>WOXC01007515.1:0-471124 GCA_011680675.1 Gymnobelideus leadbeateri | reverse complement strand
CACTAGTATAGTTTTGCTATCTATTTCTTCCTCTAATTCCTTTAACTTCTCCTCTAGGAATTTGGATGCTATACCACTTGGTGCATATATATTAAGTAGTGATATTGCTTCATTCTCAATGGTGCCTTTTAGTAGGATATAGTTTCCTTCCTTATCTCTTTTAATTAGATCTATTTTTGCTTTTGCTTTATCTGAGATAAGTATTGCTACCCCTGCTTTTTTTACTTTAGCTGAGGCATAATAAATTTTACTCCAACCTTTTACCTTTACCCTGTGGGTATCCCTTTGTTTCAAATGTGTTTCTTGAAGACAGCATATTGTAGGATTATGGTTTTTAATCCATTCTGCTATCCGCCTCTGTTTTATGGGAGAGTTCATCCCATTCACATTCACAGTAATGATGACTATCTGTCTCTTCCCTTCCATCCTATTCCCTCCCCTGTTTATGTTTTTGTTTCTTCCTTCTCCCTTCCCCTCCTTGAAGTTTTCCCTTTTGACCGCCCCCTCCCTCAGTGTTCCCACCCAGTGACCCCCCTTCTTAACCTACCCTCTCCCCTTACTACTATTTCCCTCCCTTATAATCCCTCCCTTTAGTCTCCTCCTTTTCACCCCCCCCTTACCCTCCCACTATCTATAGGACACAACAAATTTTTATACTTATCAGAGTAAATTACTCCCCGTTTGATTCCAAACCAATGAGAGTAAATTTCAAACAATGCTCCTCTCCCTCCCTCCAATTCCTCTATTTAATGAATTTATGTGTCTATTCACGTTAGATTCTTAAACTTCACTGATTAATTTGATCCTTCTTTGAACCAGAACCAGTGAGAATAGTGTTTAAATGATGTTCCTCTCCCTCTTACTTTCCCTTCTTCTATAGTGTGTTTTGATGCCTCTTCAGATGGCATATTTTACCTTTTCCTAGCTCATCCTTTCCTTTTTCCCATTACAGTACCATTGATCCCCTTAATAGTCTTTTTTTTTTTTAGACTCCATGTTAGTGCATTCATACCCACACCCTCTAAGTATAACCCTTTTGCAGGTCATGATAATCATAGAGATTTCAAATATTGACAGTTATCAGCTCCACATATAGGGATGTGAACATTTTGCTCTTGTTGCATCCCAAGTAATGAGCTTGTGTTTGTGGGTGTGGGTATGTGCACTTCTGCATGTGTGAGTCTATGTTACCCTTGTTTACCTTTTTATGTTCTTCTGGAGTCTTGTAATTGGAGATCAAATTTTCCATTGAGCTCTGGCTTTTTCATTAGGAAAGTCTGGAAGTCCCTTACTTCATTAAACGTCCATCTCCTTGCCTGAAAGATTATGCTCAGTTTTGCTGGGTAGTTAATCCTTGGTTGTAGTCCTAGCTCTCTTGCCCTACGAAATATCAAATTCCAGTCCCTCCGCTCTTTTAATGTAGAAGCTGCTAGGTCCTGTGTGATCCTAACTGTAGTTCCTCGATATTTGAATTGTTTCTTTTTGGCTGCTTGTAGAATTTTTTCTTTAATCTTATAATTCTGGAATTTGGCTACTATATTTCTTGGAGTTTTCAGTTTGGGATCTCTTTCAGGAGGAGTCCGGTGAATTCTATCAATAGCTATTTTATCTTCTGATTCCAGGACCTCAGGACAGTTTTCTTTGACAATCTCTTGGAGGATGTTGTCTAGACTGCTTTTCTCATCATGGCTTTCTGGTAGACCAATAATTCTTAGGTTGTCTCTCCTGGATCTGTTCTCTAGGTCAGTTATTTTTCCAGTGAGATATTTTACATTTTCTTGCAATTTTTCGATCATCTTGTTTTTTCGATTGACTCCTGCTGCATCATAGAGTTCTGAGTTTCAGTTTGGTTGTATCTAATTTTTAGTGAATTATGGTCTTCAATAAGTTTTTGAAGTTCCTTTTTTAGGGAGGTATTTTCTTTTTCCAAGTTGGTCATTGCCTCCCTGATTTGGTCTTTAAAATTTTTCTTAAGCTCCTCCAGGAATGCTATTTGGGCTTGAGACCAGATCATGTTTCCTTCTGTGGTCTCTGGTGTGGGCAGAGAGTCTATATTGTCCTGTGTGTTTTGTTGTTCTTGCCCTGCATAGTATGCTCGAATAGACTTTCTTGCCTTCCCCTTCACCTTTTCAGCTTCCTTCCTTCCCATTGTGACTTCCTGTTTCTTAGTGTCTCAGGCTATGAGTTTGGGGCCTGATCCTTGACTTTGAATACCTCTGGGTGGCTAGTTTATGGCTAAGTCAGGGAAGTCAGTGAGGAATGTAGATGTGTAGGTGGGGTTGAGTCTGACCACTTCAGATTTCTGCCTCTATACCCCTGGGCTATAAGTAGGCTTTTGTTGGTGAGGTGAGGTGGGGCTAGTTGGGTCCCCTCCCTCTCTTCTCTTCAGATTCCTGGCTGTCTCAGTTACACCCTTTCTTGGAGATTCTCAAGCCTGAGGCTATTTCCATTAACTTGGGATTTCAGTCTGGGTGGGAGACTTATCTTTGGGTTTTCTGCTTCATGAAGGAGGGATGGGAGGATGGGAGCAGCTAGAATTTACTTTGCCATTCCAGCCCCTGTATCATACAGGCAGGCAGTTTCTAAATTTCCAGGCTGGGGGCTGAATGCAGCCTGAGAAGCCACTCTCTCCACTGGGGGCCCGACTCTCCTACCTGGCTCCAATGATCCGTTCCCTCTGCGAGATGACTGCGATTCGTCCTTGGTAAGTCTGCAGGCTGGGGCTTTTTCTCTCTCTGGTGTAGTCTGCTTGCCTGCTCTTAGGTCTGAGCTGTGCAGACCCCACGCGCTCTGCGCTCGACCTGTGCGGGCACTCTGGGCAACCTCCTGTGCTGGATTCTGCCACACTCTGTCTTCCACTGGGCTTCGTCACTCCGGAATCTGCTCAGATTTACCCTTTCGGACTTAGTGACAGAGGAGCTCAGCGAGGTTACTGCTTCCTTTCCGCCATCTTGGCTCCCGTGATTTGCAAATCTTAACGTACTAGCTAATGTTTGTGTTTTTCTTTCTGTATTTCCTTCTGCTTTTTTTCCTGTAATTTAAATTATTTTTCACTGATGCTCTTTACTTTAACATCATTATTATTTGCCCTCATAAACATCTCCAGAAAAAAAAAGATTATGTAACAGGTGAATTATATTCAATGTAGCACAAATCTATGGGATATCCTTGTCTGAAAATGTGCCTGATTCTGCCAAGAGATTTGAAGTGTGAGTCATCACTAGTCTTCTGGATTTAGTCACCAATATTATTTAATTGTAAAAATGCTAGCTATAGGAATAGGGATAGGGACTAGACTTGTGATTTCATTGTTATATGAAGATACTTCCTCTAACAAGGCAGGTCAGCATCTTCTTTGCAATGTATAAACTTGGTGAGTTGCCTAGAGCACAGAGAGTTTAAGTGACAGATTGTGGCAGAAGGCAAGATTTCAATCCAGCTTTTCCTGGCTTGGAGCCCACCTCCATGGTATGATGCCTGGTAGGGAATTCAACTATCAATTTAAAAAATGAAGTTGATTTATTCTTTTATTCTCCCTCTCTCCAAAAAGTTCTACAGGTGCTTTCATGAGTTTTTTTTTTCACTCTCTTAGAGTGGGGTCTAGGTATACAAAGTGTAAGGGAGGGAGGGGAGTCATGACTAAAGAGCCAACACCTCCAGTGTGGTTAAAGTTCAAGAAGTTGCATGGTTTTTGTATTTTTGAAGGACTAGATATTAAATAGAAAAGAACTTCAGGATTACAGTGTACTATTAGGGAACTTGAGGGCTTAGACTGATGTAGGGGAAGCCTGGCTTAGTTACATTTGATAAATATTGGGTGGATATAGTGGTTGTACCAGGTCTTAGGAGAGAATATAGTCCAGAATGGGGTTGGATGAGTGCATGGGATAAGATTTCAAGGTTATCTAATTATTCTCTGAAGAGACCCCGGAAGAACTATCTCAACCATTGCCCTGCCAATCATTCACCATCAATTCCACTCTCCTCAGCTGTACCATAAAGTCCTATGAATGTGTTCCATCTGCCATTTCTTCCAAGTAAGTGGCCATCTAGGAAGGTATGTGTTATACTTTGACCCCCTTATCAGTGTTTTTCATACGTCTCTCCATCAAAGGAGAGAAATGGCACAATTAGGGTCAAGCCTTTGATACAAGTCTAGGTGTCCTGATTTCCCCCCATTAAAAATGGTGATCAGAATTTAGATTGAACCTGAAAACCATATCCACTAGACTAATAGTCTTTGGCAAAGGCCACCGCCTACAGGCTGAGCTCATGAGCCCTGAACCCTTACCTATAGTAACTCCTTTTCTGCTTATAACTATGCTAGTGGTTGGAATCCTTTTTTGTGTCTCTACTCCTTTTGCATAATTCTTTTACTTATAACAAGAGTGTAATACCATGAGATTTACCCTAACTCTGCTCTTGTTCAGTATACCTTTTGTCCAGCTAGCCCCCATTCCCTGGGTACTCAAAGAGAATACTGAAAACAATTTTGAACAGCTACTAGGTGCTTTGATGTGACAAATTGTTGGATTTGAGGGGTCCACGGATTGAGCAATGGCCCTAAGGCATGGTACCTTTGAGACCCAAGTGGCTTTTAAATAACCTCTCTTTAATCCATAATGGGACTGGTTTCTGGAGATTAGCAGAGAAGCATCAATGGAAATTAGTGAGTGAGGGGGAAAAGGGGAGTATTGCCTGAAGCAGCAAGGAATGGGGAGCCGGCTGGAATCAATCAATGTAAGTGGACATATGGGGCTGAAAGGCTGAACAAACTGTAAATTTGTACAGTGTGGTTGAGAATGAAATTTAGGATCCTGAAAAGGGAGGGTGACAAAAGGGTCTGGCAACAGAGTAATTCCTCCCACAATGAGAGGCCTGGAGCCCCAGTATCACAAGGCCTTGGTTTGTGTGGTACTGGTCAAGTGGAACCCACCAGGTAAAACGGTTTGACTGGTTCTGGAGTACTAGCAATCTCACTGACTCTAGAAGGATATCTAAATGTGAATGGGCCTCAGGTTCTGGGTTATGAAAGTGTTCTTGGTTTAAAAATAGTAGCGTTAGTTATTTTTCTGGATTTTTAGGAAATGAAGAATTACTCATCTATTTTTCTTTTGGGAGAAATGACTTGATCATATATTCAGGGGAACAGCCCACTTTAAGGAGTAATTACTGGATTTGTGTGCTAACTGCTTACAGTCACCTACCTGTCAACTGGGCTGGCATTTGCTATATAGGAATGGTCAGGCCAAATTTTTTCTTCCTACCAGACCAGGATGGAGGTTAGTTGGGTATAAGGCTGTATGAAGATTTGAGAAAGACAAAGAGAGGTACAAGTCTTGATACTACCCTGACTGACACAGGTGATGCCAATAGCTGGGGTGGCACTTGGCCCCCCTAAAGAATAGTTCAGATATATGGACCAGAGCAGTAGGGAGTCACCTCTCTCCTCAGTGACACCTCAGCATAAGATATGCCAAATAAGGACAGAATGCTTTCTCACATGTACAGTGGGCAGTCACTGTTTCCTTGTTCTGGTACTTGAGGTAGATTGCTGTGCTTAGATTGTGCACCTGACTTCCAGCCAATGGAAGAAAAGGGTCAGGAGAGGAGTGGGAGAGAATTCCGTGTTAGGGCTTTATAACTTTGCCATTTCCTTTTGTAAATTGCTTCTTGTCCCTGACTATTTGTCAGAAGGGGAAGTTGCCCTTTCTCGAGATCACAATAAACCATTCTTTTCTGCTTTCTACCTTGAGAATCCTCTGTGTATTATTTGGGTAAGGATCTCTGTTGCACACAGTTTTGGGGTACACACACATTTCAGTAGATAAGCATGCCCATCTATAGAAAAGTTAGCCAGTCTTATGGGGCAGTCAGCATTGATGGTGGTGTAAGGTATGAGTGAATTTTGTTTCCCGAGAAATTATATGAAAACATGATTTGAAGTCATACTGGTGGCTAATGTCAGAAATAAAACTGCTTGTAGGGGGTAGTAGGGGATGTTGGTCACTTGAAAAGCAGCACATCTACCTTTTCTGTATATACCTTTTCCTGTATATCAAAAGAACTGCCAGGTCAGGTTTCATTCACAAAGTATGAGGATTATGCCCATTAATCCAGACCCAGTCTTAGATAATAGGACTTTAATCTTTGATCTCCCGGGTTTAAAACTTCAAGCTCACTGCTTT
This sequence comes from Gymnobelideus leadbeateri, assembly GCA_011680675.1. Lineage (NCBI taxonomy): Eukaryota > Metazoa > Chordata > Mammalia > Diprotodontia > Petauridae > Gymnobelideus > Gymnobelideus leadbeateri. The sequence goes on along the minus strand of WOXC01007515.1, from coordinate 464,936 downwards.
TGTCAATTCTCTTAGCAATTGAGGAAAATCCTTTCTCGTGCTATCTGATGCAGACAGATGGAGAGGAGACTAAAAGTGTAAAGAATAAAGTATATGAGAAGAGAGGGGAAACTGAAATGTGGAAATAAGATGTATTTAGGGGGTGGGATTTAGTGAGCCCTGGAATGCTGACCATTGGAGAGCAAGGCAGGAAATTTGAATCTGGATGAATTATAAAAGGACTTTTATAACTATCTTAAAGTGTGCTTGTGCCTAGAAAGGGGCTCTTTATCACAAGGGACTAAAGGCCAAGTCATCTGTCAGATATGATGTGAAATAAAATTTTTTTTTTCTAAATTCACTCATGGTCAAGTGGAATTTTTGGTAAGATGATTCTATCTAATAAAGGTAAGTTTCATTTTGTAGAGAATAGTTCCATTCTGCATGATATGGAAGAGCTTGTTTGGGGTTGTCATGTTGTAAGCTATAGATTTTTTTCCATTCCTAAAAACAGTATCATGTGTCCAGATTTACTGACCATCAAGTTATTCAAACTTGGAATCTTAGATGGCCCCCTGAACTTCAGTTTCTCATCAGTCCATGTCTGATGGAAGACAGCATCCATTGTGTATTGTGTATCCACATCAGACACAGTACCAAAGCTTGTCACATAAATACCAGTTTTCACTTCAGTGATAGGACCTCCAAATCCTGATCTAAGCCTGTTTTCATAGTCATCTGATAGGTTGTCCAATATCCTGCTAATATGCTTTGGGTAGAGGTTTCCTTCATACATAGGATTACCCAGGGCATTGTCCAGGCTTCATGCTGTCTTTTAAATATGTCACTCCATCTCCTAGTTCCATGAAGTTTCACTGACTGTTCTATATGCTGGACTTCTCTCCCAGTACAACTTTATTTCCTGGCTTCCAAGGCTTGCTTCTGGTTCCTGTTCAAATTCTACCTTTTTAAAATCCTTTTCCTGATCCTCTTCTCCTCTCCAGTATACACTCTAATAGTGCCTCTCCTTGGAGGTTACCTTCAATTTACCCTGCATATTTTCTTGTAGCAGAGTCATTTCAGTCCTGTCCAGATATCTTTGTGGATCCATTTGGGATTTTCTTGCCAAACATAGTGGATTGGTTTGTATTTCCTTCTTTTTTGTTTGTTTATTTGTTTTTGCTTTTTCTTTTTGTAGGGGGAGGGCAGGGCAATTGGGGTTAAGTGACTTGCCCAAGGTCACATAGCTAGTAAGGGTTAAGTGTCTGAAGCTGGATTTGAACTCAGGTCCTCCTGACCTGAGATCTGTTCTCTCTTATATCCTCCCCTGTCACCCCCCTAACTTTCTAGTAGGGCAAGATGGATTTCTATACCCCAGTGCCTGTCTATCTTATTTCCCTGTTGCATGTAAAAAACACATTTTTTTTTTGTAGGGGAGGCAATTTTGACTTCCCTTCTTGTCCTCCGATCAGAAGGGCAGAAGCAACTGAGGGAACTTGTGATTTGTGAGGACCTAAACTGATGCAATTCTAACCGAATTCTAATCCAACCTCTCCCTGAAGCACGAATTCTTCCCTGGGTAATGGACCAATCTTTTTTTTTTATTAAACAAATGCTTTATTAACTTTTGTTTTACATCATTCATTTCCGCCAGATTTTGAGTTACAATCATTCCCCCCCCCCGTTTTTCCCCTACCCACCCTCCCAGAATAGCAGTCCTGCAAGATATCGCTTCCTCCAATCTGCTCTCTCCCATACCTTCTCCCATACCCCCTTCGACTTTTCCATTAGAGGAAGGTGAATCTGTGTGTCCCAATGCCTGCACTTCTTATCTCCCAATTACAAGCAAAAGAGTATTAATAATAGTATTTATATATATTTGAAACATTTAATCTTAAGACCTCAAATTTCAGATCCATTTCCTTCCTCTCTTGTCACCCATTCCCTCTGGGGAGATAAGTAATTCAGTATATGTTGTACATGTCTAGCTATGCAAAACATTATCATAGTAGGTATATTGTACAAGGCTGCTTATAATTCCCTCCCACTCATCCCACCCCCCACCTGGTCCATTCCCTACATGATCCTGTCCCTCTTTTATAGTGGGTACTTCCAACCTCCCCTCCCCCCAAGGATGTCCTCCCATCCATCATCTCTCCTCTCATCCCCCTTCCCCCTATTCTGCTGAAGGTTGAGATATCCCATTTAGTATGTACGTCATTCTCTCCCTGAACCAAATTCAATGAGAATGTGGTTTTGCCTTTTTGCCTTCCTATTCTCCCCCTCCCTTGCAACCACTTCCCCCTGCTTCTTCTGCATGGGATAGTTTACACTACCCTGTCTCTCCCCATCTCCTCTTGCCACTTTCCTCTCTCACCTCATAATTTCATCCCTTGAGTATCCTCCCTTCCCAACAAATTCAACCTATACCCTCTATCCATATATAACTGTAAGCATATACACACACATTCGCATATATATTCATATGACCACACACCCTTCTTCCATTATTTTCATACTGAGAGGGGTTTCATCAGTCACAGTTATTATTTTCCCATATAGGAATGTAAATAGTTCAACTTTGATAAGTTCCTTTTGATTTCATTTCCCTGATTACCTTCTCAGGCATCTCTTGCTTCTTGTGTCTGGGTATCAAATTTTCTATTCAATTCTGGTTTTTTCCTCAAGAATGCTTGAAAGTCCTCTCTTCCACTGAATGACCATATTTTCCCCTGAAACAAAATACTCAGTTTTGCTGGGTAGGTGACCCTTGGGTTCATTCCCAGTTCTTTTGCCCTCTGGAATATCATATTCCATGCCCTTTGATCCCTCAGTGTAGAAGCTGCCAGGTCCTGTGCTATTCTAATTGTGTTTCCACAATATTGAAATTGTTTCTTCCTGGCTGCTTGTAGTATTTTCTCCTTGATCTGGGGATTCTGGAACCTGGCTATAATATTCCTGGGAGTTTTCTTTTTGGGATCTTTTTCAGGAGGTGATCTGTGGATTCTTTCAACCTCTATTTTGCCCTCTGGATCTAAAACATCAGGGCAATTTTCCTTCAGAATTTCTTGAAGGGTGATTTCCAGGTTCTTTCTTTGATCATGGCTTTCGGGTAGCCCAATAATTTTTAAATTGTCTCTCCTGGATCTATTTTCCAGGTCAGTGGTTTTTCCCATGAGATATTTCACATTGCCTTCTTATCTTTCATTTGTTTGTATCTGCTTAACAGCATCTTGATTTCTCATAAAGTCATTAGCTTCCATTTGCTCCAGTCTAACTGAAGGAATGAATCTCCTCAGTAAACTTTTGAGATTCTTTTTCCATCTGGCAAATTCGACTTTTTAAGGCATTCTTCTCCTCATTGCCCTTTTGGGCCTCCTTTGCCATTTGAGTTAGTCTATTTTTTAAGGTGTTGTTTTCCTCAGTCAGGCTGTTGACCCTCATTTCATACTTTTCCTGCATCCTTCTCATTTCTCTTTCCAATTTTTCCTCCACTTCTCTTATTTGGTTTTTAAAGTCCTTCTTAAGGTCCTCTATGGCCTGCAACCCGCTCATGTTTTCCCCTGGGGCTTTTGGAGCAGGACTTCTGACCTCACAGTCCTTTTCCCACTATATGCCCCCAAAATAGGAGTCTAGGGTTGCATTTTTCTGTTTCCTTTGCCTTGGCATGTTGCCACTTAATTACTTGACCTTTGGGCTTGTTGCCACAGTATATCTTTGCCGACGGATAGGGGAATTTTCGTCCCGAATGTGTGGGGGGCAACTTCCGTTTCTGGCAAGCTGTAAACCCACCCACAACTTCCACCCCAGATCACAATCCAGATCCAGGGAGGTTATAGCAAGAGCGATTATCACCCCCAAGACTGATTGCTGGATCTCCCTACAGTTCGCAGGCCAGGAGCTGGAGCTGCCTCTGAAAACTACAAAATGGTGTCTCCTCAGCGGCTTCTAGCCCCCAGGGGAGGAAGCCGACGCATTCCCCAAATACTGGTCCCAAAGTCCATAGAGCACTAACCTCTCACTTTGTCCTAGGCATGTCTATGTTGATAATTCTGGAATCGCCACAGCTGCTGGTGTTCTGGGGTCTCTCCGGCAGGCTGCTGGCCCTGCCACCCTGGAGCTAAAACCTCGGCTCAAGCAGACCTGGTCTCGGCTCGGCTCGGCTCAGCTCGGCTCCCCGGTGCTCCGCATGCTGCCAGCTCCCAGACAGCTGCACTGGTCCTTCCTGCAGGGCTGTCCTCAGCGGGAGGTTAGCTCCTCCGTGTCATTCTGTGGGTGCTGGGGCTCCAGAAGTTGTTCAGAGTTCCCTTTTACATAGTTTGCAGGGAATCTGGGGGAAGAGTGGCTTGGATGAGCTGTTTCTACTCCGCCATCTTGGCTCAACCCCCCCCCCCCCGCCCAATTTTTAAAAAATATATATATATTTAAAACTTTGAGTTGCAGATTTTTTTCTTCTTCCCTCCTCACCCACCCCCACTGGTAAGATAAGCAATTTAATATAGGTTGTACTTGTGTAGTTACCCAAATCATTTCCATAGTGATTATATTGTGGAAGACCAACTATATTTCCCTCCATCCTATCCTGCCCCCCACTTATTTTGTTTTCTCCTTTGACCCTATACCTTTTCAAAAGTGTTTGCTTCTAACTACCCTCTTCCCCAATCTTCCCTCTCGTCTATCATTGCCCCTCTCATCCCCTTCCCCCCAATTTTCCTGCAGGGTAAGATACCCAATTCAGTGTGTATGTTATTCCCTCCTTAAGCCAAATTCAATGAGAATAAGGTTGTCCCATTCCCTTTCACCTTCCTGCTCTTCCCCTCCATTGTAACAGTTTTACTCTTGCCTCTTTTATATGAGATAATTTACCCTAATCTATCTCTCCCTTTCTCCTTCTCCCAATAAATTTCTCTCTCACCTCTTAATTTTAATTTTTAGATACCATCCCTTCATATTCAACTCATCCTGTGCCCTCTGTCTATATATACATAACATACATATGCCCACACACATATATATTTATATACACATACACTCTCCTACACACACACACACACACACACACACACACACACACACACACACACACACACATTCCTGAGAATATACTGAGAAAAGTTTTATGAGTTACAATTATTGTTTTCCCAAGTAGGAATGTAAATAGTTCAGCTTTAATAAATTCCTTATGATTTCTTTTTCCTGTTTACCTTCTCATGCTTCTCTTGATTCTTGTATTTAAAAATTACATTTTCTCTTCAGCTCTGTTTTTTTCATTAAGAATGCTTGAAAATTCTCTATTTCATTGAATGACCATATTTTCCCCTGTAGCATTATACTGAGTTTTGCTGGGTAGGTGATTTAATCCTAGCTCCTTTGACCTCTGGAATATTATATTCCAAGCCCATTGGTCCCTTAATGTAGAAGCTGCTAGGTCTTGTGTTATCCTGATTGTGTTTCCACAATACTCAAATTGTTTCTTCCTGACTGCTTGCATTATTTTCTCCTTGACCTGGGAACTCTGGAATTTGGCTATAATATTCCTAAGAGTTTTCTTTTTGGAATCTTTTTCAAGAGGTGATTAATGAATTCTTTCAATTTCTATTTTGCCCTCTGGTTCTAGAATATCAGGGTAATTTTGCTTGATAATTTCTTGAAAGGTGGTGTCTAGGCTCTTTTTTCAATCATGACTTTCAGGCAGTCCAATAATTTTTAAATTCTCTCTCCTGGATCTATTTTCCAGGTCAGTGGATTTTCCAATGAGATGTTTCACATTGCCTTCTATTTTTTCATTTGTTTGGATCTGTTTTATAGTATCTTCATTTCTCATAAAATCATTAGCTTCCATTTGCTCCAATCTAATTTTGAGGTTATTCTCTTCAGTGAGTTTTTGAAATTCCTTTTCCATCAGGCAAATTTGGCTTTTTAAGGCATTCTTCTCCTTATTGGCTTTTTGGGCCTCTTTTGCCATTTAAATTAGTCTATTTTTTAAGGCATTATTTTCTTCAGGGTATTTTTGGGTCTTCTTTAGCAGGCTATTGACTCACTTTTCCTGATTTTCTTGCATCATTCTCATTTCTCCTCCTTTCCTTCACTTCTCTTACTTAATTTTCAAAATCCTTCTTGAGCTCCTCCATGGCCTGAAACCAATTCATATTTTTCTTAGAGGCTTTTAATGCAGGAGCTCTGACTTTGCTGTCTTCCTCCTGCTCCATGCCTTGATCCTTCTTGTCCCCAAAAAGGATGCTATGGTCTGTTTGTACTTCCTCAGCTTGCTCATATTGGCAATTAATTACTTGATATTTGAGCTCTTTGTAATGGTAGAACTTTGCTTCTAGAATGGAGGGAGGTTTGTCCCAAATAGCTGGGATTTTTGCATTTCCTGGAGCTATTAGGAGGGTGTCTTATAACTTTAGTTTTGTAGTGAGGAAACTGAGCCTTATAGAAGTTAATTCCTTTAGGATAATATAAACATAGTAATTAAGATACACCTCTAACATTTGAACCAATATTTTGTCTGCAAGTCCAGAGCTCTTTTTATGACACATAGACACATCATAGACACATCAGTTCTACCAACAGTCATCCACTAAGACTAAGACTGGGAGAGAGACAATGGAAGAAACCAATGAAAGAATGAGAATAGGGGAGAAATGGGAAAGGTAAACATCATCATTCTAGTGTCATGTATACTTTTGTGGCTATTGACCTCAGCTTATAATCATAGATGTAACGATAGATGGCTCCAGTGATCATTGTGATCCAGATGGTTCCCAGAAGGGATCTCAGAAACCATCTAGTCCAACCCTTTCATTTTATAGCTGAGGAAACAGAGACTCAAAGAGTGATGTAATGTTAATGGAATAGAAAGATCTTTCCTGTCCATTAATAGGCCTGTGTGACCTGCTTTGAGTTCTGGGGCTGTGGTACAGACTGAGTCGCATGGAGTTTGAGTCACACGGAGTCTGGGTCTAATGGAGTTAAAAGTGGGAGAATCTTGCGCAATGGAATTTTAACTGAAATAGTATGTTAGGGGAGAGAGTGCAGTGTGTGAGAGAGAGCAGGGAGTGAGAGTGACACAGTGCTCAGAGAGAAAAGCAGCTTGATTGGGCAGAGAGAGGAACTGTCTTAGGAAACTTGTTTGTAGGGAGGTATAACAAATAATAATACCTAAGATGTTGGTGCCTCCTGGAGTGATGATGATCAGTACCTTATTTACCTCCTGGTATTCTAATCCAAATAAATACTCTGGTTTTGCTTTTAATGAAGAGCATTTATTATATTTTGTGAATTTACCCTGGAAATCCCCATAGTCATAGCTGTTCCTGTAGGTATTGCTTTGGAATTATATTTGGCAATGAAGAGGATGGGATTGCAAAGTATAAAACCTCTGCTTGTAGATAGGAAGGTTCTAGGGAAGGAAATGGGTATCCCTGGATGGGAGGTTTTGCCATATTCTTCCCTGGCAAGAGAATGGGCTAAAAGCACAGGACTTTGTGAAAACTGGGAACCCGAGGCTACAGAAGGGAGAACCTATAGATTTAGAAAGATGTTTGCAAGGAATAGCAACAGAACCAGGGAAAGAAATGACAGGAATATGTAGAAGAAGATGGGCATTGTTAACAAGTTATTGTATGTAAAAATAGAGACAAATTGCAGGAGGAAAAGGTTCATCTGGAAAAGGAGTTAGATAGTTTGCATGAGAAGATTTCTATGCTACAGAGTCAGAACTTTCCTTTAAAAGAACAAGTTAGAAAGTATCAAGTGGTAACAGAAAAGGCAGCTTGTGAAAGTGACTCAGAAAAAGAAGAGAAAAGATAACAAAAAGAAATGGTGTACAACCTTTGCACAAGTGGGGCCTGGTTGGGACCCATACACTGGGGAGGAAGATGAAACAAATTCAGATGGGGAGGCTTCTAGAAAAGTTGATGGACCATGTCCAGTAATGAAGTTAGCAGGAAAACTGGGGGTTGGGTGAGGTGGGGTTGTGGAGGTGGTGTCACACAGTGTTTAATGAATTGACTGAGGATTTTACTCAGCCAGAGGTCACATTTTAAGTTGTTTCACCAAGACAAAGGAGAAGCACTAGTATCTTAGATGACGAGAATCAGTGACAAGTGGCCAAATGAGTATAGATAGATAATATAATTGTATAAAATTCATAGGTATTAGTCAGAGTCCCCTTATACAGCCAACTCTTTGGTACTACCATATTCAAGGAGGTAACAATGGAACTAACTTGTTAGCTTTAGTTGCCCAGGGATGCTATCTATAAACAGTATCCCACTGACTCTATGTGACCTAATGGAGACAGACCCTGGTATTCCCTTAGAGACTTTGTGAGAAAGTTAAAGGAAGAGGTAATGAAAACTGCAATACTGATTGGAGATACAGATGCATATCACAGCACTCCCATAACAGTTCTTCATAGAAATAGAATAGTGAAGACTTCTCCTGCTTATAAACACACAATACTGACTCTATTAGTTAGGGAAATAGTGCACCCTCTTTTGGAGGTGTTGGATAAGATTTCACAGTTAAGTGACCTAGGGAAATGGGGAAAAGATAAATTTCCTCAAGAGAGAAGAGAAAATAGCCAGTAGATTCAAAGTCAGAATAGAATAACAAAGAAAGAAATGTTTGCTGCTTTATTTAGAGCAGGAATAGATTATGGAAGAATAGATGCTATTCTATATAATGAGCTATATAAGATGTACTGGGAAAAGGGACTTAATATTAAATAGAACAGGGAAGTAAGAACCGCCCCTAAAAATTCTCCTGAAACATTTTATCCAAGTTTCTCACACCTGTAGGGAGAATAGGAAATCGACTAAGCACCAGCTCAGATTAAAGAAGTGCACAGACAGGATTACAGATCTCATATCAGTTTAACCATATACTGGAAGAATGGATCAACCACCATCAGTAGGGCATTAATAGATACTGGGGCAGAGACCTCTCTTACATATGGAAATCCTGATAAATTTAAACACGGAACTCCTATTACCATCACAGGACTGGGAGGTGCTGAAATAGCCAGTCAGATGAGTTAAATTAAGGATACATATTGTGCAATTACCTAAGAAAGAATATAGAGTCGTAATTGTATCTGTTCCTGAATACATCATTGGGATAGATATATTGAGAGGTAAGACTTTAAATTTGCCTAAAGGGAGATACCAATTTGTAGTAAAGGAAGATAGAAATTAATGCAGTTCTAGTGGGTAAAATAAAAATGGACCCAGTCACTTTACCTGAACCTTCTGAGGTAATATCTCATTCATTCATTCATCTATTTATTTATTCATTGATTCATCTATCTATCAATTTGTTTATTCATTCATCTATTTACTTATTCATCCATTTATTTATCCATTCATCTATCTATCTATCTATCTATCTATCTATCTATCTATCTATCTATCTATCTAGTTTTGCTTTTTGGAGGGTGGAAGGTAGGGCAATTGGGGTTAAGTGACTTGCCCAAGGTCACATGGCTAGTAAGTGTTAAGTGTCTGAGGCCAGATTTGAACTCAGGTCCTCCTGACTCCAGGTCTGCTGCTCTATTCACTGCGCTATCTAGCCACCCTGAAGTAATTTTTTTAAAGCAGTATTGTGTGAGAGGGAGAGGATGTGCTAAGTAACCCAACTAACTGGCTCATCATCTCCTTCTCCCTCTCCATCTCCCTTTTCTTCTCCTTTACAAAGAAAGGTAAAATTTGATAGGCAGAAGCTGTCCAACTTGGGTTTTGCTGGCTAGATTTCTTTTTCTTTCTTTCTTCCTTTCTTTTCTTTCTTCTTTCAAAACAAAAATTAAACCTGGTTCACTCTGAAGCTCAGAGATTGGACCACAATACGTCCCTGCCCAAGTTCCACTTCATGACTCTATTTTTGGTCCTCCTGGTTTAGAGTGAATGTCAGTGGTAACTGTTTCTCTTTGGAATAGCAACCCTGAGAGTCTTCTCCTCCCGCCTTGACTTTTTCTCTTTTTTCTAATTAAAGAGGCCAACCTTGACTCATTTCTTAAAGTGACCTATTCACTGAATGGGCGTTACCTCACTCCAGGTACAAATGTGTACCTGAAAAGGCCTTAGCCTAAAAGGGCCAGAATCTCCGATCACATCCTGTATCCTCTCATACATCATGATGAATATCTGGTCACTGGATCTAGATGACTCTGGAAGAGAAAGTGAGGGTGATGACCTTGCATAGCTCTCCCTCACTCAAATCAAAGTCAACTGCCAGTCATGTCATCTTTTCCCTGATGCCATGGTCCTCTCAAAAATGAAGGACTAACACAACAACAAGTGTGCCAGGTGGACAAGATGAAATTACCAATACTATAAAGGAATGTGTTGACGCAGGAGTGTTAGTTCCTGCAACTACTCAATGGAATAATCCTGTCTGGCCAGTATGAAAGTCAGATGGGAAGCAGAGAATGAGAGTAGATTACAGATAATTGAATAAAGTGACTCCCCCCTTGTGTGCTGCTGTTCCAGATACTGTTACCTTAATATAAAGGATGCGGAAATATGATGAGACTTGGTATGCAGTTATTGATTTAACCAATTCTTTCTTTACTGTCCCTATAGATTATAAACAATGGGACCAGTTTGTTTTCACTTGGCAGGGCAGGCAATATACTTTTACCCGTTTGCCACAAGGGTATCTGCACAGCCTTACTATTTGTCATAGGATTGTGGCTGAACATTTGAATGAATTAGAACTGCCTAGCTTATGCACTACATAGATGATATGATGATACAGGGAAAAAATGTAAAAGAAGTGCTTTTAATTGAGCATATGAAAAAGCATATGCTTTTAATTGAGCATGTGAAAAGCAAAGGGTGGGAGGTTAACCCTGCAAAGGTTCAAGGACCAGCTCAAACAATAAAATTCTTAGTCAGAGAATGAAAGGAATAGGGGGGTGGTGAGAAATTCTCTTGTCGTCGGATCCTTTCCTGGGGCCTTCCGGACGCCACGTGGAGGGGAGCGCCGAGCAGAACAAAGCACACTTACACAGCAACTCAGGGGGCAACTCCAACTTTATTTCCTGCTCTTCTACATATATAGCCTATCCTACGCAAGCACTTTCCATTTTGGCTCATGGCCAATTACAACACCTTTTGCCTTTTAAGGTCAAGCACACCTTAACCCTGGGACTCTTTATCTCGCGATTTCTACCTGGAGCAAGGATATTCCTTGTGGGCCCGGATGTGCATTGCTCCTTAGAACAAGGCGGGGTCAGCTGGGGGCCTAGCAGTCCCTCAAGTGCCTAGAGGGTTAATGGGGGCGAGAGGCCTTGCCATCATCGCCTAAGCCCGGAGGCAGTGCCATCACAGGTCCAGGGACCTCTCAAGGGCACTGAGGTAAATCCACGTTGGCTCTCCCACATTCTCTCAAAAGCCCAACAAAAGATTTAGGATTTTCCTATCCCTACAAGTAAGAAGGAAGGCCAAAATTTTGTAGGATTGTTTGGATATTGGTGATATTACATACCACAATTAAGGCAGATTCTGAAATCCATATATAAGGTTACTAGAAAGAAATATTAATTTGATTGAGGACTTGAACAGAGTAAAGCTTTTGAAGAAGCCAAGGCTTCTATACAGTTGGCTCTAGATTTACGGCCTATGTAAAGTGGTCCAGTGGAATTCCAAGTGACTGTACCAGATGAATATGCAAACTGGAGTTAATGGCAAAAATAGCAAAACAGAAATGTACCCTTAGGATTTTAGGCTAGGAAACTCCCTTCATCAGCAGTTCAATATACCCCCTTTTGAAAAGCAGTTATTAGCTGCATACTGGGCTTTGGTAAAGACTGAACAATTGACATTGGGTCATGAAGTAATTTTAAGGCCTGGAATTCCAATTATGACCTGGGTAATGAATACCCTAGCTCCCCACAAAATTGGACATGCACAAGAAGCTAGTATATTTAAATGGAAATGGTACATTCAAAACAGATCTAAAACAGGCAAAAGTGGAGTTTCTGCTTTGCATGAATCTATAGCACACTTATTTGTGCTACAGTATATATCTATCTTTATATACACTGTATATAGCTATATCAATCAATCAGTCTATCTATCTATCTATCTATCTATCTATCTATCTATCTATCTATCTAAACAATAGTTATCTACTGAGGGAAATGATACATCCCCTGGACCAGAGCAACAGATGGTACTGTCCTTGGTAAAATGGGATGATAGATGAACTAAGGAACAAAATAAACATACATGGTTTACTGATGGGACAGCAAAATATTTGGGCCATAAAAGGCATTGGAAAGTGGTAGCCTATAAGCCGTGTACTAGGCAAACTTTGGAAAGTACTGGGACAAGTGGAAGTAGTCAGTATGCTGACTTGTAGCAATACACCAAGCTACTAAAACAGAACAATGAGGACAGTGTCATATTTACCAGTTCAGCTAATGGCTTAGCTACATGGATGCCCATGTGGAAAAATCAAAATTGGGAAATTTATGGCAACCGAGTCTGGGCAAAGAATTATGGGAAGATATATGGGACATATCTTTGGTTACTAATTTGTCCATTTTTCATGTAGATGCTCACATAACCCTCACCATGCCAGAATGTGAATACAGTGCACATGCTGATTGACTAGCAAAGATTTCTACTGAGCATATTGTTCCTACTCTGAAACCAATTGATGATCCAATACTAGCAAAATAGGTCCATCAAACAGGTGGTCATTTAGAGATCCAGGCTACACCCCAATGGGCACAAGATCAAAGTATTATTATTTCACATTCATTGTCAAAACTGGTAGCAGAGAAATGTCACATATGTCAACTGGAAAAGGAAAGAACTGTTCCTTGGGTAGTAACTGGAGAGATAGCAAGCAGCACAAATTTTGGCAAATAGATTATGTTGGACCACTACTCCAAGACAGAGGGTGCAAATTTATAAGTACTTGTTTTGACACACATTCAGGCATACTAGTGGCTTGTTGCTGTAAGACAAATAACTGTAGAACTCTAGATATCCAAGTCTGTATTATGGCACCCCAATGCAGACTCAAAGTGACAATGGGTCACATTTCAAAGGTAATAAAATGAAGAAATATTGCATATTAAACAATATAGAATGACTATATCAAATTCCATATTATCCAGAAGCAACTGGGTTAATTGAAAGAATGAGTGTATTATTGAAAGATCAGTTAAGGAAGTTAAGTTCTAATAGTTCTTATCAACATTGGAAAGATAATTTGTTCACTGCTTTATGTAATTTGAATATTAGACCATTGGGACAAAGTATACCTCTAGCCAGAATGATGACCCCAAATCTGCAAATTAGAAAACAAGGAAACACATAAGATCCCAAATATTGAGTATTGGATTGTGAAGCAAATTGTCCCAGTAGCATATTCAGGAACACCTGGTTCGGCAGTATGTGATTTACATTGTTTGAAAGACTTTTTGTTGGGTAGGGAAGAAATAAGGAAAGTCCCTAGTGGAATACGTAACAAGAATCCCTAAAAACCATTTTGGATAGATATTACCTAAATTAGGATTAGCAGTTTGAGGAATACATGTGTTAGCTGGAGTACTAGATTCTAATTATTTAGGAGAAATTATTGTGACATTTCAAAATGTAGGTGAAGAGCCTATACAGTTTTGTTTAAATGACAGACTAGTTCATTATTATTCCTTGTGAAATGATACCCTTTGTGAAAACTGACCCTTCTTCTGAAGTAGCTATCAGAGGAACTGAAAGGTTGAGAATAAAATGGGGAGCTAAAGTTATATGTAAGGGGGGCGGAGCCAAGATGGCGGAAAGGAAGCAGTAACCTCGCTGAGCTCCTCGGTCACTAAGGCTCGAAGGGTGAATCTGAGTGGAAACCGGAGTGACGGAGCCCACTGGAAGACGGAGTGTGGCAGAGTCCAGCCCAGGAGGTTGCCCAGTGTGTCCAGACTGGTCGAGCGCAGAGCGCCTGGGGTCTGTACAGTCCAGACCTAAGAGCAGACAAGCAGACTACACCAGAGAGAGCAAAAGCCCCAGCCTGCAGACTCACCGAGGACGAATCACAGTCATCTCTCAGACGGGTAGGATCATTGGAGTCAGGTAGGAGAGTTGGGCCCTCAGTGGAAAGAGCGGCTTCTCAGGCTGCATTCGGCCCCCAGCCTGGAAGTTTAGAAACTGCCTGCCTGTATAATACAGGGGCTGGAATGGCAAAGTAAATTCTAGCTGCTCCCATCCTCCCATCCCTCCTTCATGAAGCAGAAAACCCAAAGATAAGTCTCCCACCCAGATTGAAATCCCAAGTCAATGGAAGGGGTGTAACTGAGATAGCCAGGAGTCTGAAGAGAAGAGAGGGTGGGGTCCCAACAAGCCCCACCTCTCCTTACCAACAAAAGCCTACTTATAGCCCAGGGGTATAGAGGCAGAAATCTGAAGTGGTCAGACACACCCATACCTACTCATCTACATCCCTCATTGACTTCCCTGACTTAGCCATAAACTAGCCACCCAGAGGTATTCAAAGTCAAGGATCAGGCCCTAAACTCATAGCCTGAGAAACTAAGAAACAGGAAGTCACAATGGGAAAAAAAGAAGCTGAGAAGGAGAAGGGGAAGGCAAGAAAGTCTATTCGAGCATACTATGCAGGGCAAGAACAACAAAACACACAGGACAATATAGACTCTCTACCCATACCTGAGACCACAGAAGGAAACATGATCTGGTCTCAAGCCCAAATAGCATTCCTGGAGGAGCTTAAGAAAAATTTTAAAGACCAAATCAGGGAGGCAGTGACCAACTTGGAAAAACGTCTCAGTGAAGTAATTGGAGAAAATACCTCCCTAAAAAAAGAACTTCAAAAAATAACTGAAGACCGTAATTCGATAAAAATTAGAAACAATCAAATTGAAGCTCAGAACTCTATGATGCAACAAGAGTCAATCAAACAAAACAAGACGATCGAAAAATTGCAAGAAAATGTAAAATAAAGTTATGTGTAAAACAGAAGCCAGATGATGTTCCTAAGGCTGTGGAGATTATAGGACATGGAAAAGATAAAACTGTAATTGTTGTTTATTCACGAGAAGATGATTACCAAATTGTGTCCTTAACTCATATATTTTACCATGAATAGGCTATGATAGTAGGTTCATGGACACCAGAAACACTGCTTCTGGTTATTGTCTCATTCTTTTTGGCTTTTGTTTTGTTCACTTAATCTGTTTGTCAGATTTGTCTCTTCCAGGTTTAGTGACCTCCACTTGCGGAAGACTGACTGCTTAAACTGAATGTCACCCACTGTCTGAGACTATGATATGTCACCCCTGGACCTGACATTGACCAACCTCCTGATACCAGTTAAGGAACTGACCCTTTTAACAGGACCTCTAGAGACTGGGACAGCTCTATGTCTGATCTCAGCAAGAAGTAGTTTTAGAAGATGAGACCTTCACCCCTTACCTCGGGGGGATTTTGGGTCCCATTTGTTTGAGGGAGGAATGATGGGATGCTTGAGCTTACGCCCTACCATATTGTTTTATGTGTTTATTTTGTGTTATCTTTCTATGTTGTTATGGAAGTTATGTTGATGGAAGTTACCCCTAAAGTCCTATTGATCTATGTAATGGACACGAAAGATCTTGGGGTCGAATGTAATCTTAATGGAATATAAAGATCTTCTTCCCTGTCCATTAATAGGCCTGTGTGAATTGCTTTGGGCTCTGGGGATGTGATACAGCCTGAGTCACATGGGCCCTGAGTCACATGAAACCTGGGTCACATGGAGGAGTTAAGAGTGGGAGGTTTGCCCAATGGACTTTTAATTGAAATAGAATGTTGTGGGGGGAGAGACAGTGCAGTGTGTGAGAGGCAGAGAAGGGAGTGAGAGAGACACTGTGCTCAGAGAGAGAAATAGCTTGAGTGGGTGGAGGGAGGAACTATCTAAGGAAACTTGTTTGTAGGGAGGTCCAACAAATAAGAATACCTAAGATGTTGTTGCTCCTTGGAGTGATGATGATCAATAGCTTGTTAAATATTACCTCCTGGTATTCTAATCCAAATAAATACTTTGATTTTGCATTTAATGAAGAACATTTATTATATTTTGGTTATTTACCCTGGAAGTATGTCTGCATAGTTGTCAGGTCCTCTGACTCCAGAGGAAGTACTCTTTACATTAAAACACAGTACTTTTGCCAGTGGACATTTTATTCATTGTCTATAGAATTATGGAAACCTCCTAGACCCGCTTTATTTGGTTAGTACAGTTTACATACTTTGAATTTATTCAGTTAATTAAAAAAAATACCCCATGTCACTACATTACGATTCCAATCAGAAATTTTCTTCTGAATTAATAACACTAACAATGATAATAATAGACAACACAAATTTTGAATCCATCTACATATATACAATCAATATCTATGATATGAAGACAATAGGAACAATTAAGTATTGATGAACCTGTAAAAAAGAAAACTTGTTTCTCCATTAAAAGATTAAAAAATAATTATGCCTTGCTAAAGCAGTAAAAAAGAAATGTATTATCTTTCACTTATGTGCATTTAGTGTGCTATCTTACACATTTTTTTAAAATGTTTTTTTTTTTAATTTGTAGAGGGGGAAGGCAAAGTAATTGGGGTTAAGTGATTTGTTCAAGGTCACAGAGCTAGTAAATGTGTCAATTGTCCTAGGGCTGGATTTGAACTCAGGTCCTCCTGATTCCTGGACTGGTGCTTTATTCACTGTGCGACCTGGTTGCCCCTAAAAAAATGTTTTGAAGGCAAACTGGGTTAAGTGACTTGCCCAGGGTCACACAACCTAGTAAGTACCTGAGGTCAGATTTGAACTCAGGTTCTCCTGAGTCCAGAGCCTGTGCTTTATCCACTGAGCCACCTAGATGTCCCCTTGTCTTATATTTTGTGATAATTGTTTTTTTGAAATATATTGATATTGTAATTATAAATGATAGAACTCCAATATGGAGTCACTTAATATAAGTGGCTCTAATGACCATAAACATATAAGTAATGACAGATATCCTATTATTTTTTCATTGCCCTGACTCATTCTGATTTTGTGACAAATGTAAACATGTATGTCTCTTGATTGGATGAGGCTCATTCCTGCCTGAAGGCGCTTGTAAAGCCAAGCATAAGCAGCTTTCCATAGGATTGCTGCTGTGAACAGCTTTAAGGTTCTAATCACATGGTGTAGTGAACTCTCTATTTATTCAGCAATAAACTAAGACAAAATATTCATGGAAACCAAAGTACAGCATTCACAATGTTATAATATAACAATTTATCACTAATTTATCACTAAAGTGGCTTCATAGTTTTCACCAAAGGGCCATGTAGTTTTAAGCAAAAGATATCATTCAGTAAGTCCTTAATTTAATCATCCTTAAGGGGCAATCCCCCTTGTCTTAATTTCTCAGTCAAAAAGTCCTCTTTCTTCTTAATTGGAGATTAGTTTCCAATCATCCTTAACTCAATCATCCTTACATGGTACAAGGTACAGAGTTCAAAGTTCTCCCACCCTTAGGCCACAGTAAATCATGATTTTCTTTTTTTGTTTTAATTTTTTAAGGTTTGTTAAACAAAAGCTTTATTAACTTCTGGTTTACATCATTCATTTCCACCAGATTTTGAGTTACGATTTTCCCCTATTTTTCCCTACCCACTACCCCAGAATAGCAGTCCCACTAGATCCCCTCATCCAATCTGCTCTCTCCCATATCTTCTCCCATACCCCCTTCGACTTTGCCATTAGGGCAAGATGAATCTCTGAGCCCCAATGCCTGGACATCTTATGAAACATTAAATTTTAAAACTTCGATTTTCAGATCCATTCCCTTCCTCCCTTGTCACCCACTCCCTCTGAGAAGATAAGCAATTCAGTATGTGTTGTACATATATAGCTATGCAAAACATTACCATAGTAGATATATTGTAAAAGACTGCTTATATTTCCCTCCCACCCATCTCACCTCCCACCTGGTCCATTCCCTACTTTGATCCTGTCCCTCTTTGATAGTGAGTACTTCCAACCTCCCCTCCCCCCAGAATGCCCTCCCCTCCATTCTCCCCCCTCTCATCCCCTTTCCCCTACTATCCTGCAGGGTGAGATATCCCATTTAGTATGTATGTGATTCTCTCCTTGAGCCAACTTCGATGAGGATATGGTTTTGCCTTTTGCCTTCCTGTTCTTCCCCTCCCCTGCAACTACTTCCCCTTGCCTCTTCTACATGAAATAGTTTACCCTACCCTGTCTCTCCCCATCTCCTTTTGCCACTTTCCTCTCTCACCTCTTGACTTCACCCCTTAAGAATCATCCCTTCCCATCAAATTCAACCTGTGCCCTCTACCCATGTATACCTGTAAACATATGCCCACATATCCTTCTTCAATTATTTTCATAATGAGAAAGGTTTCATCAGACACAGTTATTGTTTTTCCATGTAGGAATGTAAATAGTTCAACTTTGATAAGTTCCTTTTGATTTCTTTTCCTTGATTACCTTCTCAAGCATCTCTTGCTTCCTGTGTCTGAATGTCAAATTTTCTATTCAACTCTGGTTTTTTCCTCAAGAATGCTTGAAAGTCCTCTATTCCACTGAATGACCAAATTATCTCTTGAAACAAGATACTCAGTTTTGCTGGGTAGGTGACCCTTGGGTTCATTCCCAGCTCTTTTGCCCTCTGGAATATCATATGCCATGCCCTTTGATCCCTCAGTGTAGAAGCTGCCAGGTCCTGTGCTATTCTGATTGTGTTTCCACAGTATTGAAATTGTTTCTTCCTGGCTGCTTGGAGTATTTTCTCCTTGATCTAGGAGTTCTGGAACCTGGCTATAATATTCCTAGGAATTTTCTTTTTGGGATCTTTTTCAGGCGGCGATTGGTGAATTCTTTCAACCTCTATTTTCCCCTCTGGGTCTAACACATCAGGGCAATTTTCCTTGAGAATTTCTTTAAGGATGATTTCTAGGTTCTTTCCTTGATCATGGCTTTCAGGTAGTCTAATAATTTTAAAATTATCTCTCCTGGATCTATTTTCCAGGTTAGTGGTTTTTCCCATGAGATATTTCACATTGCCTTCTATTCTTTCATTTGTTTGGATCTGTTTAATAGCATCTTGATTTCTCATAAAGTCATTAGCTTCCATTTGCTCCAGTCTAACTCTGAAGGAATGAATCTCCTCAGTGAGCTTTTGAGATTCTTTTTCCATCTGGCAAATTCGACTTTTTAAGGCATTCTTCTCATTGCCTTTCTGAGCCTCTTTTGCCATTTGAGTTAGTCTATTTTTTAAGGTGTTATTTTCCTCAGTCAGGCTGTTGACTGTCATTTCATACTTTTCTTGCATCTTTTTCATTTCTCTTCCCAAATTTCCCCCACTTCTCTTATCTGCTTCTTAAGGTCCTCTATGGCCTGTAGCCAGCTTGTATTTTCATTTGGGGCTTTTGGTGCAGGAGTTCTGACCTCACAGTCCTCCTCCATGCTTTGATCCTCTTTGCCCCTAAGATAGGAGTCCAATGTTGAATTTTTCTGTTTATTTTGTTTCTTTTGCCTAGGCATGTTGCCACTTAATTACTTGATTTTGGGGCTTGTTGCCATAGTAGGACTCTGCCACCAGACAGGAGAGCTTCCATTACAAACGTGGGGTCTCCACAACTTCCGCAGGTTGGGTGGCCTCCGTAAAGCCTCCACCCACTCTGGCAAATTGGATACCCACCCCAAACTTCCCCCCCAGACCACAATCCAGATCCAGGCAGTTTAAAGCAAGAGCAATTAACCCCCAGACTGATTGCTGGATCTCCCTACAGTTCGCAGACCAGGAGCTAGAGCCACCACTGACTCTGCAAAATGGCTTCTGTGCAGCTGTTTCTTCAGCAGCTTTTTGCCCCCAGGGGAGGAAGCTGACACGTTCCCCAAATGCTGGTCCCAAAGTCCATAGGGCACTAACCTCTCACTTTGTCCTAGGCATATCTGTGCTGATAATTCTGTAATCGCCACAGCTGCTGGTGTTCTGGCATCCCTCCAGCTGACTGCTGGCCCAGCCATCCTGGGGCTAAATCATGATTTTCTTAATCAGCATTAAGTACCCAAGGAGAGGTCTTTTCTTCTTGGCTTGAGGCTGGCTCCCAGATTCCATCATTCCTCTTCCGTGGGTCCAGCTCCTGCCTGAATCTACCCAGTCATTACCTGGATTCACAGGTAGGCAGTTCTTAGCAACTCGTCCAGCTCCTTGTCTAGTTACTTATTGAAGCTCACAGTGTCAAGTACACCTCAAGCCCTTCACAGTTTCTGTTTCTGAGAAGACAAAGCTTAACAGAACCACAATAACATTCATGCACATTGCTGGCATAATCATCAATTCACTATCTGCCTATGAAATCAACACAGACCCACATACAAGGTCTAAGAACTCAACACAAACCCACAAACAAGGTCTGAGAACTCAACACAAATCATCAGCATAGTGCTATGTCCTCTGAAACCCTCCTCCAGGACTTCTGTAAACAGACAATAAGAAAATCCTCTTTCAGGGCTTCCAGTAAGGTCCCAGGGCTTCTGTACAAAGTATCAACACAGACAGAACAGACAGAGTGCCTGGCCACTGCAAAGTTCCCCTTCTCAATTCTTCCCTTTCCCAGCTTGGGCTTTTCCTTGTTAACTCCTCCATGTTCTGCCCCTTCCTGTTGCATCCCACTGTGGGTTTCACAAGTTCTGTTTCTTAACAAAGATTTGATATAAGGCTCAAAATGGCAGGGCTCAAAAGAAACTTGAACTGAAATAAGGTGCTAAATAATTAAATAGCTGAAACAAGGTGCTAAGTACTTCTTTTATTGCCATAACACAGCTATACACCAATACCTAGCTCTGGGATTTCTTCTATTACCAACTCAAATATCATCCAATTTCTGGTTCTAATTAGGAAGTTCCCTTATCTAAGTCTTGTATTGATAAGTGACTCTGAGAATTTCCATACTACTTCTGGTTCTGATTAGGAATGCCCCCTTTCCCATATCTGACATTGATTAACTATTCTTTTTTTTTTTGCTTTTTGGAGGGCAATTGGGGTTAAATGACTTGCCCAAGGTCACATGGCTTGTAAGTGTGTCAAGTGTCTGAGGCTGGATTTGAATTCAGGTCTCCAGGGCCAGTGCTCTATTGAGTGCACCCCCTTGATTACCTATTTTTAATGAAAGTCTATCTTTAAGGTACAAAATTTCTCTGTGCAGATTTCACTGAAATAACTGCTATGGTGTATATCTTCCTTCCTCACATGAGTGATCCTGGTCCTGTGTGTGTGTCCAAATGCTTGTTTTTGTTGCCATATAGTACATTTGTATGCTTTAAAAAAAATCTACTTGCTGCATTGCACAGTAATAAAAAAATTCTTGTTTGGACTAGCTTCTTAAGTACTAGTTTTCAGTAAATCTTTGAATCCAGGTCTTTTTCTAAACTGAGCAGTGAGGTTACATAAAGCACTTTGATAATGTGCTCAATGAATATTGATATTCCATCTGATTGCATCCCATACCATTAGTTTTCTCGTGAGATTGCCATACCTCTGGCTGATATTTAACTTTTATAATATAGAGTCTTTGCCTGGGATCCCAGCCCCAACAAGCACTGCATTGCTGTAATACCCTGATAGTATTACTGGGCTAGATACTGGCACACTATTGGATATTTCACAGTTTTGCCACTCTGACTAATTCTGAAGTAGAATATTTGTTTTTAGAAGAACAGATATTCTTAAAATTCTTTAAAAAAAAAAAACCCTCATATTAGTGAGGTTCTTTCTGTCTAGAATTACCAGGTCAATTTGAAGTGTCTTCTTTAGTCTTAGAACACTAACCTGTAGTCTCTGGAACTTTCATAGCTTTTGACTAATATGTTTAGGATTACTGATACCTTTGGATAATAACCTTACTCAAATGATGCTTACAGTGGCAAAGAGCATGGGAGAGCATTTCATTAGGTCTCAAGCTCCCACAACTGATTTTTTAGAATCAGATTTCCTGTCTGCATTCAAGGGGATACCATAAAACCTGGCTCTATGGACAAAACACTAGTCTGCAAACAAGGTAAAGAATCCCTCCTTTATAAAAAAAATTGAAACTGAGGTCACAGAGATGACAGAATATACCTTATTCTCATCTGGCTTATCTATTAGCCATAGTTTATAAAATTTGTCTAAGGATATATTTTAAACCTAACTTTGCTCCAATTTGAAGTCAATTCTGCTAGAGATAAAATACTGTGCCCTTTCCTCCACTCAATTTGGATCTTTGAGGACAACTGACAGGACCTGTTATTAGGACCAAATGTGTGATTCACATGCCCTCTCATTTCCAAATCCCTCCTTCAAATAAGTGACAGGGTCCTCTGGTCAGGGTCCTGCTTAATTCTATTCTTCATTATATTATTTGAGGAAATGGTGAGAAAGTTGACCCAGGTCCACTGAAGCAAGTAACCTCACTCCATGAACCACCTGTCTAACATTCATAGTTACAACCAGCTATAGTAAATTTGCTCCCCTACCCCTATCTCTACAGTAGGGGAGGTAGGGGTTTGATTTTGGGATTTTGAAGGAGGTATTGTCATCTCTTACTGTTCTTTAAAATTGTTTTATCCAAGAGTCTGAGGGTGCTCTTGGGGACTCCATCATTCTAAAATGAATAGAGATACAGGGCTTAATGGAATCTTAATGGTGTTCACTGCATCTAATGTAGGGTTCTAGGTTCCACAAACCTACTAGGTCCAAATCAGATGTCATATTCAGTATCTCCTCAAGACTTGTCGTATGAACCATAGGAATACCCAGGTAAAAGTAGTTCCCTGTCATCGCAAAAATACTTTGATTTTGAACTTGGAACCGAGAAAGGAGTGCTCTCTTCATGCATCTCAGTAAACAAGGACGCATTTTCTTATGTTAAAGTGTAACCATACCCATGTGGCAACTTCATTCATATCATCCAGAATTTTAAAAAGAATAGCTACAGCAGCTTACTATGGCTGGGTTTTTGCCATGTGGCAGGATATTTGTTTCCTTATCATATAGTTGATAGCTCAAACCTATCCTAATGTGTAGATTATCAGTTCCAGTATTAATTTAAAAACTGTTGGATTTAGGTGTCAACCTTGTCTATGTCTATATTTGGTGAAAGTATATACTTAGAATGAATATTATTCCCCAGATAGGACCTCTAAATGAAATTATTGCCCTCATCATTCAAGCCAGCTTATTTCAGTGCCAACTAGATGGTATTATGTGGCATTGAGTCAAATGCATTTTTCATATCTGACCACAATTTTCTTTCTATGTTTATGTAGTACCAATACAATATTTACAGCACCCATGATCACAATCAAGACTGTGACTATAAATATCACATGACATTCAATCACAAAATATACCAAATTCTCCATATAGAGGATAGAACTGAAGCATTTATTTAGACACCAGAAAACCAAATCCCCAAACTAGTAAGCCAATTCCATCATAGTACCAAAGATATTCAGAAGCCATAATTATGCTGAGAGCCACAGCATCCTTCAGCCTTCCCACAAACCATTACAAGATCAACATTTACTCACAAACCTCTCTCTCCCACATGGCTACCAGCTTCCTGTGGGCTCTGCTTCCCTTCAGCAAACTCCTCCCACCAAAGGCTCCATGTGACTGTAACTATATATAACTATATATAATTATAAATCTGCCCCACTAGGGGCAGAGTTTATCTTCATAGAAGGGAAGCTTCCTGTGGGCTCTGCTCCACCCTTTAGCAAATTTCCTCCATTACAGGCTCCATGTGACTACATTCCGCCTATTAGGGGGCAAAGTTTACTTTCACAGCAGGGGAGGTCTTCAAACTCCCCTAGGTCTATTAAGGGGCAAGGAAGATCTTCAAATTCCCATTCCCATTATTAGAGTTTGGCATCATTATTAACAGACTATAGAAAAAATAATGTTCACAACAGCTATAATTTGGCATAAAATACTTTCGGCACATGAAGATCCAACCATTCCTGGGGCTGCGGTCCTCTATTCCTTTTACTAAAATTGAGGCATAGACCTTAGCCATGAGATACAGATTTCCAGTTGAAGGGCAAATTCTCCTCATCTCCATCTCACTTTGGGAGAGGCCTGGGTCAGCGACCTTAGGGAATTGTGAATTGTTTCTAATCCCTAGATCTTCTGCCTTGACCAAACTAAGTGACTTCTGCTATTCAAAGGGAAGAAAAGTTTAAAGGGTCTTCTGAAGGGTGTAGCTTATTGTTAGCAAGAGGAGAAGACAAAACTGAAGTAGGAACTCGATAATCTCTAGGTGGGATATCATGGGAGAAGAACCACAGAGCAGCTGTCAGATGGAGTTTGAGAGAGTTGATTAGACTTAAACTTCATGAGTGCAGGAATCATGACTTATTAAAATTATGTATTTTAATCAGTATCTAGCATAGTATTCTTTTTTTTTTTTTTGCTTTTTGGAGGGGAGAAATTAGGGCAATTGAGGTTAAGTGACTTGCCTGAGGTCACATGACTAGTTTTTTGTGTTAAGTGTCTGAGGTCAGATTTGAACTCACATCCTCCTGACTCCAGAGCCAGTGCTCTATTCACTGCACCACCTAGCCACCCTGAGAGTATTCTTTATATAATGAAAACTTAATAAATGTTCTAACTGAATTGAGTTGATCCCCCAATAATTTCAAAATAAGTATTGTGGAAAGTATCTTGAAATGGTTCCTACTACTTATTTTACTACTACTACTACTACTACTACTACTACTACTACTACTACTACTACTACCATTAACTGACTCTTTCACTGTAGGCATGTCATTTTTCCTCTCTGGGCCATTTCTACATCTATAACTGAGTTGAATTACATATGTTCCCTAAAGCTCTAAAATACTAAAATTCTACGATATGATGCAGCTTGATGCTATTTCTATGATACCATTTCATCAGAGGGAAATTTGCCAAATGGAGAACTAACTCTTTAAATCTCAGTGCATTAAACTATTGGCTTTGTCGTATGACTCAGACTTAAGCATGATAGAAGGAAACAAACAATGCCCCCCAATATTTTGGGGAGGGAGGCAAAACCTGTGAAAGCTATTTATAAGAATTCCCCCCCCCATATTTAGTACACAAAATGCATAAAGTGATAGGTTGTGATGGCCATAGCATCATGACCAATCAGCATAGTGCAAGTAATCAGTATCATAACTCAACATAGGTGATTCTTTAAGGAAAATCTTCATCCAACATTGCTACTTTTCAGACTTGGACTTTCTAAAAAAACCTGGAAAATATTTCTAGTTTTTCAATAATTAAAAATCAGCATTTTGGGGCTGCATTCTATAATTATTATTAATTAACTCCATTCCATAGTATTAAATACATTCTGCTTCAGTTATAATTATTATGATTATTAATATTATCCTATTAGAGAAGGAGTCAGTTATACACAAGCATAACAGTGAGCAGGTGGTTAAAGCCTATTGGCCTACTTGTTTATGCCTTTTAGCTAATTAGAAAAAAATTGTTTTTGTTAAAAATCTTAAGCAAGTAGCATTTGCACCATGAGTCACATGTTGAAATCCAAGTATTAGACAAAAGCACTCTTTTTTTCTTAAGAGTCAGCAGAGCAGTGGGTAGAGTAGGAGGAAGAGGAGAAACAAAGCAAAGCTTACTTGTTCTCCTTCCATGCTCTTGGCTATCCCTGACCTCTGTAGTTGGTAGACGCCAAACACCCTCTCCAACACAGTTGAGAAATTCTCTTTGAAAATGTCACTTTTGCTTACTCCTAATATTTAAACATTCCTTAAATATGTTCAGAAAGAAAAACAAATATCATTGAAACAATTAAGATTTTATATTTTATAGCAGTGAAATTGGCAGGGAGTAGATGCTATTTGCCAGAGAATTATAGAAAAAGACTGAATTCAACAAATGAAAAAGCAAAGAATATTGATAAGAAGGTAACTCAAAGAATTATAAAATACTGGAATAGGAAGGATTAAAGATTCTCTCATTGAAGTATACTTGTTCTATAGATGAAGAAACTGAGGCTCAGAGGGGCAAAGTGATTTAAGAGGTACAAAAAGGGCATCATTAGGAGGTACCTGTGATGGTTTAAGATTATGCTACTGGAAGAAATGTATTTAATTAAAACTATTTTATTTTGTTTCTGATTTGTACAGAGGGAATAAGAACATCTCCCCTTAAAAAAGCAAGGGAATATATGCTTTCTATGGAAGGAGGCAGCCCTCAGTAAAGCAATTTGGAACTAGTAGGGCAGAGTTTATGACCAAAAAAGATGTATAGATATTCACAGAAGGTAAAATAAACAATTTTGAATACATAAAATTTAAAAGTTTTTGCGTAAACAAACCAGTTCAGGTCAAATTAAATAAGAAGCAGGAATTTAGGGGGAAAACCTTTGCAATTAGTATCTCTGATAAAGGTCTCAAATTTTATAAAAATGAGAGCCATTTCCCAATTGATAAATGGTCAAAGAATATGGATAGGCAGTTTTCAGAGGAAGAAATTTAAACTATTGATAGCTATATGAAAAATGCTATAAATCATTAATTACTAGAGAAATACAAATTAAAACAGTTCTAAGGTTTCCCCTTGCCTCCATCAGATTGGCAAAGCTAACAAAAAAGGAAAAAAAGATAAATGTTGGAGGGTCTGTGGGAAAACAAGTACAATAATGCACTGTTTGTGGAGTGTAGAAAAGCAGTATGGAGCCATTCTGGAAAGCAATTTTATAACTATTCCCCCAAAGCTATTAAACTATGCATACACTTTGATCTAGTACTATTTACTAGTCTATACCCCAAAGACATCAAAGGAGGAGGAAAAGGAACCCATAAGTATAAAAATATGGATAGCTGATTTTTTCATGGTGGCAAAAAAAAAAAAAAGAGAAATTAAGGGCCCATCACTTGATGAAAGGTTTGGTATATGTGTGTGATGGAGTACTTTTGTGCTGTAAAAAATGATGAAGGAGATGGCTTCACAGAAAGGTGGGAAGACTTGTATGAACTGATGAAAAAGGAAGTGAGCAGAACCAGGAGAACTATTTACACAATAACAATAATGACAAACAAGTCTGAAAGACTTGGAAACTCTGATCAACAAAATGACCAGTCACAATTACAGAAGACTTATAAGAAGCATGCTACCTACTTGCAGATAGAGAAGTGATGAATTCAAAATGCAGGCAGAACCATACACACACACAAACACACAACCACATGTACAACATGGCTAAGTATTTTGCTTGATAATATATGTTTGTAATGAGTTTTATTTTTCTTACTTTCTCAATGTAGGGGAGAAAGAATCAGAGTTGATAATGAATTAAAATTCAATTAAAGGGGGGCGGAGCCAAGATGGCGGAGTAGAAACAGCTCGTCCAAATCTCTCTGCCCCCAGATTCCCCACAAACTATGTAAAAAAGGACTCTGAACAACTTCTGGAGCCCCAGCACCCACAGAACGACACAGAGAAGCTAACCTCCCGCTGAGGACAGCCCAGCAGCCCTGCAGGAAGGACCAGCGCAGCGGTCTGGGAGCCGGCAACGCGCAGAGCGCAGGAGCCCAGCCGAGCCGAGCCCAGGTCCGTGTGAGCCGAGGTTTTAGCCCCAGGGCGGCAGGGCCAGCAGCCAGCTGGAGGAACCCCAGAACACCAGGAGCTGTGGCGACTCCAGAATTATCAACATAGACATGCCTAGGACAAAGTAAGAGGTTAGTGTCCTATGGACTTTGGGACCTGTATTTGGGGAATGCGTCAGCTCCCTCCCCTGGGGGCTAGAAGCCGCTGAGGAGACACGCCATTTTGTAGTTTTCATAGGCATTTCCAGCTCCCAGCCTACAAATCGTGGGGAGATCCAGCGATCAGTCTTGGGGGGTAATCGCTCTTGCTTTAACCTCCCTGGATCTGGATTGTGATCTAGGGTGGAAGTTGTGGGTGGGTTTACAGCTTGCCAGAAACGGAAGTTGCCCCCCACACGTTCGGGACGAAAATTCCTCTAGCTGGCCTTAAAGCCATAGTGTGGCAACAAGCCCAAAAGTCAAGCAATTAAGTGGCAACATGCCAAGGCAAAGGAAACAGAAAAATGCAACCCTAGACTCCTATTTTGGGGGCATAGAGCGGGAAAAGGACTGTGAGGTCAGAAGTCCTGCTCCAAAAGCCCCAGGGGAAAACATGAGCGGGTTGCAGGCCATAGAGGACCTTAAGAAGGACTTTAAAAATCAAATAAGAGAAGTGGAGGAAAAATTGGAAAGAGAAATGAGAAGGATGCAGGAAAAATATGAAATGAGGGTCAACAGCCTGACTGAGGAAAACAACACCTTAAAAAATAGACTAACTCAAATGGCAAAGGAGGCCCAAAAGGGCAATGAGGAGAAGAATGCCTTAAAAAGTCGAATTTGCCAGATGGAAAAAGAATCTCAAAAGTTCACTGAGGAGATTCATTCCTTCAGAGTTAGACTGGAGCAAATGGAAGCTAATGACTTTATGAGAAATCAAGATGCTGTTAAGCAGATCCAAACAAATGAAAGATTAGAAGGCAATGTGAAATATCTCATGGGAAAAACCACTGACCTGGAGAATAGATCCAGGAGAGACAATTTAAAAATTATTGGACTACCTGAAAGCCATGATCAAGGAAAGAACCTAGAAATCACCCTTCAAGAAATTCTCAAGGAAAACTGCCCTGATGTTTTAGATCCAGAGGGCAAAATAGAGGTTGAAAGAATCCACCGATCACCTCCTGAAAAAGATCCCAAAAAGAAAACTCCCAGAAATATTATAGCCAGGTTTCAGAATCCCCAGATCAAGGAGAAAATACTACAAGCGGCCAGGAAGAAACAATTTCAATATTGTGGAAACACAATCAGAATAGCAGAGGACCTGGCAGCTTCCACACTGAGGGATCGAAGAGCATGGCATATGATATTCCAGAGGGCAAAAGAGCTGGGATTGAAGCCAAGGGTCACCTACCCAGCAAAACTGAGTATCTTATTTCAGGGGAAAATATGGTCATTCAGTGGAATAGAGGACTTTCAAGCATTCTTGAGGAAAAAACCAGAGTTGAATAGAATATTTGACATCCAGACGCAAGAAGTAAGAGATGCCTGAGAAGGTAATCAGGGAAAAGAAATCAAAAGGAACTTATCAAAGTTGAACTATTTACATTCCTATATGGAAAAGCAATAACTGTGACTGATGATATCTTTCTCACTATGAAAATAATGGAAGAAGGGGTGTGGTCATATGAATACATATGTGAATGTGTGTGTATATGGTTACAGTTATATATGGATAGAGGGCATAGGTTGAATTTGTTGGGAAGGGAGAATACTCAAGGGATGAAATTATGAGGTGAGAGAGGAAAGTGGCAAGAGGAGATGGGGAGAGACATGGTAGGGTAAACTATCTCATGTAGGGGAAGTGGTTGCAAAGGAGGGGGAGAATAAGGAAGGCTAAAAAGGCAAAACCACATTCACTTTGAATTTGGTTCAGGGAGAAAATGACATACATACTAAATGGGATATCTCAACCTGCAGCAGGATAGGGGGAAGGGGGATGAGAGGAGGGATGATGGATGGGAGGGCATCCTTGGGGTGAGGGGAGGTTGGAAGTACCCACTATAGAAGAGGGACAGGATCATGTAGGGAATGGACCAGGTGGGGGGTGGGATGAGTGGGAGGGAATTATAAGCAGCCTTGTACAATATATCTACCATGATAATGTTTTGCATAGCTAGACATGTACAACATATACTGAATTACTTATATCCCAAGAAGGAATGGGTGACAAGGGAGGAAGGAAATGTATCTGAAATTCGAGGTCGTAACATTAAATGTTTCAAATATATATATAAATACTATTATTAATACTCTTTTGCCTATAATTGGGAGATAAGATGTGCAGGCATTGGGACACAAAGATTCATCTTCCTCTAATGGAAAAGTCGACGGGGGTATGGGAGAAGGTATGGGAGAGAGCAGAATGGAGGAAGCCGATATCTTGTGGGACTGCTATTCAGGGAGGTTGGGTAGGGGAATAATGGGGAGAAAATGATTGTAACTCAAAATCTGGCGGAAATGAATGATGTAAAACAGAAGTTAATAAAGCATTTGTTTTAAAAAAAAATTAAATTAAATTAAAAAAATCTTTTTGAAAATAACCATTAGTTACTTTTTGTTGTTTTCGCTTTAAAAATAGCATTAGAGAAGGGAGGACAAATTTATAGAGTGGAGGATAGATTGAGGGAGGGAGCAGTAAGAAGCAAAATACTTTTATTTTTTATTTTTTAGAGGGGGAAAGCAAGGCAGTTGGGGTTAAGTGACTTGCCCAAGGTCACGCGGCTAGTAAGTATGTCAAGTGTCTGAGGCCAGATTTGAACTCAGGTTCTCCTGACCCCAAGGTCAGTGCTCTCTATTCACTGAGCCACCTCACTGCCCCAAAGCAAAACAGTTTTGAGGAGGGACAGAGTGAAAGGAGAGAGAGAATAGAGTAAATGGGATGAGGAGAATAGGATGGAAGGAAATATAGTTTTTCACAACATGACTATTATGGAAGTGTTTTACATGACTACACATGTATAATCTATATTGAATTGCTTGCCTTCTCAATGAGGAGAGGTGGGGAGGGAGAAAAAGAGAATTTGGAATTCAAAGTTTTAAAAATGAATATTAAAATTGTTTTACATGTAACTGGGGAAAATAAAATATTAAACTAAAAAAATAAAAATAGCATTAGAGGAAAGATAGTTGACTGTAGAATATAAGGCTTAGATTCTAAAGGCCAGAGAGTCCAGAAGAAAGCAGTATATATTAGAAAAAGATGACTAAGAGAAGTTGTGAGATATTTGAAAATAGTACTGAAGTATAACTGAAAGGTCTTAATGAGGTCTTAACTCTGAGTATAAGTTGAAATAGCTTAAGAAGGCCAAAAATGGTGAAAATGGTCTATAGTAGCCATAGATAAAGATTTTATAATAAAATATAAAATATATTATATAACAATATAATATAAAATATATTATATTATATAACAATATAATATAAATATATCTTATAAAATATTTATTAATATATACTATGCAATAGCATATATTATATCATGTTACTATATTTTATACATAATACATGATAAATAACATTTATATAGGGCTTTGTAGATTTACAGGATATATATATATATACATATATATATATATATATCATTTGATCAACTTGATGAAGTAGGTATTAAAGGTATTACTATTCTGATTTTATCTGAAGTTCAGATAGGTAGCTTGGCTATAGTCAAGAGTTAAGAGTCATTATGGGTCAGAGGCAAGACTATTTACTATGGTGCTTCTTTTTAAAGAGCTAATATTTAAAGGAAATTTTATATTGCATATATAATATAAAATGTACTTAGATTTTTTGAGGTAATTTTTAAGGATTGCCATATCTTAAGATTTTCATATAAGAAGTTAAACTGTGTTAATGTTTTAAAAATTACATTTTTATCTTTATTAAAAACACCTTTAAGCATATATTCATATTAACATATTAAATATTAAGTGGAACACTTAATAAGTGTTGGAGCATCTTATTAGGAATAAAAACATCTGGGATAGAGCTTTGATCTGTCACTAATGATCCATAGGAAGGACAATAGGAAATCTATTTCTCTGTGGTTCTCAGTTTCTTCATGTGTAAGATGAATGTTTGGACTAGATCTCTAAGGATCCTTCCAATTCTGTCATTCTCTGGTTTCATGGTTCTCCATTATGTACTTGATTTACCTGAATAAGATATTACTAACTAGTGGCTGACAGCCACCTGAGATAAAAGCAGAGTAATAGGGAAGAACAAAAGCCTCTCCAGTATTAAAATCCTACTTAAAGTGACAGGAGTGTTAGCATTTAAGAGAGAAGGGCCTATTATAAGATTCATGTGCTGAGTTTTCCTGACCCATTTCCCAGTAAATGACTGAGCCAATGCCTATCAGAAAGAGAAGACACAAGCTAGATACTGGCAAAGCAATACCTTGGGGTATACTCAGCATTGTGAATGACAGCCAAGTGAATGGAATATTAGGGTAGGCCTGCTTTTTGGGGGGCTTACCTTCTCCTCCATTACCCTTTAGAGCATGTAACTGTGTTGTATATATTCTAACCCCACTTTCTCAGGGTCAGGTCTGCTACATCTCCTCCCTTGGGGTTTTCAAGTACCTTGGGGATGTCTCTCTTCTTTTCTGCCAGTGACTTAAGCCCTCATTGACTATGTTGCCTCATTGTTAGGGGTATAATGACTAACAACCTAGTTCCATTTAACTGCAGAACATTGAGTAACTTTTACAAAGGTATATTTACTTCAAAGTTATAGCAAGCCAACATACACTTTCCCTCAATACTTCTAGGATATATTCTCCTTCCTAACATCTTGGTCTCTAGGGAAGCAGACTCGAAACTTAGTTTGGTCCCTATGCTTACTAACTGTGTGACCCTGGGCAAGTCATTTAACCTCCGTTCGCCTGTTTCCCTAACTATAAAATGGGGATAATAGTAGCACCTTCCTCACAAAGTTGTGAGGATCAAATGAGATAATATTTGTAAAAAAGTGCTTAGCTAAGTGCCTGGCATATAGTAGGTGCTATATAAATGCATACTCCCTTTCCTTCCCCTACATAGCCCACCAAATTCATGTCCAGATACAGCATGACCACTTGATGAGTCCTGTTGGGTCAGAATTCTGAAGGTCACGCCTGAAGATTGCTCCTCAGGTTATCAATGCTGGGCTTACTGCAATGCCTACAGTGGAGCTCAAGCTCTGGAAGAATGAGATGCTGCTGAATCCTCATAATGACCCTCCACAATCACTGGGCTATGAAGTTCCACTTCCTCTACCCAGAATGAAAAAACAACAAAGAAAAGGCCAAAGACCCAGGTCTTTGGCGCCATATAGCCTTGGAGCAGAAAGGATCCCAATGACTCTTCCCCCTACCCCCACCCCAGCTATAGGATACCACCTCACTAGACTCTGTGAGCAATAGAGTCATGGAACCAACTAAAAAGGAGGCAAAGAGGAAGCAAGCAGAAACTGATAGGGCTTTCTTTTTTTTTTTTTTTGAAAGCATTTAACATTTATTAAAAGCAATGGAGAGAATATCAATAAATACACAGAAAGAACACCAACTGGTGAAATTGCTTTTGGACAGTGATCAAATTATGGAAGCTCTACAAAAGTATTCCGTCTGCCCTACAGTTCATTAGGCAGTGGTCAGCATCTTCACTGAGCTGGTTGTGAATTTGCTCAGCAGTTTAGATATCTGAATAAACAAAATGATGTCCCCTTTAAAGCAGAGAGGTCCCAGGATCATAAAAGTTAGCATTATACGTCTTGTATGAGAGGGCATTTTCTATAAGATGTGTTCTATATGGAGTCTTTAGCAAGCCCCTCCTTAAAATTTAAAAGATAATAGAAACTTGAGTTGTTCCTTAAATACTTACAGAATTTATAAGTCATCTTTTTCTTTTTCTTTTGCTTTTTTTTTTTTTTTTTGCTTTTTGGAGGGCAATGGGGTTAAGTAACTTGCCCAAGATCACATGGCTAGGTTTTTTTTGTTTGTGTGTGTTAAGTGTCTGAGGCCAGATCCGAACTCAGGTCCTTCTGACTCCAGGGCTGACACTCTACTCACTGCACCACCTAGCCACCCCATAAGTCATCTTTATGCATGGCATGTGACCTACTGAACTGTTGAAACAACTTTGGATTTTCAAAGTTTGTAATTCTGTATGTCTTGCTGTGTTTTATATGCATTTGAGGAACATGTTTTTAGTTAAAACATTAGAAAAGAATATAATTATTAAAAATATACATAATGGCACATAATAGGCACTTTATAAATATTAATTATTGTTTCTCTACTGAGATATGTGTCTTACTACAATCAAGAGATCTCTCTTCTCCACGACACTTGAAAATGTCAACCACTCCCTTCTGGATACTCTTAAACCTGGATTTTTGTGACTCAGTGGTTTCCTCTTTCCTCTCTGACTCTTTTCCCCGTGTTGTTTTTCTTCTCTTTGCCAACTGAGGCTGACCACAAAGTTGTTCCTGCTGCTTCTCACATATTTCCATTCTCAAGGAGCTTTGTCTATTCACATGATATTCTAACGCTTCCTGTACAGATAGAGCTCCCAGATCCAAATCTCTAGCCTTGACCTTTTGCCTTCTTCTAGAGTTCCACATTTCTTGCTGCCTGTAACGTGTCTCCAAAGGACAGCTTGTGGATGACATGAGTCATGTCTGGATTCTGAGGCTGTGCAGTGGCACTGTGTGTTGATACATGAAAGTTGCCAGGGTCCTTGTTGATGCTGAACTGGCCCTCAAACCGGTAGCCTTCGCCATTGTTCAGAGGGATTTTCATCGAGTTGTCAATATGTCCGACTTCATGTCTCCCCATCTCATCCTGGATGTCCAGTCCAACCAATTCACAGTGTAAATTGGGTAAACTGATGTTCAGACTGACATCAATTTTGCCTCTGCTGTCCTTATCTGGATCGTCGACATAGAGCTCGTTCACTACTTCAGTGGCTATGAATCCAGTGAGCTCCGAGAGGAAGAGGAACAGAATAAAGAGGTAACAGCAGACAGCAATGATTGCCCCAGTGTACGTTGGCTGTGCGAGGTCTTTTGGTACCTTCCGGTAGATGTCAAATCTCCTGGTAATCACAGATGTATAACCCAGGGATAGTTCTCCCTCAGCATCTCCCGAAGTCAAAGGGCATGTTGGTGCCAGCCCCTGGGAGGGGGGGACGGCCCCGAGACTGCAGGGGACCACTGCCAGGCTGGAGATGCGTGGGTTCGGCGCCCGCCCCCTCCCCCGGGCGTTAGTCTTCCCTGATAGGGCTTTCTGAATGTTTCTGAAGCCAATTAGAATTTTTCCCCTTCATCACATTGTTAGCCAATCAGAACTAGTTATGGATCTTCTATATATACTGTACAATTTCTCTTAAGATCGAAATCATGTTACCATGATTCTCCTAGAAACAAATTTTCCATATTCTCTACATGGAAACGTTGCACCAGCTGAGCCAGTTGTTTGGATCTGCATATATTCTAGAGAGCCAATAGCACTCACATATCCTCTGACTGCTTCCTGTCCATGAATCCTCAAGGGTTTTTACTGTAATCTTTTGTTTAGAAAGGGTCTTAGAGGTCAACTAGTCCAACCCTTAAATACAAGAGTAATATGTCACCACGTCAGTACAATTCTCAACTACTATAGAACTCAATTTTTTGACAAGCTTTAATGTTCTTAGTACCATGTCAGGTGTAGAGTAGGAAATGTGAAATCTAGTATTTTCTTTGAGAAATATGCCATTTAGTTGGGAAAAAGAGAGACCTATTAATCATTTAAATAATAAAAATGCGTAAATGTGAATATTCTCACAGAAGACTGGACGCACGTAGAAAAGGAGTTATGTAAAGAGTAGAGAGGGAATGGCTTATCAAAAAAGTAGAACTTGGCACTGAACCTAAATGTATAAGACTCAAAGCAGCCTTTCAGCTCTGGCTGCGGGTAAATGGCTTGTTTTGTCTTCAATGATAGATCAGTTGTTTGCTCATTCAATTCTTCCTGGGTTGCTTTTGAAAGATCTTAAAAGCTGCTATTTATAATCATTCCTAGGAATAGAGATTGTAGCAGAAGTAGTATAGACCATATGCAGTAGGACTTCTGCATGAAGATTTGACAAAACAAAAGGATTGAAAAAAGTTTGGGGTACTACTATGGCCTGGGAAGGGGTTTCTTCTCATTTTTCCTGATCCCTAGGTCAAAACAGAAGAACCAAAAGTAGAAAGAGATAACAACTCCTTTCTTTCACCCCTGGAAGCTTCTTGGAATTAAATCTGGGTCATCCCAATTAATGTGTTGCAACCCATGGAGATTTAGTCTCAGATGCTTATAATTTATATTTTCATGAAATCTTACAATTCCTTCTAAACAATAATGCAATTTGCATTTTGAAATTACCTATAGATAAACTCATTGTTGACATAATTTAGGATGTTGTACAGGTCCTATAATTAGTGAGAATGGATTACATTCATTTAGCCTTGCATAATGAATTTTTAGCTCTAGATCTCAGCCCTTTCCAAAGAACAGTGAATTACTGTGTCTTCAGTGGTCTCTCTGAGGAGTAGAAAGGTATAGAACCACAGTCTGACTCTGGCTCTCTGAGGCATGTTCTAACATGACAGAAACAGAAACCTTTCAGAATACTCTTAACACCCACCTCCCTCTTCACAATGTGTTTTTATCTACGATCTTTGCCAACACCACCAAAAAAAAAAAAAAAGAAATATCAATGAGTTATTTCTGAAGTTTATTTCAATGCATTTTAGTCAACAAATGTATAAAATCAGAAAGGCAAAAAAAGTTTGGAGTCTGAGCATCAGAAGGCACTGCATACACATCTACAGTTGTTTGCCAATACAAGTCATTGCCAGACATTCCTTTGAAGCAGAGAAAAGAGGCTGCACCCAAATGAGCCCTGAGTGTTCATGGCCCCGGAGAGTCTAGAGGCTTGTCATAAGAAAAAAGAGGAGGGAGTATTATGAAGATTTTATTAAAAAAAGAAGAAAGAATAGCAGCCCGAGTACAAAAGCAATTTATATTACACAGAATTATTCAATTCTCTATTTTACCTTATCTTGTAAAACTGTTAACTGAGTTTTCCAGTGAGTAGGTTAAATGACTAGCAATGGTAAAGGAATGGTAAATACATAGCACCATTTTATAGACGTGGCTTAGCTGATCACTGATTTACCTACATATGAAAGGAAGAAATACTTCAAAGTTGCTAGCTGTCTTTCTGCATGGGTTCTAGTTTTCAAGGAGACAACATGTCCCTGGAAATGCATACATTGGAAATTTAACCAGCGTATGTTTAAGTCATACAGCATAAAGGGACTTGTGGTTTATGCCCATTTGGGATTAGATAGGCATATATTGTTTTCTAAATGAGGGAAAGTGGTACAGATGTGTGGGATGTATTCAGTTTCACGTGAAGGCAATAGGGAATGGAGTGGAAGGCAGAAGGAAAAATATCAGGTGATATTTTTTTTCTGATCAGATGATCAGTTTTTCAAGGAAAACTGAGACAAAATAGAATTTTGATTACACTGTTAGTATTTGAACTTTCTTAGGCACTTCTTTAGGGTTTAACTCAAGGCATACTGTCAAGACAAAAGCAAACAATGCTATGTACATACATGTAGAAAGTGTTATAAATAGGTTTTAAAAAAAACCATAGATATATACATATCAACATAGTAACCTCCCTCCATTTTTGTGGTTTGGTTTGGATTTTTTGGTTATTTCTTTTTGTTTCATTGTTTTCCTTTTCCCTTCCACAGGGATATCCAGAGCTTCCTACAAGCAGTTTGGGGGAAGTTTCATTCACGTTTTCGCAAGATGACATAGATCACTCCACTGGTGAGAGCCAAGGGAAGAGCGATCCAGGCCAAGATATAAGCAAAGCCAAAAGCATAATCCATGTTGTGCTGCCACTCCGTATGTTTCACTGTGTAGATTGATGCTGCACTCATCACACACAGGCCTGCAAAAGGAAGAGTCACATGATAGGAAAAAAAGAGTCAACTTAAGAGTACACACTAACATTTTCAAATACTTGTTGAACATCTATCAAATATCATGGAAGATGACTAAGTAAAATGAGAAATAGAAGTTGGAAAGATTCAGTGCAAATGTGATCTCTGATATCCATTAGTTGTGCAATTCTGCATAAGTCACTTAACCCCTCAGTGTTCCAGACAACTCTTTAAGACATAAGTTTCAGAATAGATGCTGATTTTTAGTTTCCTCATTGGTAGTTCCCAATACCAATAAAATCTGCAAGTCTACTCCACAAAATAAACACAAAACTACAAAAATTAAAGAAAATGTAGCTCCTATTCTCTAAGTGCTTTCAATATATTTCCCATAATTATTCTCTCTCTTCCTCTTGTGCATTCAGCCTTTAGATTTCTCTAATTTTAGGGAAAGCCAGTGACAAAAATAATGTAAAGAGTGCCTTCCACTAAATTCTTAGAAAGATGATATTGTGACCAGGAGGGATATCTTTATTGTCCACTATGTTTGCTAATTCCAGCAAAAAAAGTAAAATATCAAAGGGTGGCTAGGTGGTGCAGTGAATAGAGCACTGGCCCTGGAATGAGGAGGACCTGAGTTCAAATCTGGCCTTAGACACTTGATACACTTACAAGCTGTGTGACTTTGGGCAAGTCACTTAACCCCAACTGCCCTCCCAAAAGCAAAAAAAAGTAAAATATCAGTGAGTTATTCTAATATTTATTTCAATGCATTTTAGTCAACAAAGTTGTATAAAATCAGAAAAGCAAAAAAAATTTGGAGTATGATCATCAGAAGATAATGCATACACATTTACAGTTTGCCAATATAAGTCATTGCCACACATTTATTTGAAGCAGAGTTCGTGGCCCTATAGAGTCTAGAAGAAATGAAATTCAGAAAGAAACCAAACCAAAACAAAACAACTAACCTCTCTCTTTCATCTATATCAAATCAACCACAGAGGCAGAAAATGTCCTAACATAAAGAAAACGTCCTCTATCCTCTAATAGAGTCCCTTGTCATATTTTCAATATTATATTGATGAAATCACAGGTCCTGACTCCAGGAAAAGTGTCCAGAAAGACTGATGTGGTAATCTCATTGTTAATATCCTGATCAATTCGCATCTGGATTACTGATTTTAGTTATAGGGATCACACTTTGGGAAGGGCAGTGACAAAATTTTCCCCAAGGAGAATAACCAATGAAGAGAAATCGTGGCATACTAGGATAATTTAAAGAAACCTAGGGATGGTTACCCTGGGAAAAGAAAGGGCAGAGGAGCAGATGAAAGCTATCTCAAGTATTTCAAGTACTGCCATGTGGAAGAAGATGAAATTTGTCTTTCTTGGCTTTGAAGGAGTGAACTAGGAGCAAAGGTTGGAAGTTGCAGAGGCAAATTTTGCTCAATATAAGCAATATCTTTTTTTTTTTTTTTAAGCAATTGGGGTTAAGTAACTTGCTCAAGATTACACGGCTAGTCATTATTTATGTGTGGGTGCTCATTTTCTGAGGCCGGATTTGATCTCGGGTCATCCCAACTCCGAGGCCGGCGCACGTACTCACTGCGCCACCTAGCCGCCCCTTTTAGGGCAATTGGGGTTAAGTAACTTGCCCAAGGTCACACGGCTAGGTTTTTGTTTGTGTGGGTTAAGTGTCTGAGGCCGGATCCGAACTCAGGTCCTTCTGACTCCAGGGCCAGCGCTCTACTCACTGCGCCACCTAGCCGCCCCAAGCAATATCTTTCTAATGATCACAGTTGAAATGTCGTAGAGGGAATTATAGCACAGCCAAGTTGGACCAGATGACCTTTGAGATCCCTTCCAATTCTGAGACTCAAACATTCCAATACATATGGTAATGAAGGAGGGGGAGAAGAAAGAAAATAAATGAGTGAACTAGAGGAAAAAGGAATGAGAAAGAAGGCAGGGAAAGAAAAATAGAACTGAGTATTCAAAGGAAATGAAAGGGTCTGAAATGGCTATGCAATAAACGCATGAGTAAATTTTCTAATCAGTAGCAGCATTGTCCACATGTCTTCCACTGATGTCTAAAGGACTGAGGTAATTCCCTTAAACTTAGATAAGGATGAATGGATGCATGACAAACTAGAAGGTAAAGGATCCTCTCCTCTCTCAGCATAAGCATTCTTTAGTGAAGGGAGAGAAGACTCCACTTTGAGTCCTAGTAGAGCAGCCTCTCCAGACCAGCATCCCAATCATGGCAGTCACATCTCTGCTGAAGTAGAGGGTGGAAAATCCACTGATGTCAACAGCCTTCACTTATGCCTGCACAAAGTCCACTCTGTTCACTGCTAAAAAACAAGGTCTTTGAGTTTCTACCAGAGACCCCATTATAAATTCAATATGCCACTGAGATTACTTTCATTCTAAATTTCCCAGATGGCTCCTAGGACCACCTACATTTAACCTCAATACAATTTGAACTATTTGTACACTGCCACTTTGTTTAAGCAAAGTGCAGAAGTTGGAATATGCTGAATTAATAAGGTCCAGATAAGTATTCTTTTTCTAGTTAGGGAGGAAAACTCCTACTCCATTGGCCCCCTTTGAGATGGCTAGGCAACTGTCTTAGGAATCTAGAATTAGAATCACAAAGCTGACTAAGCCTTGATACAACTTGAAACAACTACTAATGATGTAATGTAGTTCAAAGGAACCATAGTTCTAATCTGCTGGGACCATACTGACTATTGTTAAGACCACCGGTCCTCAAGTATTTTTATCCTGTTAGCCTCCTTACTTTCAAGTTACCACTCCCCAAAAAACTCCCAGAATTTCTTTCTATTGAGAGGGGATCTTTTCTTTAAGAAAATGTGAATTTGTCACCTGAACAATGATCTACCTACAGAAAGGAGTAGGGGAAGTGAAAAGGGTGCTGCCCAGAAAGGATGTGATAATAAGGGATAAATCTAGGTAATAATAATGATAATAAGCTAAGGCTAGGTTGAAAACTGATAATACAGACAGGGTTTAAGTTAGGAAGAAATATATCAATCAGTTCCTTTTTTTTGGAGGGGGAAGGCAAGGCAATTGGGGTTAAGTGACTTGCCTAAGGTCACAAAGCTAGTAAGTGTGAAGTGTTTGAGGCCGTATTTGAACTCAGGTCCTCTTGGCCCCATGCCTGGTGCTCTATTCATTGTACCCCAATCAGTTCCTTTAGAGAAATATGATGGCATCTACATATCCTAGATGTATTAGTCTATGGGAAACACTGGATCGAATCCCCAGGCAACAGATATAGAGATAGAAATTTTTAGTGAATATGCGCAAGTTTAGAAAAGCCATCTTCTATTTATGTCTAGTTTCTGGAGCTGGCAGAACTTCACAAATGAAGAAAAGTCAATTTAATTAGAATAGCCAGCTTGGATAGTTTTAAGACCAGAAGAAGGAGGTAAGTGAGTTTCATAAGTGTTTATATATTCAGAAGGATCTGTGACATCAACATTGCAGATATTTTCTCCAATAATGCAGATCATGACCCATCCATGCCTGACAATTGTCCTGGGAGGTTTTCTCACTTTCTCCTAACATCATCCTAATGATGCCAGTGGAACACACAGATTATCCCTTGCTCTCACCACATGACTGACCCATCTTTTTTGATAACACATTTCTTTGGGGGGAAAAAAAAACACTTTATTTCTTCACATTTTCTTGATAGATTTTAAAGTAAGCTTATGCCCACTAAGAGCTTTATTTGAAATAATTATTTGGAAGTATGTTGCTCCATAACCCACAGGCAAATAACAATACTAGTGTAATACAATACTGGAATTAAAAAGATGGGCCTTTGCTTCTAGGAGAAGTTTGTGGACATTAATGGAGTTTTGAAACTTCTGAAAGGCAATTGAGGCTGCTTTCCTCTTGTTTAATTCTAGTCCCAAACTGTCTATTTACACTGTCCAAGATATAAATAAGTAAGTAGGTAGATAGACAGAAGATAGATTCATAGATATACCAAAATTTAACCATGGCCCAGCTGATGGGCATCCTCTTGGATTCTAGCTCTTTTCTCTTTTAATCCTCCTTTCTAGATAAGGAAATTTGTTTTGCTTGTGGCTACTGCTTCTCCAGTACTATCCTTTCCCTCCCCTCTCATCCTCAATTATTTCCCTGTGGAGTTTGATGTATTTCTAAAGAAACGTTTTATATGTATATGTGTGTTCAACCCTCTATCCATTTCAGTTAAGAGTAAGTTTCATTTGATACCCATTGCCACCCTCCTCAGTATTTGTATCCCCTTTTCACACATCCCAATTATAAGAAATAGCAACTTCTACACCTTTCTCCCTACTTTCTACACTAATGTATTGCTTTTACATTTCTTTTTCTGTTTCCTATTGAAACCTTCAGAACAAACTACTTCACACTCTGGTCCTATAATTTAGCTCCCTTAGGTGCTGTGCTAAATAATATGCCTTTAGGATATTAAGGTTCCAAGGGATATGTCTCTTTTTTCCTAGTACAGTGAAATTTTCTCTGGAGTCTTGTTTGCATCTCAAAGTTTCTATTCAGTTTTGGTCTTTTCTTAAGAAATGCTTGAAAGTTCTCTATTCCATTAAAGTTTTATACTTCCCTCAAATCCACTGGGACTATACTCATCTTTGCAGGGTAATTTATTTTCAGTTGTAAACCTGTATCTTTTACCTTTTGGAATATTGTATTCTAAGATCTCCTCATATTTATAGTAGAATCTATCAAGTCTTCTATGATCCTGATTGTGAATGTTTGGTATTTGAACTCCATTTTGGATGTTTGCAGTTTTTGACAATCCTGAAGCATTTCCTTTTGGGGTCTGTTTCAGGAGGTGATTGATAGAGTCTTTTAATCTTTATTTTGCCTTCTGTTAGGAAAGGAGCAACCTTGAGTCTGGTGCCTTATACCACTCAGTCATCATGACACCCATTTGAATTGTCTTAGGAAGATTCTGAAGATCATCTGGCAGGATAAGATGCCAGGTCCTTTCTTGAACTAAACTGCCAAGCATTCAAACTCTACTGCAGAAAGTGCAATTCTGATGGGCTGACCATGTTGTTCAAACGTCAAAAAGACTATTTTATGGAGAACTCATATAGTGCAAGCACTCACATGGTGGTCAGAAAAAGTGATACAAGGACACTCTCAAGGTCTCTCTTAAGAACTTTGGGATAGCTTGTGTCACATGGGAGACACTGGCACAGGGCTGCTCAACATCACATACCCTCATCTCTACAAGCAAAGCAGAACTGAAGAACTCAAAAGAAATGTGAGATGTGCAATTTTAGAGAACCCACCCCAAATGTTCATATGGGCTATTTGTGCCTGACCTGTGGTAGAGCATTCTGAGCTTGTATTGGTCTGATCAACCACAGTCAGACCTAACTCTAACACAGTGATATCATTTTGATTCTCTTTGAGAACAAAGGACAACAATCAACTAAACAATTCTACCTCCTATTTTGAATAGACCTGGGCAGTTTTTATTTGTATTATCTTGAAATTCAGTGTCCAGGTTTTCTTTAACAATGGTTTTCAGGGAGTTCAAATTATCTCCCAAACTATTTCCTAGGTCAGCTGTTTTTTATATCAGATATCTTATATTTTCTTCTATATTTTCAATCCTTGGATTTTGCTTGACTATTTCTTGATGTCTCATAGTCACCAGTTTTTGTTTGGTCTATTCTAGTTTTCAGGGAGTTTGTTACTTGGGTAAATGTTACCATTTTCTCTTCTAAGTTATTCTCATTTCAATTTGCTTCTCCAGACATTTTATTTCATTTAAAATTTTTTTCCTCTTCATTATAAGTTCTTATTGGTCTCTTAAAGCAAGCCTGAGAACCACAGAAATTTACTCTCTGGGCCTTGAAATAGCAATCCCTTTAGAATTAACACATTTCTTGAATCCATAACAAAGTCATAAAGAGCACAAATCCCTAGTCAACACATTGTTGCCTAGGAATGTGACAAAGTCCAATTCTTGATGCTCTGCTACCTTAATATTTGTCTTTCCACTGCCAAATAA
The DNA here is from genome assembly GCA_011680675.1 of Gymnobelideus leadbeateri. Taxonomy (NCBI): domain Eukaryota; kingdom Metazoa; phylum Chordata; class Mammalia; order Diprotodontia; family Petauridae; genus Gymnobelideus; species Gymnobelideus leadbeateri. Next base: position 421,259 of record WOXC01007515.1, on the reverse strand, counting down.
AGCTTATCTGCTGTCATGTTCTGTAAGATTGAAGTTGGTATAAATGCTTGATATTGAGCCAGAACTATCACTGGAACAAATAAAGTCACTACAATTCAGACTATGTAAGCAAGATTTGTAATCTCTGGACTATTTTTTAAATGCCACTGGGAGCCTACTGGCCAAATACTAGAATAACGACCTGGATAGACTGTTTGATCACTCAGTGTATACTAGGTAGTGGGGTTAGAAAGTTTAAAAAAAAAACAATCTCTTCCCTTAAGGAGCTTATATTCTTTTAGGAAATGTACAACATGGTTATTGAATGGGATTGAATGGGATCAGATCTACTACTCCAGCCTTTGTCTTACACTTTTTTGTTTTTTAGGGCAGAAAACTTAAAGAGCCTGTTCCTACCAAGAACTCATATCTTTTGTTCTGGAACCTAGAGTCTTAAAACCAGGAATCTTCTATTCAGTGTACATTCTCAGGGAGAGGCTAAGAATTACTAAGAAGTACGGAAACAAGCCCCTAACTTAAAACACTTACTATGTGCCATGCACTGAGCTAAGTGGTTAAAAATATTATTTCATTTGACCCTCTCAACAACACCGAGGGGTAGGTACTATTATCTCTATCTTGCAATTGAGGAAACCGAGGCAGACAAAGGTTACATAACTTGCTCAGGGTCACACAGTGAATAAATGTCCGAGGCCAGATTTTCCTGAGCCCAGACTCAGTGCTCTATCCCTTGGGCTACCTAGCTGCCTAGAGGAAGTATTACTGCTATCCTCCATCCCATGCTCCAAGGACAGGACTTCAGATGCTCCCTACAGCATAGAGTGAAGTCAGAATGGACCAGAGAGCTCATATAATTCAGATTACTTATTTTACAGATGAGGAACCTGAGGTCCAAAGAGGAAGAGTAGTTTAATTAATAAAAACTATTCGATGAGCACTTTTCTCAAAACATCAGAAAGACCACCACCATGAAGTTGCAGAAACTCTAAACACTGATAACCTTATATCGTTTTTCAAGTTCTGTCTCTCATAATATTTTTATGACATTTGATTAATTTTTGTTTTCAGTATTACAAACTCAGTAGAAACTTTATGTAGGGTACAGATTTTTGAACTTGGAAGTGTGAAGACCTGAGTTCATCTCTTGCCATTTAATTTCCCATTCAATAAACTTTGATGATAATCTCCAGAATCTACATGCTCTGAAACTACATGCTCTGTTTGGCACTCAAAGTCCTTCATGACGTGGCCCATTTTTACCTTTGTAGTCTTCTTACTAGAAGACTTACATCTTACATCTCCCCCTATCTTCCCCTACCTCCTCAACCCTGTGTGCTAGTTATCTAATGATACTATCCTCCCTGATATTCCTCAAAGAAGATTCTTCATCTCTTGACTCTGAGTATTTTCACTGGCTGACCCTCATGAATGGAATGCTCTCCCATGTCATCTCTGTCTCACTTCCCATCTAAAATATCATGTACAGAAATCTATTCCTAATCCCTCTTAATTCTAATGCTTTCCCTCAGTTAATTATTTCCCATTTATCCTATATATAGCTTGATCATACATAGTTATTTGCATGTATGTTGCTTCCCCCATTAGATTGTGAGCTTCTCATGAATAGGGACTGTCTTTATCTTTCTTTATATCCCATGTGATTAGCACAGTGCCAGATACATAGTAGATGTTTAATTAATGTTTACTGACTGACCTGACTGTTCTGATCCCAACCTTGCCAAAAATAATATGAATATGAATCTCCATGTACCTTGATAAAAGGAATAAGGTGACTGGAATAAAGTTAATGAAAAGATGTGACCCCTCATTTTAAGCTAAAAAATTGGCATTCTAGATATACTGATCCCTTTAGAGTTTGATTGGCTGCATCAATTCTCCAAAATCTGATGTCCCTTCTAGCTCTAAATCTGATAAGCCCCTTTCCCTGACCCATTTTACAGACAAGAAAATTGAAGCTGATAATTATACTTAGCATTCTAATATTCTAAATATGACTGAGAAAAACAATTAAATATGTAATGGAATGATTAACAGTAATAGTTGATGGTTTTCTTTACTGAATACCATCTAATAGGCAATTATGGGGCATCATCTTTTCAAACAGCATTTTCTTAGCCACCTTTTAAACTCAAGTAGCTTGAGTTCTTGCAGAAAAGATAGGTATTCTTTGTTGTAAACATTTAGGGAAAGCTAAACACAAGCTATCCCTAAGCTTGTATTTGGAGATTCTCTAGTATAAACTTCAAGAGAAGGTATAAAGAAGATGACCTTCTTGGGGTAGCCTGCAAGATCTGATTCTGTCTACTTGAACTAAGGGCCTTGAGCTCCAGATCATGGTTTATCATATTTTATATTTACTATCTGGGACATGTTTTTTCATCCTAGTAGAATATAAGTTCCTTGAGGTCAGGGACTATTTAGTTTTTATCTCTTGGTCTCTGTATTGAGTGAACAAATGAATGAAATCTGCTTATTCTAACACTTATTTGCCTATCATAGGGTAATTCTACTTTTAATGTTAGCTAAGTTCTACGCATTGTTTCGAGTCCTGCCTTTGGGACTAGGAAGAGCAAGCCATAACACAGTGGAATGGGCACTAGGTTTAGATGTATAGGGCCTAGGCTTAAATCCCAATTGATACTCTGAAAGTGTCATTTAACAGTGAATTTGGGCAAGTCACTTAATCTAACAGAGCCTTAGTTTCCTCACCTGTAAAAGCAGGGCGTTGAATTGTCTCTATAGTCCTTTCTGGCTCTAAATCTATTATTCTAATGTTACTATTTCAGACTATAAGTATATATTGTTATATGTTATATAGTAGAATATTTACATATATATTCTAAGTTACTGGGTTTTTTTTTTATCCTTCATCCTTCTTGATCTAGCACAAGGCCATCTCCCTTGTGCTAGTCACTCTCCCCTCTTTTCCCCATCTTAACTCCTTGGTGAACCAATTCAACTTGACACTGTCCTCCTCTTTTGAACCCCTAGTCGCTTTATTATATTGCTGATTATACTCAGTCAAGCCTCAGCCTCAGATCACTCCCACCATTTGTTGACTTTGTGCCTATACATGTGCTGCTGAATAAAGGTAGAGAAAATCATTCAATCATTTTGAATGGGTCCACTACAAATTCATGTTAGATAACCTCAAATGGACCCTTGTCGCTGCTCAGCAAAGATACTATACCTCCCTTTATCAACATGCTATCCTACTTTCCACAGCATATCTTCATCCCTTAAGCTATGTCTTCAACCTTTTCATCACTCTTCAAATCTCCCATGGTTCTCCTTCCCCCTACTCTCTCAGCTGAGAACCTTCCCTCATATTTTACGGGAAAAATTGAGGCCATTTTTATTGAGTTCCCTCTCCTCCCCTCTTTCTTATCTTCTATCAGTCAGGTGCCTTTTGCCACTTTTTCCTCCTTCACCTTTTTCACATGATTAAGTGGCCTTACTCCTTACCAAAGCTAACCTCTCCACTTGTTCAAGCATTTGAATTCAATTGCATTTCATCCCATCTCCTCCAACAGACTGCCTCCTCTGTTATCCCTACTCTCTCAGTTTCAATCTTTGCTTCTCTACTGTCTCATTTCCTACTGCCTAGAAATATGCCAATATCTATCTCTCTTATCCTGAAAAAAAAAATAAAACCAAGAAATAAACCCTTACTTGATCCTTCCATCCCTGATGTCATCCTATTTCTCTCCTTCCTTTTGTAGTTAAATTCCTAGAAAAGTCTGTCCACAGTAGGTTCCTCCACTTTCTCTCTTCTTCACCTTTTACAGTCTAGCTTCTGACCTTGCCATTTCACTGAAACTCTTCTCTTCAAATTACTGATTATCTCTTAGCTAATAAATCCAATGGTCTTTTCTCAATCCTCATTCTCCCTGACTTCCCTACAGTAATTCCAGTGCTGATCTCTTCTCTCCTTTATTCTCTCTTCTTTCTAGGTTTTTGGGGTACCACTCCCTCCTGGTTTTCCTCTTACCTATCTGACTGCTCCTTCTCTGTCTTCTTTTCTGGATCCTCCTCTAGATTATTCCCTCTAACCGTAGGTGTAGCCTCAGAGTTCTATACTGGGTCCTGTTCTCCCCTATATTACTTCACTTCGTGATCTCATTAGCTTCCACAGATTTAATTAACATCTTTAAGCTTTCCTGCCCCAATATCTCTTCTGTCCTCCAATCTCATATCTCCAATTGTCTTTCAGACATCTTAAATTGGATGTCTAGTAGACAACTTAAACTTAATATGTCCGAAACAGAATTTATTATCTTTCCTCTGAAACCTTTTCCACCCTTCTCCTCCCCTTCCCTATTACTGTAAAAGGCAACAGCTTCCTCCCAGTCACTCAAGATCCCAACCTAATAGTCTTCCTGGACTCCTCACTCTCTCTCATGCTCCTCCCTATTATCCAAACTATTGATTTCAACTTTACAACACTTCTTTCTCTCCTTTGACACTGCCACCACTCTAGTGCAGGCCCTTATTACCTTATACCTATATTACTGCAATAGATGGCTAGTGGGTCTGATTGTTTCAAGTCTGTTCCTACTGTCTATTTCAATCCATCCTCAATTCAGCCAGTAAGTTTTTTTTTTTTCCTAAAATGCAGATCTGATCATGTCACTGCCCCCTCCACCCCCCAAACTCCAGTGGCTTCTTTTGCTTTCAGGAGCAAATACAAAATGCTCTGTTTGGCATGCAAAGCCCTTCAGGACCTATTCCCCTCCTATGTTTCTAGTCTTCTTACACCTTACTCCCTGGCATACTCTTTCATCCAGTGACACTGGCCTCCTGGCTGTTCCATGAACAAGACACTTCATTTCTCAGTTTAGCATTTTCTCTGGTTGTCCCCTATGCCTGAAATCTCTTCCTCCTCCTGACTTCCCTGGCTTCTTTTAAGTCCCAACCAAAGTCACACTTTCTACATGAAGACTCCTCTAACATCTCTTAATTCCAGTATCTTTTAATTATTTTCTATTTATCCAGTTCATAGCTTGCTTTGTATATATTTGTTGCATGTTCTAGATTCTAAGCTCCTTGAGAACAGAGATTGTCTTTTGTATGCCCCAGTATCTTTTTGTATCCCCTGTGTTTGGCAGTGTCTGGCACATAGTAGGTGCTTAATAAATATTTATTGAATTGAATCTAGGTTCAAATCCTGTCTTAGTCACTTATTAGTTGTGTGGGCTTGAGCAAACCACTTAACCTGTGTGCCTCAATTTATTCATGTGTAAGACTGGGGAAAAACATAGCACCTACCTTGCAGGGTTAGTGTGAGGACAAAATAAGATTATTTTTGTAAAGTGCTTTACAAACCTTAATAAATACATAAATGCTAGCTATTATTGCCATTATTATTATTATTAATCTTATATGTATGTTGCTTGTATATATTCTGTGAACTTTCTGAGATCAGGGACTATCTTTTGCTCTTTTTTTGGTATTCTTCAAGCTTAGTACAGTGCCTAACATATAGTGTTTAATAAATGTTTGTTATCTAACTGGTGAATGAATATGATTATATTAAGTCAACTCTTCTACATAAAAGTAATTCAAAGTTTTTTTTAAAAAGATAGTTATCATGTTCCTTCTTTTTTTTCTCTATAGGATAAATATACCAGTTTTTTCACTTGATCTTTACATGGCATAGTCTCCAGTTGACTCTCTATCCTAGTTACTTTTCTCTGGATATCTACCACTTCTGTTCCACTCCAGAGTCCATTTTGGGGTATGTGTGGGGTATTCCTTATTCTATGCAGAAGTGATCCCAATTCCCTAGGTGTTCTTGCATAATATTATGTATAATATGTATAATAATGTATAATATTATGCAAGGACACCTAGGATTACTACAATTAATATGTTATGCCTGGCTCCACAGATCAGATTTGACACAAGAACAGATTCTATGACAGAAGGGCCAGTTAAGTACAAATAAATCTTCAGTTTCTTCAGTTCTAAAGAGTAAGCAGCTAATTACTTAGAATAGGGCAGAGATCAATGAAGTACTTTAATGCCCAGGCTTAAAAGAGGTACTTTTCTAAGTCTGCCTTTCTGAGAATCTCCTCCCCAGATTCTGTTTTCACTTTCTGAAGAAATAAACAGGGCATTCCTCCACTCTCACATTGCAAAGATCATTGTATCAATGATATTCGATACATTCCAAAAATCGATGGGTGTCTGTCCTATGTCTTCTCTTCTGACCCTTCAACCTTCTTCCTACTATTCCACCCATCTTGCTATGGAAATGACTTACCAGAGAAGATCTGGAAGATTCCAGTGATGTAAAATCGTCCACCTTTGGTAAGAGTAAAAAGCTGGCAGAAGAACAGGAACAAGGAAAGGACACTGAATATAATGGAAAGGATCATGGTGGCTTGAACGGATTGCAGCCATTCTGGAGGAAAAGAAAGGGTAGAAACAATTGGGAAAAAAGTTCATACTTTGACTTTCTGATTGAAAAAGGACCAAAAAGATTTGAAGGGGGTAATTATACACACCATAAGAGAAATAAAAAAGAAACTAGCAGGGTAGTCACAAACACTGACACAAACAGCTCAAGAAATAAACTGTCTTAGAAAAAATTTTGGTAAGAAATCTTATCGCCAACAGGAAAACCTGTTGAGGTTACCTGTTGAGAACCTGATGAGGTTACAAATAAAATTCTTCAGAAAACTAGCTTAGCTCTATAACTACTATACCTTTTTATATTTTAGCTACTTCAAAGAGAAATAATCCTAAAATTTATTACATATCTCTTGTCAGAACATGGAAAACATAATCAGTTAACAAGCATTTATTAAGTGCTTACCATGTGCCAGAATAAAATAAACATATAGCTAAATTCTGGGAATGCAAATAAAAAGGAAAAAAAAAACAGTCCCTACCATAAAGGAGCTCTAGTCTAATAAGGGAGACAAAATACATAAATCAGTACATACATGACTAATACAGAGTAGATGGAAAGTAACCTTAGAGGGAAGAAAAGCAGCAAAGGCTTCTTAGAGGAGATGGATATTAAAAAGAAGCCAGGGATGCTAAGACTTAGAGGTTGGGAAGGAGAGTATTTCAGAAAAGAGAACAGACAGTGCAAAGGCATAGATATGGGGTGCTGAGTGCAAGCAATAGCACATGGGCCAGCATGACTGGATGTAGGAGGTTAGAATATGAGATTACTAGAAGATTATAAAGAGCTTTGAAGGCCAAACAAAGGTCTTTATATTCAATCCTGGAAGCAATAGGGTGTGATTGGGTTTACTGAGTAGAGTATGATTTATACCTTAGAAAAACCACTTTTGGCTGTTGGATTGGACTGGGGAGAGAGAAAACAGGCTCCATTTAAAAGGCTACTACAAAGAGGGTGGTGGCTGTGTGAATAGAGAGAAGGTGACATTTAGGAAAGATGCCATAGAGAAATAAATTAGAACATTTGGCAACTGACTGGATACATGGGGTGCATGATAGAAGTTGAGGAAGGTAGACATCACACTGACCTTGTGAACCTGGGTGACTGGTTGACCTAGTGATTTTGGGTGACTCACTCTACCTAGTGCTTGGGTGACTCACTCTACCTATCAAGTTGGTACCTCTGAGTAACAGGCAAGTTTAGAAGGGGGAAAAGATAAAAAAGTTCTGTTTTAGTTAGGTTGAATTTAAGACTCCTCTGGAACATGCAGTTGGTGATTCTGGGATTGGAGCTCAGGAGAGAAAAGAAGGTTGGACAAATATATCTAGGAATCATTTGCATAGATATGATAATTGAGCCCATGAAATCACTAAGAGAAAATATAGAGAAAAGATAAGGTCTAGGACATAACCTTAGGTTACACTCACTGTTCGTGGGAGTTACATTGATAAGATTCAACAAGAGACTGAGAAGAACCAAGGTAAGAAACTAAGACAGAGAAGGAGCTTCCAGCATATGGTCTCAATTTTTCTGGTGAAGGATGAGGTGAGATAGATGAAACAGTCAAGTGGGTGAGGCATGGAGTGGCATGGAAAGCTTGAAGAGACAAGAAAAAGTTTGAAAGAAGAATGTAATAGGGAATCTCTTAGGAAGAAGTAGCAGGATTATTTTGCTATAGTGAAGGCCCATTTGAGATTAGCTAACATAAATTGTAATGGACTCAGTCAGCACAGTTTAATGATTCCTTCCAATACCATTCAGTAGCTTATAAATAAGAATGAGGAAGCAAAATAACAGGAATAATACAGGATTGGAGTTTGTCTAGTCAGGTGTGGTGACGGACAAGGAATCAAAGGATTCAAGATTAGAGAACACCGCAGAATTGAACTAGTGCACTGAGTGAACATTGAGAAAGAAGGAGAGCATAGCCAGAGCTCTTGATAGTATTGAGAGATGGAGTGATTAAACAGTAAGGATAAAGAGAATGCTTAGGGGGAGGGAGACATAGGGAGAGTTAGAAAGATAAAATTATGATCACGAAAATTTAGAGTTCTTGAACATGGAAGTGGAACACTTACAGTGATGGCAAGGTCATTGGTATGATCATTCCTACCCTTAGATGAGGCAGAATGTATGAACAGGTCATAAGAGTTGAGAAGAATGGTGAACTGGGCAGTTAGAATATTTGAGAGAATACTATTATATATGTTGTCTCATAGAATGAGAAAAGGAGCTGGGGTGGGGAGGAAGACTATAAGCTAGGCACTGAACTTTTTGGGAGAAGAGAATATTTTGAGGGTTGATAAATAACAGCTATCAGAAGACAGTGTGTTAAATTTGGGCTGAAAGAAACTCAAGAGAAGAAATTGCTAAGTGATGGTGGTAGTAAAAGAGACTGGAAGTGGAAATGGGAAGCAAAGGGAATTGAACTACCTCAACAATGAGAACAGATATGAATGATAGTGCAGCAATATTATGAGGGAGATATTTTTCAGTGATTGCCAGAAGATGGAAGGAGTGAGGAAGGCAGAGGCTAAAGATCAAAGAAAGTTTATGGAGCAGTCATTCCAGAATGCACAACAGAAGAAATGGGCAGATACTGAACAGAACACATTGGATAAAGGGGAAGTCAAGGGGAATGAAAATGAGGGAAAGGACAGATGAAGTTTGTTCTATGACAGTTAGGGGTTATATATAATTGCCTTATGTCTTTCTTTTTTATGGTTTTCTTAAACTTTTATTTAAATTCTTTATCTTATTTAACTTTTCAAGTGCTTATTTCTTGTCTGCCCAATTAAACAGTAAACTCTTTGAGGTCTAGAATCAAGTCTCAATTGAATCTAACATTAGTTATGTATTTGTTTTGTTCATTTTGTCTGCCTGCAATGTCTTCACTTTCCTCTACCTATTGATTTCCTACTCATCTCTAAAGCTAACTCAAATGCTACGTTGCACAAGGGGGCATTTCCTGATTTCTTGCAGCAGGTAATGAATTCCTCCTCACAAGATACTTTGTCTATATATCCTAGGAATTCACTTATCATGTAAAGTTATATATTATAGTTATTTGGGTATGTATCATACTGCCCTCAGGCTACAAATTTATAAGAATAGGGGCCATGACCTCCCCCAGAGACTAGCACAAGCACCTTTACACAGTATATGCTTTGTAAATGTTTGTTAAAATTCAATGATTTCTATTTTTAACCCAACACAGAACTTTGTATACAGTAGATGCTCAATAAATATTTATTGATTTGATCAGGTAGTCCTAAAATGGGTACAGATGAAAAAAGAAATCCAACACCAACTTCTGAAATGTCTTCATTAGTCATAAAAATCAAAAGTTAATATTTAATATGTAACCCATTAAAAGAAAATCCTAGCAGGCAGAGTGCCTAGGTTGGTGTCTTACACAGGTACTTAATAACTGTTTGTTGAATTAAAACGAAGCACTTTCCTGAAAAGAATAGGGAGAGATCAACATGACCTATTTCTCATATTTGTCCTGATAAGATATGCATTCTGCTCTTAGCTTTTCAAAAGATCTCAGATGAGGTCCAAAGAGATAAAATGACCTACCTAGTGCCATACAGAAAAGATGTAGCAGGGCCAAGATTTGACCCTGGGTCTTCTGACTCCAATAAATGGTTCTACATTGGGATAAGGGACAGCAAGGGAATTACCTGTGGGTGCTTTGCCCAAAGGAATATAAATTTTCATTGCTGAAACCTTGCAAGATACCTTGTCTAGGGTCTAGATTTTTTTTAAGGAGAATGCCTTAAATCCAAATCACTCTGGTTCTCATTGCTTGGCCAAAATAGTTCCCAGGTCAAGCCTCCCCTGGTCATTGTTTGGACTCTGATGGCTCAGAGTGAATGTCAATAGTAATTGTTTCTGTTTTGACCAGAAATCCTGAGAGTCTCTTCCCCCGCAAGATTTATTACTTTTTTTGACTAGATAAAAGAGGTCATTCTTTGCCTCATTTCTTGCCTAGCCTTAATCACTCAATAGGCATTGCCTCAGATAAACTGAGACATGGGAAAGACCTTAGCTTAAAAAGGCCAAGGCCTCCCACTGCATCCAGGGCCATCTCCAGTCGTCCTGATCTTGCCACTGGATCCAGATGGCTAAAGAGCAGAGAGTGAGGCTGGTGACTTTGCATAGCCATCCTTCACTTCAATCTAATTCATTTTCAAGACATGGCATCACGTTTCTGATGTCATGGCTCTCTTCCAGAACAAAGTACAGTGAACAAAACAGGCAAACATCTTTTGGATATTACTATATTTAATTTATGTATGTTTAAACATATAAATAATTAGTCTGGATGCATTAATTTGTTAAAAGTTAAAGGGGAAGAAAAAAGACAAATCTGGTTTCTTTTTAATGGAGGGAAAAAAATACAAACAGCAGCATGTGGTGAGAGCCACTCCATTAGTCCTTTGGTTGGTTCTAAAGTGGTGACATGAAAAGGTGCTAGGTGATAGGAAAGCAGTTTACTATAGAAAACCAGAAACTAAAGAAAATTTGCTAGAATTTCCTCTAATAGAAAACAAAAATAGAGTTATCATAAACAAAACATTTTGAAAAAATTGTAGAGTTTCTGAATAAGACTTAAAGTGTTTAGGTAGAATATGACTACAATTTAGCTGCATTTTTGTTCCTGACTTATGGACTTTTAATTAAATGAAGGAGGTTTGCCAATTAATGGAATAAACAGTGTATCTTCTTAACTTATTATGGAAAGTATCTTTATGCCACAACCTCTTTCCCTTCAGAGTTGAGGTGTACTCTCCTTCCCCCTCTCCACAGTGGGGCTTTAAGGTAGTAAAAAAAAAGAGGGAAAGAAATTAGTCTTTTTCTAGTTCATTGAATGAAAATTCCAAATTAGAGTCATAGTTTGAGATTATATGTGTAAATGAAAAGCACAGTTGACTAGAAATCAGGAAACCTGGGTTCTAATCCCAGTTTTATTAGCTATTATGACCTTAGCAAACTTCTCTCTTCACCTTCTAGATCTCAATTCCTATTTGTAAAGAATATTTAGAGAGCTAATCCCTGTAGTCTCTTTCTGCTCTGGCAGTCTATGATTCTATATTTACCAGATGAGATCCTGACATGTATTTAAAATCCTTTCTTTCCGAATAAATCATTACACCTAACATATAGAGCATCTTAAGAAAGGCAGCTCAAATATCTCTGTAGTTATTATAATAATGTCTACAAAGTCTACAAAGAAATGTGCTAAGTTGGTTATAAACAAAAAGTTGGTTCTAGTTAGAATCCATTAGAACAATTAAGAATAACTTAAAAGACATTGTAACATTGTATACTATTCTTTCTTTCCTCTTAATGTTTGCATTTTATGGGGTTCTGCATTTTTGAGGGAATTTAAAAATGTATATACTACATCTCTACATGCTACAGATAGGTGAGCAGTTTTACAGAATCAAGGTCAATCAAGTCAAGGTCAATCAATACCTGAATTCCTTCTATAATATTCATCTACAACAAGGGAGTCATATGGTCTCCAATTGAAAACTTTAGTAAAGAAGAACTCACTACTGTGCCAAGGAAATTTTATATACACACATATACATATGTAAGTATATATATTTCTATGTATGTAAAATAAATTATGTGTGTGTATATTAAGGTATAGGAATGACTATGGTGGTAATATGAGAAAATATATTTGAAGTCAATGATAATATTCCATATAAAGGGAATCTGTAGGGTAATATTTATTGCTGATGTCGGATATCACTGTTTCCTAAAAAAAAAAGTCAGACATAGACTATGTCTTAGGGTCATAGAATTTAGAGCTGGGACCTTAGAGACCAATCTCTAAATCCAATTCCATCATTTTACAGTTAAAGAAAATGAGGCAGAGAGACAATGGCTTAGTCATGTCTGAGTGCTGGCCACAGCGCTCACAGGGAGTTTTCAGTTTCAAAAGGACAGAATTTCTATATTTTCTTTGTATTCTTGTTATTTTGAATAAAATCCTTAAGCTTTCCACTGAAGTTATAAGGTGAGGAAAATCAGCTTATAGTTTCCCCAATTTCACCCTGGGTAGAAGTGAGCACAGAAAAAAAACATTAATTGTGTAGACATCAGCTTGTTCCATCAGCCTTAAAAGGTTACACTGGTCCTGAACTACACAATTGCACCCTAGATTAGTTTTTTCTTGATACCCAAAGAAATCACTGAAGAGAATTCATTCAACCAGGAAGGCATTTGGGGATACAATAGTTTTCTTCACTAGAGAAAAGTATCTCTTTGCTTCATTTTCCTTAACTGTAAAATGATGGGATTGGATTAGATGATCTCTTAAGGTCCTCGGTCTAAATTTTGTGACCCCATATAGCAATATGATGTGCTTATTCTTCTTAGATCATAATTTTGCTAACGAATTTTTTTAATAAACAAAATTCTTAATACAGTTGTCAGAGATACAGCCTTTGGAGGATATCTAATGAATCACTGTTCATTATTAACAGTCATTTTATATGTGTATGGGGTAGCTGAGTTCAAATCCTGCCTCAGACACTTTCTAGATGTCATTAAACATCTTTTAGCCTCCGTTTCCCTTATCTATAAAATAGACATAATAGTTGTACTAAAGAGTTGTTGTGAAGATCAAGTAAGAGAAAATCACTTTGCAAACCTTAATGTGCTATATTGTATAAATTATTACATTTATTACATAGCACCCCTCTGGACTACTTCTCTAACTTGTCCTTGTTTACCTAGGAAGGCTGCTATTTTACTCTGTGGATCTGTATTCCTTACTCAATAGTTCACAAGCCCATACCACAATACTTTCCACTAAATAGGCAGTCAGTAAACTCTTAACAAAGGCAGTTGCTAAGATGGCATAATAAAAATAGTAAGCACAAAATATTTCCCCCATAAACCTGGGACACACTGTCCTACAAATATATCATCTCTATATAGAATTGTCTCAAACTTTGAGTTCAAATGGTAGTGAAGTACATATCCATGATGTTTTCAGACATTTTTGAGACCAGATTTGAGATATTCTATAGGAAGCCCTATCGATTGTTCTGAAAATCACGTTAAGACAAAGGGAAAAAAGTTCAACAGAAAAATAATTGCAAGCATGGGCAAAATTGCCAAATTTTGTAGATTTGAAAGTAAAGGTGTGCTCCCTTCAGACTGAAAGTTGGGAGGGGCAAAGACAGAAACATAAAATCTTTTAAAAGGAAGTATATTACATGCCTAGTAAGGGGTCTTCAAGTTGAGTACCTCAACTCCATATGAAAAGAACAACGAAAACAATGAATGTATTCTGGGCAAAGGCTCCACACCTCTGTTCTCAGTCACTTAGAATATTGGAAAAGTAAATGGCTCTGGCTCAGCACCGGTAAAAATTGTCAAACAGGAGATCCTAGACTGCTCTTACTTCTTATGTAGAGTTGATAAACACCAGAGTCAAGGGCTAAGGAAGTCAAACTGGAAAGAATCATGCTAATTTTAGGTTAAGGTTTGCTGTCCTAGGTTGAAGGAGGAATACAAAAAGAAAGAGCTCCAGAAAGTGCAATATAATGCACAGAGGAGCACAGTAACACTACCAGGGCTAGAAAACTGCAAAAATTCATCTATGAGCAACACCAACCTGTCCAGCAGAAATTCCAGGCCCTGTGAAGAGCCTAATGACTAAGTGATCTGACTGGGTAGGTGAGTCACTCATCCAGTGGAAATGTTATGTTCTTCAGTGACCTTCATGAGGATTCTCCAGAGAAATATAGAATATCAAGTATTCCAGACTTGTAAGGTGATTTGGTCACATCTGTTCCCTGTGTCTCACTACTATTTGCTTTAAGTTTGTACCCAATTTCTCTCCTGATTCTATGAATCTTTACATATTCTTTTGGAGGAAAGCAAAGTTTTTTTGCGGGGGAAATGCTTTGTAACTACGGTTCTTGCTATGCCATTTGAGCAAATGTCTTTTCAAAGATGGGGGGCAGGTAAGGAGGGTATGAGAGAAAATGCTTATTAATTGAAAAAATTAAAATAAGTAACATACAAAAATATAAATTAATCTTTGGATGATTTTACTCTTCTGAGTGATATGGATCTCATTTAGGAGGCTCTCCATGGTTTAGGGCTTGAGACAGTCATACAATGTCATCACACTGTCTTTAGGGAATTCTTCTTCTGTTTTTACTATGTGCTGTACATACTCCTTAGTATGACAAATCAATAAATCAAGTAAATGCCCACTATGTGCCAGGTACTATGCTAGGCTCTGTGGATACACTTTCAAAGAATGAACCCCTACATACATGGAGTATAGTATTCCTATTCTTTATTCTTCCTATGCCTCATTTTATGTATAAGCAGAGCTGTCAAATAAAGTACCTTCTGTTACATTTTTCAAGAAACCTTAAATTATCTTCACACTTATATGGGAAACACTTTTTTGGAGGGTGGTGCTAAACTAATTTATATTCTTTTTTTTTTTTTTTTTTTTTTGCGTTTTGGAGGGCAATTGGGGTTAAGTAACTTGCCCAAGGTCACACGGCTAGGTTTTTGTTCATGTGTGCATTAAGTGTCTGAGGTCGGATCCAAACTCAGGTCCTTCTGACTCCAGGACCGATGCTCTACTCACTGCGCCACCTAGCCGCCCCTGTTAATTTATATTCTAATCCTTGTTGCTCTTAGCTGCTACATCTCTCCATTTAGTATGAATTTCAAGGTTTTCTAAGGTGGCTTTTAGACATTCTGTGATGTTACATTTGCTTTATATTATTTAAATACCTTTAGCAAATAGTAGTTGTCAATATCAATATCTGTTCTTTTACCTATTTCCCTATTTTCCTTGTTTAATACGATATCTTGTGTAAACAGGTCAGATTGGATTTCTTTTAACTGCAAATAATATCTTCCTATTTTGGGCTAACTTGTTTTTATTTCTATCTCTCCTCTTTGTTGATGGTCTGAATGTACACTGACAGTTGATTCAGGCACATTGGTTGTCAGTCATTTCTTGTCAAAGATATAATCAAATTAACTTTTGTTACTTGGTGATTTCTATATCTAGTGTGTCTTGATTTTTTTAACAATGTATTTATAATATATAGGTCTGAGGTCACTATGTAGAGCTTTTGGTCTCTTTCATTTCTTAATCCTAAACCTATAGATATAGATATGTATGTATGTATGTATATACATACAGATATATGTGTAGATATATACACATATACAGATACATATAATATGAAATGATTATATATTGTAATATACATTTTACCATTTTCCTCTATCCCCACATTTGTATAGAATGGATTAAGATATTTATTTATTTAATTTGGAAGATCTTATTGAGTTCCTCATAGAATTATTCTACATCTTCAAACTTTAAAATATATATTGATTTACATAAGCTATAATGTCAACGTGGAAACTTTTAAAAATAAATGCTAATCATAAGCATTGCAATTTGGGATGATAAAGTATCCCATAATATATTTCTTGCTGCTTAACCCATTCTGCCAATTTTTATCTCCAAGGAGAACCTATCAGCCAACCTCTCTTTTAGCTTCAATTTCCTTTTGTTTTCTGCTTCCATTTCTAGTGTGAATGCCAAGATTAATAAGTCTCTGTTCTTCCAACAATATAGTCATCCATTGGTCACTGGACAAGTATCACACATTTAGACCATCAATAGTTAAGTTAATGTTTATATGTAGACTAAAATCTGTATGATTCTTAACCATTCTTATCACAATTATTTTGCCAATCTTCTAATATCACTGCAAAAGCATAAGGTGAAAGGGGGGAGGGGGAAACTGAGGACCATTTTTGTATTTTTCTTTTATTGCCATGGCCAAATTCACTACATAGTGAATCCTAATTGTAGTACTTCTCTCTGTATTTAGGTAAGCTTGTCACCAGAAAAGCAGTTTGCCAATGGGACCACATTCAATGTCTTTCTAGTGATGTGACCAACAAGATGGAGTACTAGACAATTTTTCCAATCATATTGAACTCTTGAACCTCTCCAAAATAGAATAAGCAAGAGATAAGCAATCACAGTTATCTCTGGGTCTGAAACATCAAGAAACTGAACTAGATAACCTGATGAACTAATAGCAAAAAAGGCTAATTTGTAATCCCTAACAGGCTCCACTCCATCAGGGCTCACCATGTTCTGGCAAAGCTATACAAGCCAAGGACTGGCAACAGAATTCAACTCTACCCCTGCCTTCTTCTAGACTACTGACAGCCAAAAGTCAGAAGCCTGTATTGGCTGGGATGACAGTGTGGCGATGTTCTATGATGCAATGGTGTTCACTTATAGAATGAAGAGCGAAGGGACCTGGGGCAAGATGCTGACATGTGTAAGTATCTGTTAGGCATGGAAAAAATGGGGACTGATATCTAGTTATGTCCCCCAGAAGTCACTTGGGACAGAGATTAAGGCTGGTAAAATGTGAATTGTTTAACATGAGAGGAGTCTGAGACAGTTTTGAGATCCAGCCCCCCAGAGAAACATCATCAAAGCATAAATAGCATGAAAGTGGAATATATGTAAAAAGACTGACATTACCAAATATCACAGAGGAAATTAAAGACCTTAAGCACAAGCAGATAAAGCAACAGGGAAGATAATAGTAACAAAAAGGAAATGACCTATAGATCTTTTTTTTGGAGGGCAACTGGGGTTAAGTAACTTGCCCAAGGCTACACGGCTAGGTATTTATTTGTGTGTGCGTTAAGTGTCTGAGACCGGATCCGAACTCAGGTCCTTCTGACTCCAGGGCCGGAGCTCTACTCACTGCGCTACCTAGCCGCCCCGACCTATAGATCTTTTAATGAATTCAGACATCTAGGGAAGGGGGGAGAGAACAAGCATTTATTCATAGCCCATTATGTGCCAGGCCTTGTGCTATAAGTTTTACCTCAAATGTTACCTCATTTGATAACTTATGAATAAATACTATTAGACAAAAGGAAATGAATTAATTCCTGATGAGGCAAAGGACCGTGTGGATTCCCCAAATAAAAATTGTAAAAGCAGATTTTATGGCCCATAACAACAGAAATAATTGGTAAAATAGAAAAACTTTATATATATGTATATGTATATACATATATATGTATATACATTTACATATATGTATATATATGTGTGTATATATATATATATATATATATATATATATATATATGAGAAAAGGAGGATGCATAGAGAATACCATGGGGCAATAAGTGTATATTCTCTATTACCTGCAGGAATTGGTATGTCTAAGAGTGAAGGAGAACAGAAAAAGAGGGCCAAGGGGCAAGATCTACAAGGTAATAAGATGGAAAGGGTTTAAAAGAGGAAACTCAAAGTAGTGTGAGAAGACCAGAATTTCCTTGGTACAGCTTTTTTACTCCCACAAAAATATTTTTTTCTGAAAGAAGATAATGCTACTGTTAGGGCCTAATTTGTTTCAGCTCCCCTAACACAGTTTCCTGATATTTTAGGGCAGAGGTGGGGAACCTGTGGCCTTGAGGTCACATGTGGTTTTCTAGTGGTTTTCTTCAGGTATGGCCTTTTAACTGAGTCTAAATTTTACAGAACAAATCCTTTTATTAAGTGGATTTGTTTGTGAAGTTTGGCTTCAAAGGGCCACACTCGAGGACCTAAAGGGCTACATGTGGCCTCGAGGCCACAGGTTCCCAACTCCTGATATAGGGGCATAAAAATTTTAGCCTCTTTGAGTCTAGGCCTCTCAGAGTTGGTGGATGCCTATTGACCATACTAGTTGCCAGGCATGTTGGACCAGACATATTTCCAGATAGAGACAAGGGGGTAGGTGTCCAGAGAAGCTAAATGCCACAGTGTTTTTGTTGCTTATTCTTGTTGTGTTAGAATAAAATAAACTCCTTTTTAAAAATGTTCATTGACTTCCAAGTGCCTTATTTCAACCTAACATCAAAGTTCTGGCATTAATGCATTCTTCCCTTTTCCCTTAAAGTAACTTGTATAGTATAGGAGGGGGGAAAGGAGGACAGGAAGGAAGAAAAGAATGCAAGAAAAAAAGGAAGAAGGAAAAAAGGAGAAGAGAAGGAAAATGGGAGGTTCTTTATCCTTAGAGGTGTGATGGAGCCAGTTTGAATCAATTTGGAGAGATGATTGTTAAACTTTTAGGATCAGCATTTATATCTTGGAAATCAGTAATGTTACAAATTGGATTTCATTTATTTATTTTTTATTGTTAATTGTCTAGGCTTAAGAAAGTGAAAGAGAAAAAATAACATAGATTAAACTTAAAAATGTGTCCTTTCTTTGAGAACTAGATGTTAAACATATGTGAACGTAACCTTTCCTGTCCTCCATTTTGTTTCCTTTGCTTACATAAAAATCTAGGAAGGACTTTCATATTTGTTTGAGGTTCAATTTTCCTAGAACACAAGGAATCCAGAAACTTAATGTTAATTCAATTGTATAGAAAACTGAACATCCCATGGATAAAACATAGATAGATAGATAGATAGATAGATAGGTAGATGGATAGATAGATAGATGGATGGATGTACATACAACATGTACATGTACATACAACATGTACATACAAGAATGTAATACAGCAAGCCACTTTCATTTAAGGGGAATGCTTATTGGTTATTTAAAACTGGATGTCAGGAATCTCTAACTTGACATGTCCAAAACAGAACTCATTCTTTTCCCCCCAAACTATCCCCTCTTTTGGATTTCCCTATTATTATAGTGGACACCACCATTCTCCCAGGCACCCTCTATCATTCTTGTATCATATCAACCTTGGTCTCATTCTTCACTCTTCATTCTCATAGTCCACAACATTTTCCCTATATCAGTCCATTCTCTTTACTCATACAGCCACCACCCTAGTTTAGGCCCCCATCATGTTTTGTGTGGGCTCCTAAAACAGCCTTCTAATTGGTCTCCTTTGCTTCAATTCTTTCTCTGCTCTAATATATCCTTCACATGGTTATCACAGTAATTTTTCTTAAAAAGTAAGTCTGAACATGCCAGACCCCTACTGAATAAATTCTAATGGCTCCCTGTTATCTCCAGGAACAAACAAAGTCCTGTGACATGAAAGGGCTTTTCAAACTTTGAACTTCCTACCTTTCCACCTTCTCATACTTCACTCCTCTCCAGAAATCCTACAATCAGTCCTATTTGCTGTTTTTCCACCCAACACTCTTATCTCCATGCCTTTGTACTGGTTGTCAGTTGCTCCCCACTCTTAAAATTCATCACCCCCTGACATCACTAGCTTCCTCAAGACAAAACTCAAATGCTACTTTTCTCAGGAATCCTTTCCTCAATCCCCCCAGCCACTGAGACTTTCCTCTAAGACTGTCTTCTTTGTATACTCTATATAGCATGTAGATAGCTATTTTTTTGAGTGATGTTCCTTCTCAGGCATCTCCTGCTTCTTGCGTCTGGATGTCAAATTTTCTGTTCAATTCTGTTTTTTTCCTCAAGAGTGCTTGAAAGTCCTCTATTCCACTGAATGACCATATTTTCCCCTGAAACAAAATACTCAGTTTTGCTGGGTAGGTGACCCTTGGGTTCATTCCCAGCTCTTTTGCCCTCTGGAATGTCGTATTCCATGCCTTTCGATCCTTCAGTGTAGAGGCTGCCAGGTCTTGTGCTATTCTGATTGTGTTTCTACAATATTGAAATTGTCTCTTCCTGGATGCTTGTAGTATTTTCTCCTTGATCTGGGGATTCTGAAACCTGGCTATAATATTTCTGGGAGTTTTCTTTTTGGGATCTTTTCCAGGAGGTGATCTGTGGATTCTTTCAACCTCTTTTGTCCTCTGGATCTAAAACATCAGGGCGATTTTCCTTGAGAATTTCTTGAAGGGTGATTTCTAGGTTCTTTCTTTGATCATGGCTTTCGGGTAGCCCAATAATTTTTAAATTGTCTCTCCTGGATCTATTTTCCAGGTCAGTGGTTTTTCCCATGAGATATTTCACATTGTCTTCTACTCTTTCATTTGTTTGGATCTGCTTAACAGCATCTTGATTTCTCATAAAGTCATTAGCTTCCATTTGCTCCAGTCTAAGTCCGAAGGAATGAATCTCCTCAGTGAGCTTTTGAAATTCTTATTCCATCTGGCAAAATGGCCCTTTTGGGCCTCCTTTGACATTTGAGTTAGTCTATTTTTTAAGGTGCTGTTTGCCTCAGTCAGGCTGTTGACTCTCATTTCATACTTTTCCTGCATCCTTCTCATTTCTCTTTCCAATTTTTCCTCCACTTCTCTTATTTGATTTTTAAAGTCCTTCTTAAGGTCCTCTAAGGCCTGCAACCTGCTCATGTTTTCCCCTGGGGCTTTTGGAGCAGGACTTCTGACCTCACAGTCCTCTTCCCGCTCCATGCTTCGACCCTCCTTGCCCCCAAAGTAGGAGTCTAGGGTTGCATTTTTCTGTTTAATTTGTTTCCTTTGCCTTGGCATGTTGCCACTTAATTACTTGACTTTTGGGCTTGTTGCCACACTATGGCTTTGTGGCCAGATAGGGGAATTTTCGTCCCGAACGTGTGGGGGGGCAACTTCCATTTCTGGCAAGCTGGAAACCCACCCACAACCTCCACCCCAGATCACAATCCAGATCCAGGGAGGTTAAAGCAAGAGCGATTACCTCCCAAGACTGATCGCTGGATCTCCCTACAGTTCACAGGCCAGGAGCTGCAGCTGCCTCTGAAAACTATAAAATAGCGTGTCTCCTCAACAGCTTCTAGCCCCTAGGGGAGGAAGCCGACGCATTCCCCAAATACTGGTCCCAAAGTCCATAGGGCACTAACCTCTTACTTTGTCCTAGGCATGTCTATGTTGATAATTCTGGAATCGCCACAGCTGCTGGTGTTCTGTGGTCCCTCCAGCTGGTTGCTGGCCCTGCTGCCCTGGGGCTAAATCTGTGACGCAGGTGGACTGGACCTGTGCTCGGCTCCCCGCACTCTGTGCACTGCCGGCTCCCAGACCCCTGCACTGGTCCTTCCTGCAGGGGTGCTGGGCTGTCCTCAGCAGGAGGCTAGCTTGTCTGTGTCATTCTGTGGGTGCTGGGGCTCCAGAAGTTGTTCAGAGCCCCCTTTTACATAGTTTGGAGGAAATCTGGGGGCAGAGTGGCTTGGATGAGCTGTTTCTACTCCGCCATCTTGGCTCCGCCCCCCCCAGTGATGTTTCTTTATGAGCTCAAGGGCAGGATTTGTTTTTGCCTTTTTTGTAACCTCAGAACTTTGCAGTCTCTGGCACATGGTAAACATTTAACAAAAGCTTCTTGATTAACTGACTGCTTACTTGAGTTGAGCTCCCTCAAGTAAGAATATGGAAAACCATAATAACAAAGGAGAGGAAGCTGTGTTCAGGGGTGGCAGCATGCATATCTTATTTCCCTGTTTCTCCTCCTTTCCTCTATCCTCCTCCCAGGATAAGGAAGGGCAAGGATTGAATGGGTTGCACTGGAAATCTGGGAAGTAGCTGAACCAGTTAATTTTTAAGTTTCCTTACAGTTCTTCATTTATGATCTTAATTCAGCACTTGCTGCCCAAGACAGTTTCTCCTTTCCCCCAACTCTGAAAAAGAGACAGCTCTTCTCTTTACCAAGAACAATGCTTCTACATGTGCACTTGACCCCATCCTCTCTAGTCTTCTTCAGCAGACTGCATCCTCAATCATCTCTTCACTCTCTCAAATCTTCAACCTCTCCCAATCTACTCCTTCTCTACTACCTTTAAACATGCCTTAGTCTCTCCTATCCTAAAACAAACCAACCTTCACTAGACCATGCCATCCCTTCAAGGTGTCATCCTATATTTCTCTTTCTTAGCCAAATTCCTTGAAAAAGCTGTCTATACTCACCACCTCCATTTCTTTGACTGTCACTCATTTCAATCTGATTTCCAAACATTACCCAACTGAAAGTGCTCTTTCCAAATTTACCAATGATTTCTTCCTTTTTTTTTTTTAAGCAATTGGGGTTAAGTAACTTGCTCAAGGTTACACGGCTAGTCATTATTGATGCGTGGGTGCTCATTTTCTGAGGCCGGATCTGATCTCGGGTCATCCAAACTCCGAGGCCGGTGCTCTTACTCACTGCGCCACCTAGCCGCCCCTTTAGGGCAATTGGGGTTAAGTAACTTGTCCAAGGTTACACGGCTAGGTTTTTTTGTTTGTGCGGATTAAGTGTCGGAGGCCGGCTCCGAACTCAGGTCCTTCTGATTCCAGGGCCGGCGCTCTATTCACTGAGCCACCTAGCCGCCCCTACCAATGATTTCTTAATCACCTAATATTAGTATTTTCTCACTCTTAATACTTCTTGACCTGCGCAGCATTTGGCTACCCTCTCTTCTGGGTATTCTCTTCTCTCTGGGTCTTCTTGACACTATTCTTTCTTTTTTCAGCTGCTACCTCTTTGACTGCTTTTTCTCTTTTTCTTGGTAGCATCATCAACTCTCCTGGGTTTATCTTTCATTTCTACACAGATATCTCTCAGATTTATATATTCAGTCCCAATCTTTCCCCTGAGCTTCAGTCACTTACCTACTGGATATTTCAAAATTTATATCTTGAAGACATCTTAAACTCAACGTGTCTAAAACTGAACTCATATTTTACTCTGGATCATTTGCTTTTCCAAACTTCCCAATTTCTGTGGAAGGCACTACTATTATTCCAGTTTCCAATAACTTCAACATTATTCTGGGGCTCTCCTCCCCCATATATTCAATCAAGAGGTAAACTTGGGGGAGCCATAAGCTGATGTTTCTCAGAGACCATCTTCTGAATGAAATGTCCTCTGATCCCCCAACTGCTAGCGTCCTGCCTTCCAAACTACCTTGCATTTGTACATATACACATATATACATATACACATATATACATATATAGTATATATGTATATATACATATATAGTACATATATTTATATTTGTGCTATATACATTTTTATATGTATTTGCTATATAAGCCCCATGTAAGCTTATATCCCATATAAGTAGGGATTATTTCACTCACTGTGCTTGTAACTCCAACACCTAGTACTTTGCATGGTGCCTAGCCCATAGTAGGTGCTTTAAAATACTTGTAGTTTGACTTATTTTCAAACTAAGCAACAAACAAAATAGGAAAGAATTGTTATCCTCCAACCTCCATATCTGAACTCCTGTCCTACAGCATATCCATTGTCTTCCTACTTTGTACCTCTAGGTTGCATAAAGCTTTCCACTTCACCATAACTTGCCTTTTTCGTCTGAAACTCCTATATAAACGCAAGTTTGTGGCTCCCTTCCTTTGCTTAGCTTTAAAGCACTTACTGTCATTATGATTATTAATTATTGTGAATCTATCTTGTTCTGGGGTTTTTTATTCTGCAGGAGTTTATTATAGCTTGTTCAAAATGGAGTTTTTCGGAGGTAGATTTTTAAATTTTTCTATTTGTTCTGTTAATCTCAGTACTTTATATTTTGTAGAGATTCATTCATTTCATTAAACTGTCAGTTTTGTTAGCATATAATTAGGGAAAATAATTTATAATTTTCTTTATTTCTTCACTTGTTATGATCCTTCCTCCCCCTCCATTTTTTGATACTGGTTACTTGGTTTTTCTCTCTTATTAAAATCAGACTAATAAATGGTTCAACTACTTCATTACAGTCTCTCCCCATTTTATTTATCAAAATTCAATGCTTTTTTCCCTTTCATTTTTAAAACTTTCAGGTTAAGAATTGCTATTCTGGAGTTTTAAATTTTTTTGACTTACTATGTTGTTTGTTGTAGTAGTATGCCCAATTACTTATCTATTCTTTCTCTTTTTTGATGAAATTTCTTGGATACAAAATTTCCCCTAAAGACATGCTTTGATTGAATCCCCCAAATTCTGTCATATTGTCCCACTGCTATCATTGGATGAAATTTTCTGTTGTTTCTATGATTTGTCCTTTAGCCCATGGATTCTTTAGAATAAAGTTATTTAATATCTAATTAATTTTAATCTTTCCTTTAGCATCTCTTTATTGAACATACTTCCTATTACATTATAGTCAGTAAAGAATGCATTTAATATTTATGCTTTTCTGCATTTTTGTTAGTGAGGTTTTTATGCATCCATACTTATCTCATGAATTAGTTTCTTTCCTGTTAACAGGGAATAAGAAAAACACCAGTTCATCTGGCAATGGTCCCCTGGGCTTGCCTCTTTCCACTTATAGGGAATTCTTTTTGCCTGCAGGAGATCAAAGACACCAATTCATCCTGTGCTTGTCTCCTGGACTAGCCTCATCCTGCCAGCAGGGATTCATACACACACACACACACACACACACATACACACACACACACACACACACACACACACACACACTCACACACACCCTCCACCATCTTGGGTCAGTCTTTTGGGTTTGCCTCTTCCTGTCAGAGACAGATCAGAGCAATACTAATATATTACATGCAATATCTTGGACTGGTCTCTTCTAGACAGTAAGTCATCAGAGAGATGTCAGTTCATCCTACTCAGGTCTCCTGGGCTAGCCTATTCCTGCCAGCAGGAGATGATAGAGATGCTATTCCTTCACATGTCAGTTCCCTAGGCTAGCCTCTTCTTGATTTCAGGGAACAGAGGGATGCTATTCCATAGTGTGTCAGTATCCTGACCTGTCCTTTTCCTGCCAGTAGGGGAATCAGAAAATCACCATTCTATCCTGTGATGGACTCCTAAGCTAGTCTCTTCCCTCTTTCAGTGAGCCCTTCCTGTCTGCACTGGACAGAGAGATGCCATTTCTTATAGGTCCTTCTGTCTATCTCTTGGACTGGCTTGCTTACATGCATAAGAAGGATGTCATTCCATCAGCTCCTCACTCTCTCTGGGCCCCTCACCCTGAGCTGTCTACTAACACCCTGAGAGGACCCTACCCTTATGATGAACTCCTAATGATATTAATAACTCACCTGAACTCATTCATCAATGATTAACTAAGTCCCATCCAGTCATGCCCTTTCCATCCTAGTGATCCTGAAACTTCAGGTATTGTTATTCAAACCCTATTCTCCATCTCCTGTGATACTACGCTTATTCCCATTCTCCTCAACCCAAACTCTCCCAGGCCCCCAAATGTCACACTCTTCCACTCTCTAGAATACTTGCTTGGTAGGTAATAAACTTGCTTTCATCTTAAATCTTTTCCTTTCCCACTCCTGTCATCTTCTGGATCTCACTGATGACACAGCCTTCAACACTGGTTGCTCTACCCTTTCTACCACAGGTTTCATTCCCCTCAACTAAAGGTGGAGGAGTTGCAATATTCCTTGTTCCCCTACTTCTATGCTTTTCTTTTACTTCCATCACTCAGTAATCCCTCTTTTCTAATTCTTGCTCTCATTCTTAGGAGATTTAACATACATGACAGTACACTCTCAAACGTATTAACCACCTAGTTTCTCAATTTGCTAATTTCTGATGATCTTCTTCTTCACTCCACTTCAGTTACACACAGAAATAGTTGGCAGTCATCCATTTCCATTTTGAACAATGAAATTCTTATCTGATCCCAACCTATTATCATTTGACCTCTCCTTCTGCCTTACAACCTGGAACTATAAATCCTTATAACTCCCTTAGTTCCTTTCCTGATTATCACCCCTGAATATACTTTCTTCCCTTCCCCATCTGGACCCCTTAGTGAATCAGTTCAACTCTATACTACCTTCTTCTGTTGAATCCATTTCTCCCCTATCTTTTTGTAATCTGGCCCTGCCAAGCCTCAGCCCCAGATTACTTTGCCATCACTGCTACTCATATGTTGCTAAAGAAAGGTGGAGAAAAGCAGATATCCATGGTGACTGAATTCACTACAGTTTTTATCATGTTATCTCACCCTGGCCCTCACTGCAATAAAATAATCATTTTATACCTCCTTAATTTATTTACTAATGTGCCTTCTCTAAACCTTTTTGTCCCTCCTCAATTCTCCCATAGATCCCTTTCCCCTACCCTCAGCTAAGAACCTTGTCTCATATTTCACTGAAAAAAAATGAGGTCATCCACTAAGAGTTTCATCTTTTCCACTCCTCCTTAGCTCACAACTTCCAAATGCATTCTATCATAATTTCCTCCTTTACCTCATCTCACATGATGATGTTGTTGTTGGGCAAACCTTTCTACATAATCAAATGATACCAAATTCTGCAATAGATTGCTCCTTCTATCATCTCTCACCTTCACTCTTTTCTTGTCAACTGGCTGCTTCCTAACTGCCTACAAATATGCTCATATCACCTCATTCTCAAAAATCTCTCATCTGATTCATTCATCCCTGTAGGCTCTCACCCCAAATCTCTTTTCTCTTCTGTGGCTGTATAGAACAGGTGTTGCCACTTCTCTTCCCACCCCACCCCCTTAACTTTCTACAGTCTGACTTCTGACCTCATCATTCAATTGAAACGGTTCTTTCCAAAGTTACTAATGATCTCTTAGCTGCCAAATCTAATGACCTTTTCCCAGTCTTCATCTCTTTTGACCTTTCTGCAGCCCTTGGCACTGTTAATCACCCTTTTCTCATTGATAGTCTCTTCTCTCTAGGTTTTCATGACACCATTCTCTTCTGGTTCTTCTCCTACCTGTGAGTTTCCTTTGCTGGATCCAGGTTACGCCTCTTACCCATATATATCCCACAGGGCTCTGTCTTGGATCCTTTTCTCCCTCTATATTATTTCATTCCCATGAATTCAATAATTATCTCTGTGGTGATGATGGATAAATCCCTAGCCCTTCTGCTGAACTCCAGTTTCATATCTCAGAGTGCTTATTCTACAACTTGAACTGAAATGTCCCAGATATTTTCCATTTTCATGGGCCTGGAATTCTCTCCCTCTTCATCTCTGCCTCCTGGCTTCTTTTAAGTCCCAGATAAAAATTTATCTTCTATAGGAAGCCTTTCCCAGTCTTTCATAATTCTAGTACCTTTTCTCTTTTGATCATCTCCAATTTATTCTTCCCAGTTTCATGTGATCCTAACTATGGTTCCTTGTTTAAGCACTTTGTTTTTTACTATTGGCAATATTTTTTTCTTTCATTTGGAAGCTCTGGATTTTAAGGTTTCTTTTGGAAAGTGATATGTAGATTTTTTTCCTATTTTCACTTTGCTCTCTGCTTCTAATAGTTCTGTATAGTTTTCATTTGTGTTTTTGTGGAATATGACATCTAGGATTTGTTGTTTTGGTTTTCACGTAATATAATGAGTCTCTCTCCTTCACCTGTTTCCTAGGACAGTAGTTTTTGACAGGAGATACGTTTTCTTCTATTTATTCATACTTTGGATTTTATTTCAATGTTTATTGTTGTCTTACAAAGTCACTGATTTCTCTTTGATTCATTCTAATTTTTAATCTGTTCCTTATGCAAGATTCTTCACCGTTTGTACTATGCTGCTTATTTGCAATACAAATCCTTTCTGCTAGAGTTATCATTTCATTATAATGTCATTTTTAATTACATGTTTTATCTTTTTCAGGAATTACGTTTGGACAATTACCTTCCAGGAATGTATCTTATGGACGAGCCATACCTTTATCTAAGGTTTTGTCAGTAGTCTCTTTCCTTAGACTTGGATCATGGACATCTCTGGATTCATAAAGTTTCTTTGTTGTTGGTGTCTCCTATTTATTCATATCTCAATCTTAAGCTTCCTGAATTTACCAGCTCTGACTGCACCTGCACACTGCTGGAATGGTGGGCCCCTGTTTGTTTTGTAATGTTAAATATATGGTGGAACAGTGGATAAAAGAAAAGGGGAAAGACCTATTGCTGTTTATAAAATATAAATATTGCTATAAGAATAAACAGGACATACTAGGGAACCAGCAGGAAGAAAAACTGGGCTAAATGTAGCTATGTGAAGCTGATATTGGTATCTGACTGATAGAACTGTAAAATCAAAGAAAATCAATTAAGAGGGTTGGGAATTCAAAGAAAGGCAAAAACATGGCCCTTTCCCTCAAATCTTACATTCTAATGGGAGATACAAAAATGTGAATAACTAAGGGAAAACTGGAAAGCAGTATGGAAGAACTTAGATTTAAACCAACACTTTTACACCATATTTCACAATAAATTAAAAATGACCTTAGCATTAAAGAAATGCCATAAAAGAAAAACAGATCAAATGCCTTTCAAAGCTATAGCCATGGAGCAGCTAGGTGGCACAGTGAATAGAGCGCCGACCCTGGAGTCAGAAGGACCTGAGTTTGGAGCCGGCCTCCGACACATAATCCACACAAACAAAAAAAAAAACCTAGCCGTGTAACCTTGGGCAAGTTACTTAACCCCAACTGCCCTAATGGGGCGGCTAGGTGGCGCAGTGAGTAAGAGCACCGGCCTCGGAGTTGGGATGACCCTAGATCAGATCCGGCCTCAGAAAATGAGCCCCCACGCATAAATAATGACTAGCCGTGTCACCTTGAGCAAGTTACTTAACCCCAATTTTAAGTTGTGCTGTGTATATGGAAATGTTCTTTTTTTTTGTCTTTTTGTATTAAAATTCAAAATAAATAAAACTTTTTAAAAATGAAAAAAAGAAGAGAAAATTTTAAAAGGCTGTATCTAGGAAATTATTTGTTTAAATTGATATTGCTTTTTATATCACCAAATCTCCCCAGTATCGCTCCCAAACCTTTCACAGAGAGCCATCCTATATAACAATTAATATTCTAATGAGAAAAGGGAAAAAGAGGAACATCCCTTCCCCTAGTAAAACTGATCAATGCATCAAACAAGTATGAAAATATGTGCAATGCACCACACTTTGGGACCTCTTCCCTCTGCAAAGGGGTGGGGTGTCTTCTCATATCTACCTTTCAGAGCCATACTCGTTCTTTGTGATTTTGAAGCATTTACTTTTGATTATCTTGTAGCTGTTATTCTTTTTATTTTGATTACTGTGATAATTGTGTACATTGCTTTCTCAACTGTGCTTACTTTAAACTTTAAAAAGGTTCTTGTAAGTCTATTCACGTTTCTCCATATTCATCATATTTGTCATTTCTCATAGCACAGCAATATGCCATTACATGACATACCACAATTTGTTTTCACCATTCTCTAATCAATGGGCATCTAACTGTTTCCAGTTTATGTTAGCATATCATAAAACTATCATTAAAATGTTGTTTATAAATATTTTGGTGTACATAGATTTCTTATCAATGGCTTCCTTGAGCTACTACTGAAATTTCTAGGTCAAAGGATAGGAGCATTTTATTCACTTTATTTGTATAATCTAAATTGCCTTCTAAATGATTGTACTGATTCATAGCTCAAATGAGCCTATCTTTCCTCAACTCTTCCAATATTAACTATTACAATCTTATGTTATCTTTGCTAATATGAAGGGTGTGAGGTGAAAACTCAAAATTATTTTGATTTGCATTTCTTAGTGATTCTTTTATATAATCATTATAGTCATCTTTTACATAGTCATTAACAGTTTGCTATTCTTTTGAGATGTTTGTATCTTTTGATTTTTTATATACAAGGGAATGACTTTTGGTCATATATACATAAAATATATATCAACATGTCATAAATAGTATAATAATATTATAGTGAATATAGCAAAATTATGAAGAAGCATAGCTCTAAAGCAATAGGAGAAATTGCACCCCCAAGTCTTTTGAATAGGATCAAAAACTGAGTTAACACTGCATATATTTTCATAATTTTAGCTATATTGATTGACCATATTTCCCTTCCTCCTTCTGTTGTTACTGCTTCTGCTTCTTTTTGTCTGCTAACTTTACACTTTTTAAAAAATAGTTTGCTATCCACAAGAGAGGGGAAATAGAAGAATAGAGGTGATAATTCAGGCAATATAAAAATAGAAGATATAAAAACTTGTTTTAAAAAATGAATATAAAAGAGTGACAGTCCTATAAAAGAAGAAAAAGTTGGATCAAAGAAGGAGTATCACTCTGAATAGTGGTAGAAGGCACAGTTAAAACTGACAACAGAGAGTAAGCATCTGCACTTGCTCTTTTGTTTTTGTTCTCTGCACCTTTGCATTGGAATTAAAAGAACAAAAATGGCTAACAGGGAGTGGAGACCCCAAATAGTTACTGAGATAGTAAAGACAAAACTTGGCTGCCCTAGATGAATTTGTTATTGGAACCAGATGAAATATATCCTCAAGGGCAGAAAAACTGGTAGATATTATTGTTGAGTCACTGTCAGTGATATGTGAAAGATCAGGGACTCCCAGCCAGGACAGATGTCTAAATAATGTTATTCTTTCTGGTTCCCACCAACTCACAGCAGCAAGCCCTAAAATTTGTATCATACTAAATAATGATCAAGAAACCCAATAGAAAATTCCAATAAGTGATTTCTTTCACTCCAGAACTTCACATAAAGCCCAACCGATGGTTTTCATTTTACTTATGGGTAATAGAAAAGGGATTTGCCAGCAAAACCAGCACTAGCTCAGGTACACTCCCCATGTGATGAGTGACTGATATATGTACCTGCAAAGCTCTATGTCCAGAGGTAGAAAGAGTCAGAAAGTCTTAAAGTGGTCAACAAAACCCAGAATAGGAATACTGGAAGTCAGAGGGAGTGACAGTAACCAGAAAGGCACAGAAGCATTCAAACTGAGATACGCCAGGTAGACAGGGACTTCAAGATCCCCTGCACTCTGTCTTGAGATGCCATAGAAGGAAGTGAAAATACAATGCTCTGTACCATAAACATTAAGAGTGACCCAACTCTCGGGGCAGCTAGGTGGCACAGCGAGTAGAGCATCCAAGAAGGAACTGAGTTCATATCTGACCTCAGACACTCAAGGCACACACAAAACAAAAACCTCGCCGTGTGACCTTGGGCAAGTTACTTAAACCCAATTGCCCTCCAAAAAGAAAAAAGAAAGAGTGACCCAACTCTGAAAGTTTGAGGTCAGTATAGGAACCCAGGGTGGGACCAACCAGGGCTGAGCACCCTACCCCAAAATGCAATAGAATGCAAAGACTGGCCCTGGCACAAAACCCTAGATAAGTAAATCAAAGAAAATATAAGTAGTATAAAAACATATTGCCTAAAGATCCCCCACAGTGAGAGCATCTGGAAATAATGACTTAAAACAATTATTGTTTACAAGGACTACGTAAAACTGGGAAAAAATGAAGAGATTTTAAAAAATGAAATAAAAGCTCTGACAGCAAGAACTGGAAGAATAATTAACTTAGAGAAATTACTTTGCCTAAATAGTAGACTCACTAAAAATTAGAAAAGACCAACACCAAAAGAGACCAAATAGAAGTCAATGACTCCACAAAATAGCATGAAATATTAAAACAAAAACTAAAAGATTGAAAAAGAAAAGAAAATCAAGATACCTGACATAAAAATCAACTAATGTAGAAAACAGTTCAAGGAAAGATAATTTAGGAATTATTGGACCCACTGAAAATGTGATATAAAAAAAGTCTGGACACTATTTCAATGAATCAAAACTGAAAAATGCCTCAGTCTTTTGGAACAAAAGGGCAAAGTGAAGACAGAAAGAATATACTGATAATATCCTGAAAAAAAAATCCAAAGAAAAAGTTACAAGAATATTATAATTAAAATTCAAATTTCCACATCAAAGAAATACTGTAAGTATCCAGAAAGAAGTAATCAGTATCATACAAAATCCAGCAACTTCTACCAAAACTGAGAATAAATCATTGAGTATAATATTCCAAAAGGCAAAAAATGCAGGCTTACAGCCAATAATAAATTACCATGTAAAGATGAGTATACCCTTGTGGAGTGGAGAGGTAGGGGAACTGACTAGTGGAAAAGAGAACTTTCAGCCATTTTTAATGAAAAGACCACAGCTGAGTAGGAACTTTAAAATACAGTCACAAAGAGAAATCTAGAAAGGTAAATTTATTTGAGCAATTGGAAGGGGCTATATGATGACACTGTGCCAACATCCTAACAGGGAGAGAAAAAACAAGTGTTCCTTCAGAACTTTAATGTATACAAAGTATATTGAGGGACTTAAGAAAAACAGAGGATCTGGGAGTGAACTGGTTCTTGTTCTGGGGGTTAGAAGTAGAGAAAGAAGAAAATGAATGGTTAAAGGAAAAAGATGAAAAGGAAAAGAATATACTGACATAGAAAGGAGTAAGAAAGGGGTAGAATTAATTTTTCATAATTTGGGTCCTTGAGAAGAAAAGTATACAAACACTGAGGACAGGGTAGAAGGAGTGACCATCAGATAAACCTTACTCTTACATGAAATAAAGGTCAGCTGAACATACAAACACATAAGGGGTATGGTAGAGATATATCAAAATCAACAGGAAACAAGCAGGGGAGGGTGAGGAGGAGTGATAAGAGGATGATAAGGAGAATATCATAGAGGATAAGCAAAACAAATTTCCTGATCCTAAAGATGGGATTGAAAGGAAAAAATTAAGAAAGTAAAAGAATTAGAATCTAAGGGGTTGCACATCAAATAGTGCAATGGCTGACCAAAATGTGGCATAGAAATGCAATGGAATGCAATGTGCTGGAAGATATAATGAAAGAGAGCATTTCTGAACTGGTGAACAATGAAGGTAGCAGAACCAGGAGGGAAATTTATACAAGGATAATAACACTGTAAAGAAAAACAACTTTGAAAGACTCAAATGCAACAACTAACCACATTTCCAGAAAACCTAGAAGCATGTTAGAGGGAGAGATGATAGACTCAAGGTGAAGGAAAACCTGAATTTTTGGACATGGCCACTGTGTAAATTTATTTTCCTTAACTCTGCTTATTTATTACAAGGTTTTGTCTTTCTCTTGTGTTTTAATTGGAGGATAATACTGATGCTAAAAACATAAAAGACCTCTGAAACATTATAAAAATGTACAGAAGAAGGGCAGCTAGGTGGCACAATGAATAGAGCTGGAATCAGGAGGACCTGAGTTCAAATCTGATTTCAGACACTTAACACTTACTAGCTGTGTGACCTTGGATAAGTCACATAATTTCCCTACCTTCCCTCCTCCTCTCCCCAAAAAGACCCAAAAAATGTACAGAAGAGAACCAAACAAATGTCAGAAGAAAGCACAGATAAGTAGGGCAATTCTGAAAGTAATGTGAAGAAATTATCACATGCCTTTAATTTTTTTTTTAAAAAGCAAGTGGTATGACATAAAAACTTAGTTTCACATACAATTCTCTTTTTGTGCTCTGTGCACACATGCTCTTTTTCTGGTGTTAAAGTTCAGGATAAAAAACTAAATATAAAAAGATCATGGAGATTGGGAGGGACATCATAATATCAGAAAAGGGCAAACAGGTTATGTTACATTAACCTTATTTCCTTTTGTGACAGAGTAACTAAACTGGTATATTGAGGGAATGGTCTAGATATAGTCTCCCTAATATTAACAAATCATTTAATAAAGTATCTCATATTATTCTTGTAGAAAGGATGAAGAGAAGTGGATTAAATGATAGTTGACATTCCTACAATTAGATGGATTCAGATACTGACTGAATGCCTAGACTTATTAATGGCCTAGTGTTAATCTGGCAGGCTTCCATTGGAGTGCCCCATGGATCTGTATACTTTGACCTTATGCTTTAAACATTTTATCAATGACATGGATGAAGACATTGTCAGTATGCTCATTAAGTTTACAGATGACACCAAACTGGGAGAGTTAGCTAACACAATGGAAGATTGTTAGGATTCAAGAAAATGTTTACAATCTAGTGCACTGGGTTTAATCTACTGTGATGCAATGTGGAGAAGATAAAAGGACAAGAATACAGTTCTTAACTGCAGCTCTGCTCTCTCTTATTTGGTCAGTGTGGGGGGGGCACACGGTTGATTGTGCACAGTCCTGCTGTTTTCACATGTATACACGGTAAATAAAATCACAGAATGGGAAAATAGCAATGATCATACTAGTGGGTGTCAAATCAATTATAAGATTGTTTTCTCTGAGGCTGTGAACTCTTTCTCTTAAAGGAGACAACTAGGTTCAAATTATCATAGTCACTATTAATAAAATTAAGCACAGACTAAAACCAAGGCAAGTAAGTGACTTGGTGGATAGAGTGCTTGACCTGGAGTCAAGAAAACTGGCCTCCCAAGTGTATGAGCCTGGGCAAGTCACTTAATCTCTCTGTGCCTTAGTTTCCATATCTGTAAAGGGGGACACTAATAGCACTTAATTTCCAGGGTCGTTATGAGAATAAAATGAGATAATGTTTGTAAAATAATTTGCAAACCTTAAAGTGCTGTATTATATTATTAGTTATTATTATTATAGATTTTAAGGCTTTTGAAGAGAACTGATATAATACAAGGGAGAGAGAACCCAATGGATAAAGTTAAATTTGTTGTCTGTAGTATGGTTCAAATGTTACTACTAGCAACTATTAGAGTTGCATATGACTGAGTTCAGCACTCAGAATAGCACCATTAGCTTAAACAAACATTTATAAGACCCAAATCCTGTTGTCAGAGAGTTTATAGTTTAATTGGGAGAGATGCGATATATACATAAAAGAAGATCAATACTATGAGATCCTCCACTAAAGTTCTGTTTTATGCCTCATCATAGTATGGAGGCAGTCTTAAGTTCTTCAGAGAAAATGAGTGCAAGAATGCTCTCAAGAATGAAATGATGGAGACCTTTATAGAAACAACTCAAAGGATAAAGAAAGTAGGGAACTATGTAAAGAGAACAGTGAGATTGCATCATGGAAGTAATCACCCAACTTGATTTTTAAGAGAGATGTATAGAAGATGGAAAAGGGAAGGTAATGAAATATGAATACAAAAGGCTGGCCCCATCCTATAAAAATTGTATCTGGAGTGCTCAGAATGAGCTTAGATCATGAATGCTCAGAACCAAATCACACAGAACTCCAAGCACTTCAGGGCTGATAGCCTCATTAGAAATGACACACATGATAGTTGAGCACTCCAACTCAAACTAATAGAAAATATGGTTACTTGATTTCACATCATAACTTTCTAGCTCTTGGTTTTTGTTTCTATAAAAAAGGAAAAGAAAATGAGTCAAAGGTTTGAATTGTAACTCATATAGTTGAGAAATATCAAGTTCACTATATTTTTCTTAGGTTGAACTAAGGGGAACATAGTTTCTCTTTCTTTAAAGGAATATGGTGTTTTCCTCTCTCCATGCAATTTATATATATACACACACACATACACATACATATATGCAAATATTTTCTATATCATATAATGCAACATTATATATTTTATATTATATATCAAATTTATACATACTGGTCAATACATTAAAACAGTTTTCACTGGTTATACACACAACCATACACATATATGTATATATATATATATATATGTTTGTATGCATACATACACCAAATTGCCAGTTAAAAAGCATAAGCATAAAATTAAATGAGGAAATAGAAATTTTCAGTGCTGGTTTAAGTATACAGGAATGGTCAATGGAAAACAGGAAATGAAAGAATTGACTAGCAAACCAGGGAGTCTGGCTTCTTCCTGAAGAAATACAGGCCGGCAATAGAGTTTCGGATGCTCTCTGGCTTAACTCGGAACACTTCCATCACTCTGCTCACGCCCGTAACTCTTCTCTTTGCTTGCAGACACCATTCGGCTCTTCCAACATCTCCACATAACAACTACCCCAAAGCTGCCCATTTTGCTTTCCTCCTTTTTCTCAGAAATCCCTCCAGGTCAAGGATAAGACCCCAAGAATGTGGGACCAAATGACGAACCAGGAGGCTTTCGTCACTCTTTCGCGCCCCTTCCCATGGTTCTAAAGTATGACTTTTCAGATCTATGAGAAGTGATGCAGTCCGCATATCCCCTCATATACACACACATACACAATAACAATAACAAATCCTCTACACACACAGTGGCAAAAAACTTAAAGCTATGTTGGGGCACCAGAAAAATCAAAGAAGGAATAGGACTGTTCTTGGGGGGCAGATAAGATGATAATAGATGGCTTTTTTTGTTTGAAAGCAAACTTATTCAACTCTTAACGGTTTGTTTTTCCTGCCAAAAAATACTCTTCAGACTGGGAAGGTAGATTAAAAATGGCTAACAGAAACCTGGGACAGAACAAATGAGAGCTGGTAAGAATACAAAAAGATAATGAGTTCAAGTCATGGAGCCCATATGAACAACATCCTAGAACACTAAATGAATTGGTAGAAGGTATTTCTGAAGAACCACCAACAACCACCAATGACCTTGGAAAGATTATAGAGAACAACAGAAATGCTACAGGAGTAAAGAAGGACAAAACTGAATTTTTTTTTAAAAAGGAAAAAGTAGTGAGCATCACTTTACTTTCTGAACAATAAAAATAACTCAATGGGTTTCAAAATGATCTTCCACTTACTTCTAAACCTCTTGCAATTTAACTTCCATTCATTTCTCTCAAGTGAAGTTGCTTTTTTTTCTTCCAGAAATGATCACTTTCTTGCCAAATTCCATGGCCATTCTTTTGGTTCATATCCTTCTAGATTTCTCTGCAATGTTTGACACTGATATCTTGATGGATGCTCCCCTCCCTTCCTCTGCTCTTATGTAAACATACTCTCATGGAACTCTTCCTACCTGTCTGGCCCTTCTCAGTCTCCTT
This sequence comes from Gymnobelideus leadbeateri, assembly GCA_011680675.1. Classification (NCBI taxonomy): domain Eukaryota; kingdom Metazoa; phylum Chordata; class Mammalia; order Diprotodontia; family Petauridae; genus Gymnobelideus; species Gymnobelideus leadbeateri. Next base: position 384,159 of record WOXC01007515.1, on the reverse strand, counting down.
TACAGCATCATTTTCCAGATCCCTCCACTGAGGTGTCATGGACTCCTGTATACAACATCCTATCTCCTACCTCCATGCCTTTGCATACTTCAAGCTTTTCCTCATACCACTTCCTCTGCTTTGTCTCTTGGAACCCCTAGCTTCTTCAAGGCTCAGCTAAAATGTCACATTCTTTGATATGTTTGATCCCCTGAGGTAGAAAGTAACTTCTTGAAGAGTCTTTTTTCTTTTTGTATCTCTAGTAACTAATATAGCATCTGGCAGAGTAGAACTTTATTAAATGATATTTGATTGATTTCTTAACAGGAGAAAACAATGGGTCAAACAAAATAATGTGAATAGTTAATAGAGATTAACATATTAAATTCAAAATATTAACTTCACAACTACAGAATGGAATAAATGTAGCTAGATCCAAGTGAAAAACAATATAGAATTAAAAGGTATAAAAACTGAGTCATCTAGTTAGTTCAGCCCATACCAGAGAAAGAATTCTCTCTGCAGCATCCACGGTAATTAATTATTCAGCTTTTTGCTTGAAAACCTCCAATTCGGAAAAAAAAATCTTACTGCTTTCTGAAGTAGCCAAGGAGAATTATCTGGAGATTTCAGTGGGTTGCAAATATGTTATGAATCCAATATGTGACATGGCAGTCACAATAGCTAATGTGATCTTCATTAAGAAAGACAAAGTGTTCAAAATGAGGGACATAAATCTTGCTGTATTCTAGCCTAGTCAACCCATATCTAAAATTTTGTATTAATTTCTAGGAGATAAGATTTTTTTTTTTTTTTTGCTTTTTGGAGGGCAATTGGAGTTAAGTAACTTGCCCAAGGTCAAATGGCTAGGTTTTTGTTTGTGTGTGTTAAATGTCTGAGGCCGGATCCAAACTCAGGTCCTTCTGACTCCAGGGCCAGCGCTCTACTCACTACGCCACCTCGCCGCCTTGAGATAAGATTTTTTAAAAGGATATTTACCAGTTGGAGAATGTCCAAATAAAGATAACTAATTTGGTAAGAAGATCTGAGTCTAGGAAGATAAGTTGAAAGATTGGAGGATGTTAAGCTAAGAGAAGAGAAATCCTACAGAGGGCATGACACCTCTTTAGTATTTGAAGGGCAGTCATATGGATGAAGAAATGGACTTCTGCTTATCCCCCATAAGAAAGACAGATACGGAAATAAGCAGATTTAGGTTTGGTGGAAGAAAAAAACTTTCTAACAAGTTTAATTGTCCAAAATTAAAATAGGCTGCCTCAGGAGGAAGCTGAATCCCTCTCCCCAGAGGAAATCAAGTGGAGACTTGATGACTACATGTAACAGAGGTTATAGAGAAATTTTCTGTTTAGATAGTTTGAAGGGGCCCTTCAGGTCCCTTCTAACTCTGACATTCTGTGAGGAAAAAAACCCATATTCACAAATTCCCAATGAAGCCAGAAAAATTAATTTAGAGCCTACTTCAAAGCCCTTAACACTTATTATCAATTAATTAATGACATAAAGAAAATAAGAGTGCCCTTATAGTGGAATAAAAGTATAGGTAAGAAACTTACCAATTAGGGGTGGCTAGGTGGCACAGTGAGTAGAGCACCGGCCCTGGAGTCAGAATCTGAGTTCAGATCCAGCCTCACAAACAAAAAACCTAGCCGTGTGACCTTGGGCAAGTTACTTAACCCCAATTGCCCTCCAAAAAAAAAAAAAAAAGCAAAAAAAAAAGAAACTTACCAATTAAAAAAAATACCACTGCCATCTTCCCCTCTGAAGAAGATTTGTGTTTATAAACAGATGAACAGAATTTAGTTCAACTGACAGAAAATAATCATAATTACTTTCATTGCTGAAATTTTCTGCCCCGATTTGGCAATTGTAATTATGTCCCTTAGGCAGGTAGGTGGTGTAGTAGAAAAAGTGCTGAGCTTGGAGTCAGGAAGACTCCATCTTTCTGAGTTCAAACCTGGCCTCAGACCCTAGACAAGTCACTTAATGCTGTCTGCTTCCATTTCCTCATCTGTGAAATGAGCTGAAGAGGGAAATGGCAAATCTCTCTTGTATCTTTGCCAAGAAAACCCCAAAGAGGGTTATAAAGAGTTGGACGTGACTGAAATCACTAAACAATAATTATGTCCCTTCTTTTAAATTAAAATAGATCCCAATTTCAATTCCTTTAATGAATTTATAAGCTTGACAATAGCAGGATGCCACATGAAATCCCTTCTAGCCTGCACATTCTACAATTTTAAATTACATTTCAGGGGAAAATGAGATTCAATAACTTTTAAGCATTTGTCATTGTTTAAATGGGGATGCACCATCTACCAATACAGCTGACATCCTCTAAATTAGTAGATGGTATTCAAGAATTCCTATGGATGAAACCCACTCCCATCTCTGCCTCTCTTCCTCTCTCCATCCCCTGGGTCGGCAGCCTAGTGATGAACCTTCCTAGACGCCTTCTTAGACAATGGATAGTCAGGTCCATGAATCAACCAATCCATCAACAAGAATTTACTAAGTTCTTTCTAAATGCCAGGCACTGTTCTGATCACTAGGGATATAATGAAAGACAAAACAAAAACAGGAGACAGTATGTAAATAGGTACATATAAGATATATGCAGAGTAGCTGGAAATTGACATGGTAGGGGAAGGCAAGGAATATCCAATAAGTTTGTATTGCTGGATGATAGAGTACACAGAGGGAAGTTAAAATATGAGGACAATAGGAACGTTTTGAAGAATTTTAAAGCCATATAGAGATTTTATGTTTGATCCTGGAAATTAATAGGGAATGACTGGGGTTAGCTGAGTATAGGAGAAGATTACATGATCAGAGCTGGGCTTTAGGAAAATCATTTTGGCATCTATGTGGAACATGGATAGGAATGAGGAGACCAATTAGAAAGCTACTGCAACAGTTGTGGCAAAAGGTTATGAGGGCCTGAACTAGAGTGGTAGCTGTGTGAGTGGAGACACGTTCCAGTAAAAATGACAAGATTTGACAACTGATTGGATATGTAGAGTCAGTGAGCAATCTTGAGGTTGCAAACCTAGCATACTAGGAGGGTGATGATATCCTCAATAGGGTAATAGGAAAATATGGAAGAAAGTATAGTTTTGGGGAAATGACAGTAAGTGCTATTTTAGACATGTTTAGTTTGAGATGTCTATCAAATAATCCAGTTTGAGATATCTAAAGGGCACAGACAGGTACCTCAAGAAACAGACTAAGAAAGAATACTACCTGCATCTATAACTAAACCCATAGAAGCTGATTCCATTGCCAAGGAATATAGAAAGAAAAGAGAACTAGGCCCAAGACAGAGCCTTGGGAGACATACACAGGAAGCAAAACAATGTGGTACAACAGAAAAAGTACTGGATTTGGAGTCAGAGAACCTACGTTTAAATCTCAGTTTTGCCCCTTACTATCTTTGTGACCTTGGGTAAGTCTCCTAACCTCGTTATGCCTCAGTTTATTCATCGTAAAATAATGGGGATGAATAAGATGACCTGTAAATTCTCTTTCTGCTCTAGGCTGGTAGAATCTGCCAGAGTTGGCATCCACATAGAATGGCCAGCAACCAAAGGTCACTCCTAGTCCCTAATGAAATAACAGGGTAGTATTTTAGCAGTCAATCACAGCCTTTGCTCCAGAAAAATCTATGCCTTTTCTAAGGTAAGTCCTGCTTGCAGCTTCTAGTCTTCTAGTCTTGCAGCTTCTAGTCTCCAAGCTTACCTATTTTTCCCAGTATGAAGCCCAGAAGAACGAGAAGCATCTTTGCTGGGGTTTTTTTTAGCAGCTTCCATTTGTAGAGGTGGCATTTCTAATTTTGAATTATTCACAAGTATTTCATTTCTTCATGACCAACCAGTTGTATAACACTGAAGACATTTTAAACTTAACATTCCCTCAATATTAAGAGTTAAGACAAGGGCTGCTCTTGCCAATAAGAGCTTTTTTTTTTTTAAAAAAAAAAAAGGAAATTGGGGCAGCTAAGTGGCACAGTGGATAAAGGACTGGTCCTCGAGTCAGGAGGACCTGAGTTTAAATCTGGCCTCAGATACTTACTATGTGACCTTGGGCAAGTCACTTAACCTTGACTGCCAAAAAAAAAGGAGGGTGAGATTCCTGGGATTTTTTTCTTCTTTTTTGGCAGGGGTTCTCCTCTGATGAAGGACAGATAAGTGTCCCTTGCCCACCTGAGTTCCTTGTCCATTCCATTTCAGCTCACTGTTACTCTTGTGGACCACCAGATAACTGTTTTGGCACTTTATGATTACATGGGATTTCAAGTCAATTTTATTCATCATTCTTTGAAGTAAATCTTAGGTATGTGAGAGGCACAATGAAGTTAAGCAATTCACAAATAAAATAAACAGAACAATGTTGTAACTGAGATTGGAACCTAGCACTAACTAGTTAGATTGGGGCTTATTGAACTAAATATTAAAAACTCTCCCTCCACAACCAAAGGTATCTTAAACCATAACTTCTATATAGAATAGAATATGCAACAGCTTTAAAGGCAGCATTTTGGGATCTCTTAAAACCATCTATTCTTTTCAGTAAATTCAAGATTTGCCTTGAATCAGTATTTTCTTCTTTTCAATGCAAAATACATATACTACAGAATACTTTATTTCAACCTAGGCAGGAATGCAATAATCTCATCATGCTCACATTTCTTCTCACCTACAGTAGCATGGAGAGCCCACAAAGGTTTTCTCACACCATATTCCTTTACCAATCATCCATGAGGAAAGCCTTGCCTTTACTGAAACAGGCCTGAGCAAGAACCCTAAGCTGTCTATAGTTTGGTACTTATAAATATGGTCATGAATATGAGAGCAAATGCAGCTTTTTAAAGTAAGCACAAAAATACTTTACCCCACCATGACAAAACATGTCAAAATGAACTGATTTTGCCATTCAAATGTTTGTTGGAGAATACCATAAGGAACTAAAGTGCAATGTAGCTGTGTAAATTGAAAGATAGTGGCAAACCACAGCCTGACACTATTTTCTCACTTCAAAGGTGGTATGCCCCAGCCACTTAGCAGGAAGACTAAAACTTAGCAGAATTTCCTGGGAAGGTTTAGACCTCTAACTCTTAGATTCTATGATTCCTTATACACTACGGACAAAGATTACTAAGAGCTATGAAAATCAGGGAGGAAACCTCAGTCCAGGTTGGTGTCTACCTTGGCCAGAATATGTCAAACAGCCACTCCTGGGAAGGTTAACCTTGGTCCTCTATATTTTCTTGCTTCTGTAGGCACATGAAAACCATTCCAATGCATTTTTTTAGGTGGCTAAGACTCTTAAATAGTAATTGCATACTGCAGGGGTCAGTAAGCTAAAGCCATCAACTGTTTTTGTACTGTCCCTGAGCTAAGTGGTTTTTACCTTTTAAAATAAAGTTTTATTGTATTTAAAAATGTAAAAAATCATTCTTAGCCAAAAGCTAAAGGTATCAGGCTGTAGTTTGCCCACCTCCTGGATAAAAAAGCTTCAAAAATACTTGGTACATCTCTTTCTTCTTTGCTGCCCTCTCGTCCTTTCACTTTTAACTCTCATTTGTACAGTATCTCAGACCCCAGAAACAGTCTCCTAACATGAAGTTTACACTGGTTTCGGTTCAGAAAAGTATTTACAGGCCTTGGTTCAAAAATTTTAAGACACATTAGAAGAAGCCCATAAAATATCAGAAATTCTTACCATTTGTAGAGGATGAGAAACAGTGCTGAACATTGCCTGAAGACTGAATGGTACAGTTCTGCCAGAGATCAGTTGCATGCCCAGGTCCTATGATCCATTGCTAAAAAACAAAACAAAACAAATCAAGAAACCCAAAACAAACAAAGAAACAAAAACTTGTATGAATAAAGATGATAATGAAGTACAGAAGAAGAGACAAAGAAATATAAGAGAAAGTCAGTCTGGCTGGAAAAATAAATACTAACTACTGTTTTGTTTCAATAAGCAGACATTTTTAGCACATTAGGGACAGTAGAACAGTTATCAAATATAAGCCATTCCTTTTTTGGAGGACAAAATGTCATCCTATCTTTTACTTCTTCCTGCTTTGTTCCATCCCCTAAACCCCAGAAGCGGGAAAACTGGGGTCTTGCACAGATTCCTAGGAGAGGGAAAAAGACCTAGAAGGAATTAATAATACAATTACTTGGTCATAACTTGAAGTTACAGAATTAAAGATAAACAAAACGCTTAGGGATTTTGCCATGTTCAGATTTTTCTACATAGTTAAAAATAAAAAAAAATTAATGTGTTTAATTCCTAAGAATCAATGCTGCTGTGTTTTTTATTAATGGACATTTCTTTAAAAGGTTTTATCTTTGTTTAATAGAAGTCAAACTTGGTAACCCTTGAACTGAGCCCAGCAAAGCTAATTTTCCTTTTAAGTTCAAACCAAAATCCTGAAAGATGATTTAGAAGCTACCATTTTCATCTGTAAATTAAGAGTAGTAGTATTTGTACTACCTAGCTCATAGAATTGTGCAAAACGCACTTTATAAGTCTTAAGTGACCTAGTAATAATCTTCGGTATTTGAAAAATATCAAAATAGTCTTTTACAAATGCCTCATTTCCTTCTTCATCTTCCATATAAAAGATCTTCCAAATTTGCACTGAATTTAAGTCTGAAAAGAGGCACCGAAATTTCATATTTCAGATTTTTTATACAAAGCTGAAATTGCTCATTTATTCTCTACGACTGAAAGGAGGCAGGGAGCCAGGACCTGTAAAATATCCTAGGATTTTTCATTTTGAAAATATGTCCAAACGACAACTCAGTGCTTACCAGGGAGGAGAATATTGGCAAGAGGGGGCTAGGCTTAAATAGTGGAATAATGGAGGGGATTAGCTTTTTTCCTGGTGTCTCCAAATTCTGACAGGAAGTATCTGTCAATTCTGAGCCCTGTCTTTTAGAGGTGGGGGTTGGGGAGCCAGTACTCACACTGACAATAGTAGAGATGAAAAGGAGTACCAGCACTGCTACGTGGAGCACGATGATTCCCAGGAGCAACAGCAGCATTTTGGCGAAAAAAATCTGCGTCTGATCTGCAATGGGAGAGAAATCAGGGATATAGTGGAAAGGACTCCCCAGAGAAGGCTTGGTTAGGACGGCCTGCGAGCCTGCTGTATTTGTGTCTCAGATTGAGTTGGAATCTCTCTGAAACTGGGCGGGTCGACCAATGGGCTGGACTGACCTCATCCTGGAGGGGGCAGCAACAGGCTGCCAGGAGAGAGCACTTTTCTCTCTTGGCCTGGGGCCCCTTATTGAAAACAGTGCTTTATTCCCACCCACCCCACTCCACCCAATCCCCCCCCCCTTTTCCCCTTAAAACAAAACACTTGGTTAGAGAAGCAAGCAAAACTGGAAGGCAAGGAGAGTAAAGACATTTCTAACATAAGAAACAGCCACTCACTCCCCAAATGTGTTCTTCTGACCTCACCCAAATCTGAGCCCTTCTTAGAGGCCAGAGAGGAAGTTCTAGAAGAAACTTGTAGGCTTTGAGACCCTGCAAACTATCTTGATGTGACAAGGATCTTTTCTGCATCAGGGATGTAAAGGGAGGGGAAAAAGCTGGGGCCCTGCATAGATTCCTGGGAGAGAAAAAATTACCTAGAAAGAATGATAATTCCTTAAAATGTGCCAAACATATGACAAAGAAACTGCAGCTGAAGAGTTACTTTACTCTTCCATTCTCCTTCTTCCCCACTTAATGTAAAATTTCTAGTTTTGAATAGAAAGGAAGTAATGTCAAAAACACATTAAATGTAGAAGTTTCCAAGAAGGGATTTTAAGGGGAGGGAAAGAATTCATGCAGACTCTGCCTTACAACCCAGAAAGGAACTCTGGAGCTCTTGGATCTCTGTGCATTCTTCCACGAATTAAACATTTATACAAGGCAAGTTTGGGGAGGAAAGGATAATATTTGGTCAATCCTCCTGTTTCTTAGTTTATACAGCTCTCTAGTAGGTTGAAACTGGCTACTTTTCATATCCTAGGTTTCTACAATACATTTTTCCTTTCTGTCTCCATGACCTGGGTGTTCACTGACTTTTCTAGACTAGTCCTGGCTTAACTTCCAAGTAGTGCTGTTTATTTCCATTGCAACAGAGTGCTCTAATCTAGCCTCTTGCCAATGCAGGCCAAACTCAGGGTGTGAGCAGGCAAAGTGATTCTCAGACCTGTGGGATCTAGAATGCATCTAAGGATGGAGCAGGAGAGAAATCTGGTGGGGTTTTATTTTGGGAGGGGACGGGAATAAATGATGAATTGGGCCTGGAAGAGGACCTTAGGTCTCTAAACATTTAAATGTCTTTAGAAACCTGATCCCAAGGGAGCTGAACATTCCAATGGATTTCCTAAAAAATAATTTGCGCTTTCTCCCTTTCATATACCATCACTTCCCTAACTTCCTTCTTTCCTCAAGAAAATCCCCAAGTAGAAGAGGGAGAAAACTCAACAAAACCTCTAAAGTTGTTGGTTAATTTTATCTAGCACCAAAGGAGCTAGGGAAGGATTCCAAGAACATGTAAGCAGAATCAAGTGTAAGACAGATGACTCAGGTGTAATTAAGGGAGATAAGGTAAAGATAATTCTTCTGTCTGGTGGTTTTCCTTAATAGGAATCGGAGTTCGTATGCTGTTATCCCGAAAAGTAAAAGCTGTTCTCCCACCCTTTCAATACCTTCACCCCATCCTGAGACCCTTGTCATTGGAAAGAATTAGCAGAAAGGGAGGGCAAGTTTAAAAGCATAATTTCGCCTTCCCCAGGGTTTACCGGACCGCCCATTTTAGCCGGCTGAAAGACATCTGGAAGGCCCGACCAAGCACCCAATTCTGGAGTTTCGGCATCATTTGTCCCGGGACCTACCCCAGGCATATCCAGATAAGTTCCATCTGTCTCAATCTACTACAAATTTCACTTCAAAACGAACTTACAGTCTACAAGATTAGTTGTCCCTGCTCCAGGAAGCAGTCCAAATGCAAAGTTGACCCAAGGAAATATAGTCCCTCGGCGAAAGCCTAATTTTCTGTTCTAATCCCCAAAGGCAACTGTCTGGGTCAGGATGCAAACGAAGTGAGAGTCAAGTGGGAGGCTCTCAGAGTTCACTTTTAACAGGAACAACGCCCTAATTGTTTTTGGATTAGGGTGTGTCCCTGTGTCAGTTTGTGGAGGGATGGAGGAAGGGAAGAAGTTACTCCGTTGTAAATCATTTCTGGGAAAACGATGATCAATAGAAAGGCAGCTCTGGGACTTATACTGTCAGACACACAGATGCCTCCACTGCTCAAATGGGGATTTCTCACTTCTCACCTCTCCCCGCCCCATCTGGCAGGGATACCAAACGTTGACAAATAAATCTTATGGCGATTCAATACCCCCGTCCTCCACCAAAAGCCACCCCTTTCAGACCCAGCGCCTGCCTACAGCTTCATGAAATAACACTGGGAAGACAGACAAATGCAACCAAATTTGTCTAGTTTTGGTACGAATGTTACACCTGTTGGGAAAAAGTTGGGGGTGGATGAGGTGGAGGCCCAGGGAAATTGGGTGGGTGAAGATCAAAAGATCCAGCTGCTTGAGGGGTGGGATACCCCTTCCTGCCATCGACGAAGCAGCTTAAAGAGGAATGCCAGGGGCTCTGCCCTCAATCCCAGTAACCAGCTCCAGGCATCTTGGTGTTCCTTTCTGGCTTTTATGGAGGAAAAAGTCCCACTCAGTCGAATGCAATGCCAGCCCCACAAGATGGGCTTAGCCTCTTAAGTCTAGAATCTGGCAGCATGAGTCTGGGATCTCATCGGATGAGGACTGACAGCATCTATTAATGCATATGGCACCACTGTCAATAAATATGAAATCCGCTTGGCCTAAAGTTATGAACCTGAGGAGATGGCATGGATAAAAACAGATCCAGCTGTTTCCCAGCCTTTAGTGTTGTTTTATCTGGGCTAGGAGAAAGGAGTAGCAGTAATTTCTCTACGACTTTGCTTGTTGCAAGACTTTGGTTCATCTTAGGCCACAGGACCCTGCTGCTAAACTACTGAGATAACATCTTCCCCATCCAGTAAATCAAGGGAACAGTTCACCTGTGGTGAGGAGGCGATTGAGTTGTGGACAGAATCTACTGGTGATAACCTGTTCTGACTTGGCAGGCCCAGACATAGATACCTCAACTTCGGTCAGCACGGTTAAAGTAAAGGTTAAAAACAAACAAACAAACAAACTTCATGGTACCAAATGCTGCAAGGCAGGAACTGACAGGCAGTGTAGTGTTTGGAAAGAGAACTGGACTTATAATCCGAAGGCCTGCATTGTAATCTTGCCTCTGCCAGTTGGACATTAAAGTGACTTTGGGAAAGTCACAACTCCATGAGCCTCAGTTTCCACATCTGGAGCTGCCTTACAAATCTGTTGTGAAGAAAATATTTTGACCTGTATACATAGGAGTTATTAACTGCCCTGAAACCGGCTTCTTCATTTAAAAAAAATAGGGATGATAATATTGTTGGAAGGAAAGTGCTTTTGAAAACTATAAAGCATGCTAGATTAATGTGAACTATTATTGTAGGGGAGGGATGAATGTTGAAGATAAAAACAGACTCATTTCCTTTATTTCCCCTTTGCTTTTGCATCTCTCTGTCTTTGGTCTCTTTCTCTGATGTACTCTATGTTGTAAATGCATATGAATACAAATTATTTTTAAAAGTTTGTAATTCGATGTTCTAGTTCCCAACTGGATGATTTCTTTATTAATTTTTAAAATAAATTTTTATTGATATATTTTGTTTATATATCATCTACATTTCCCCCTGTATCCTTCCTATTCTCTCCTCACTGAGAGTTGTTCCATACAACAAAAAATTTTTCATTATTCTTTAATTTAAAATCATCTATCATCCAAATTCTCTTAATACAATCTTTGTTTAAGTTATCTGTCTTGGGGCGGCTAGGTGGTGCAGTGAATAGAGCACCGGCCCTATAGTCAGGAGGACCTGGGTTCGGATCCAGCCTCAGATACTTCACACACACACACACACACACACACACACACACACACACACACACACCCCTAGCCATGTGACCTTGGGCAAGTCACTTAACCCCGATTGCCCTCCAAAAAGCAAAAAAAAAAAGTTATCTGTCTTTCTGCATATAAATATTATACACAGGCTTATATATTAAAACATAATTTGCATATATACCATAATATAAGTTTATTGGTTAGAAAAGTAAAATAGTTTTTTTCAAGCAATAATTTTGCAAATGAAATTTTTTATTTCACTGTTATATCATTGACTTCTGCAATTCTGAAGAGTAAAGTGGTCAATAAACATTTATTACTTACTATGAACAAGGTATTATGCTAAGCACTGGGGAAAGAAAGGCAAAAAATGATCCCTGACCTTAAGGAGTTCACATTCTTTTTTTTTTTGCTTTTTTTTTGGAGGGCAGTTGGGGTTGAGTAACTTGCCCAAGGTCACACAGCTAGGCTTTTGTCTGTGTGTGTTAAGTGTCTGAGGCTGGATCTGAACTCAGGTCCTTGTGACTCCAGGGCCAGCACTGTACTCACTGTGCCACCTAGCCGCCCCAGGAGTTCACATTCTAACAGGGGAGACAACTCACAAACAACTATGTACCTACCAAATACAGAGTAGGTGGAATAGAATCTATTATTTTTCCTTAACTTTTTAGGGAAAGAAATTAAATCAGTAAACTTTCAGGACCTAGTATATGAATATTAACATAGCCAGGGACTGCTTCACCTGAAGTGACGGTGCATTTGTCTCTTATTGCTTCCTGATCTTTTCTTTCTTTGACTTCTAATTGTTGAGCACATTTATCCTCAGTGTTTGCTGATGAGTAACAGAAATCCTGAGATTTTTCATAAGGCATTTTTTTCTTATAGTTTAATCTTTTCCCTCAGTTTTTTTCACAGATCAAAACTCATACAATAGCCTGATGGTTGAGAGTTGATTGAAAATATTTCCGATCAAGATTTAAAACATTCCAATCTATGCTTAGGATCTGAATAGTTCTAAAATTTGATTTTGTTCAGTTGATCCATTGATTAGCTTGTTTCTAAAAATAAAATCTCAGACTCATTTCCTAACCAAAGCATTATGACTTCTCCAAGTCTCTTTTCCACATACTCAACAATTCCCCAAAATAATTGAATATATGTGTGTGTGTGTGCTTGTCAACAAAACATCGAACTACAGAAATACAATCCTTTCCTCAAAGTCTATTTCCTTAAAGTCCAAGAAATGGTAGGAAGCTTTAACTGACAGCAGTAGCAACAAATATCCCAAGGTTGCAGATTCCTCTTCAAAGTCCCTCTTTGAAACAGGCTCCCTTGGTGATTGCTTCTTGTTACTAGAACCACAGATCTTATGGTTTCCCAGTTCATTCAGCCACTATGTCATGATGGTCTGAGTACTGCACAACTTTTATTATTTAAAGAGACAGCTTTCATGTGTTCTCTCTGAATACAGAGCATTGTATATAGTAACAGCAACATTGTGTGATAATTAACTTTGATAGACTTAACTCTTTGCAGCATTGTAAAGTTGCTTTAATTTGCATTTCTCCAATCAATAATTATTTTTACTTGATATATATATATATATATATATATATATATATATATATATATAGTTTTGATTTCCTTAAAAAATTTTTTTTAAATTTTAGACTCAAGAACCAGAACACAAATACAGAAAAGAGAAGAGAAACAAAAACACATCATAAACTTAAATACAAAGAAAGAAGAAAAAGCATGTCATGTGCATAACAGAACATAAGAGAGGATTCAAAATAGGTAACAATAAATTTTCATTTCAAGAAAGCCTGTATGATAAATAATACACATGTGAGAATTATCCATCTTTGCTTCCTTGTAAGTTTTCTTTTATTATCTGCTGTGCACTTTTTTACTTTGTTCTTTTTTTTCCCTTCGCCCTGAGAAGGCTACAATAAAGTTTAGATGTTTCTCTATAGCTATAGATATACACACACACACACACACACACACACACACACACACACACACACATACATATGTAGATATATGCTATCTCAAACATACTCTACTCCTGATCTTTGTTTTTAAGTTTGTACATATCTCTTGTTTACTATCCCTTCTGTCTCCTTTACTTTACTTCTACCCATTACCTTGCCCTCCTATTACTTGCCTATTCCTCTCCAAGGATCCCTCCACTATCTTCCCATTCCCATAAATCTAAACACCCTTTTATACCCCCTTTTACCTAGTCCCTCACCTTCACTTCTAAAGATCCCTCCCTTGTCCTCTCCCTGCTCCCTATGCCCCTACCATTTTATTTTTTCTGAATCTAGAAAACTTTTATACTCTTTTAAATATATATGTATTGTTCCCTCTTAAAGCCATTCCTGATGAAAGTAGGTTACCAGAACTACCATCTAATTCCTCTGTATCTATTCTTTCTTTTGTACCTCATTTGTATAAAATAATTACTCTTTTTAGCTGTTCCTAAGTGGTTTTACTTTTTAAATGCATATCATACTCAGGTTTACCCACAGTCTTTCTTTTGAACTTATTATTTGGACTTGAGACCATGTGAAACCAAGCTAAGCAATGAACCTTTTCCTTCTCCAGAGATTGAGGTGGTGCAGGGGCGGGGAGGAGGATTATGTATGCTGTCTTGGAGAAGTATAACTGTATATTTATGATGATACCTTTTGAAGTAAATATTTCTGTATAAAAGCTAACCTCATTATATAGAACTGGGGTACAAGGGATCATCCCCTACAGTTAAGGGAACACTATCAGTGGGGGCCAGGATGACTTGCTAGATAGATAAAGCTGAAAAACATGAAGAGGAGGAGTGGCATTAAAGAGTGTCTTTGGTCTGAGATATGTCGTACTGGAACCTCTCACAGCTTTATCATAAATAAAACATTGCAGGAGATCAATTTAGACCTTTAGAGATCATCTAGTCTAAATTTCCTACAGATAAAAAAATAGGCCAAGAGAGGTTAAATGACTTGGCCAAGTTTCCTTGGTTTAAAATGAAGGATTTCCTTCTCAGAAGAAAAGATAATTTCAAATATTTAGTCTATAATCCTAATGCAAAACTCTTCAATATTATTTCCCTGAGAAATTATTATAATTCTCTGAACAGGATGTTTTCATTAAAAAAAACTTTTTGTAGTTGTAATACTAAATTCTGAACATATCAAGAGTTAAAATAAATAGGTCCTATTAAAACACTTTTTAGTCAGCTAGTTTATAATGGCTATGACTTATGTAGAGGCAGCTAGGTCATTCAATGGATAAAGTATGGGATTTAGAATCAGAAAGACTTGAGTTGAAGTCTTGCCTCAGATGATTTTTAGTTATGTGACTCTGGGCAAGTCATTTAATCTTTCAGCCTCAGCTTCCCCATTTGTAAAATAGGGATAATTTGTTTTAGGACCTACCTCACAAAGTTGTTATGGGGATCAAATGAAGTGACACTTTGTAAGCCTTACAGTGCTATATAACTTCCAGTTATTATTGTTGTTGTTCATCCCATCATGTATAAGGAAACTTTTGTCACATCAGATTTTTGAAACTACAAGTGTCATCTTTGCTTTAGGAATAAAAACATCAATATGGCTTGATCTTAGTAGATAGCTAAACCATATACACCGCCCCCCCAAGACACACTTAAGAGGAATTGAGTAGATATGTTTAATAAAAGCACAGATAAGTTAGAGATTGTTCAGAGGAGGGCAATGAGGATTTTGGAGGGCCTTAGGTCCATGATACATGAAGATTAATTTAAGGAACTGGGGGTCTTTAGCCTGAAGAAGGAAAGACTGAATCTCACTAACAGGGAGAATATGGTTACTGAAGTACAAATTATGCAGATTTTAGGAGCGAGTTATCATTATATCCCATAGTTTATGATAAAAAAGGAGAGGAAAACTGAGACTGGTGTGACATGCACAGGATCATGAAATATCAGACTTCTATTTGGAAGCAGAAGGCCTTTAGAAAAAGAAATGGATTTCTCAGGGTGGGAGAATTTATCTTATTCCTCCCTAGCAAGGGAATGGGCTAAAAGTACAGTACTCTGTGAAAACTGGGAACCAAGACTACAGAAGGGAGAACCTAGAGCTTTAGAAAGATGTTTGGAAGGAATACTAATAAAAACCAGGTAAAGAACTGGAAGGAGTGTGTAGAAGAGTCTGGGTTTTACTAACAGGTTACTGTATTATATGCAAGAGCTGAGATAAGCTGCTGGAAGAGGAAGCTCAGATGGAAAAGGATGTAGCTGATTTGTGGGAGAAACTTTCTGTGCTGCAATGTTTGGGCTCTCCTTTAGAACAGCAAGCTGGGAGTTTCAGGTGGCAGAAGAGAAGGTTGCTGTGCATTTCACTCTCAAAAAGAAGTGAAAAACTAGCAAAAGGAATGTGCATGCAGCCTTTGCACAGGCTAGATGCCATGGCAACAAGTGCCAGAAGAATGTATGGGAGGAAAATTAAACAATGTTAGATAAGGCTTCTCAGGCAGAAGTTGATCCCATACTAAGAAGAAAGCAGGAGAACCAGGGTGGCCATACCCTGTTTAGGTAGATAATTGAGAATTTCACTCAGCAGGAGGTCACTGATATAGTAAGTTGATTCACCCAAAGGATGGGGGACTTGTTAGTGTCTTGGAATGGTGTGAATCAGTAATGAAGGGACTGGAGGAGTATCAATAGATGGCATGGACTGCTAGAAATTTATAGGTATTAGAATCCTTTTGTAGAGCAAGCTTTTAGGGATCATCATATGTCAGGAGGTAACAATACAACCACTTTGTTAGTTTTAGCTGCCAAGGGATGCAATAAAATGTATCTCACTGATTCTATGTGGCCTAGTGGAGAGAGACCCTGGTATCTGCTTAGGGACTGTATGAGAAAGTTTAAGGAAGAGGTAATAAAAGCTGCTATCATGGTCAGAGACACAAATAAGTATTATGATACCCCCTTAGCAGTTTCTCATAGAAATATCATAGTGAAAATAGCTCCTCCTGCTTATAAGAACCTAATTCTGACTCTACTAATTGGGGAAATAAGGCACCCTCTTTTGGAGATGCTGGATAACATTTAACAGCCAAGTGACTTGGGAGAAGGGAAAAAGATAAATTTCCTCAAGAGAAAAGAGCAAATAGCCAGCAGATTCAAAGTCAGAATAGACTGACAAGAAAAAAATTGTTACTGCTCTATTGAGAGCATGGGTAGATTTTGGAAGAATAGATGGTATTCCAACTAATGAACTATACAAAATGCACCAAGAAAAGGGTCTTAATATTAGACTGAGCAGGAAAGTAAGGACTGCCCCTACAGATCCTCCTGAAACATTCTATTTAAGTTCATCATGTCTTCAGGGAGAATAGGAAATTGGCCAGGCCCCAGCTCAGATTAAAGAAAGTACACCTTGATCAGAAATCTTGGGGGTGGAGCCAAGACGGCAGAGTAGAAACAGGTCTTCTGAGAAACTTCCGCTTCCACCTCCTCCAATACATGTAAAAAATGACTCTAAACAAACTTTAGAGCTACAGAACCCACAAAGTGACAGAGAGAAACTCCGACTGAAGACTGCCTGGCAGGCTAGCAGGAAGTGGCCATCGCAACTCTCTGGGAGCCAAACCCAACCTTGCATGAGCCCAAGGTTTTAGCCTCAGGGCACCCCAACCAGCTCTGTCTAGAGGGAGTTTGGGAGAGTAGATCACCAACAGCTGTGGGAGTTTCCAGAATTATCAACCCATAAATGCATAAGACAAAGTGAGAGGTCAGTGGACTTTGGGAACAGTGAGTCTGGGAGTGAGTCTGGTATTTGCCCCCCAGAGGAAGAAGTGGCTGAGGCACAGTGGCCACCACTGTGAGGCTGCTTCAGAGCTCCTGGCCTGCAAATTGTAGGGGGACCAAGCAACCAGTCTGAGGGTAATCACTCTTGCTTTAACCTACTTGGATCTAGATTGCTGTCTAGGGTGGAGGTCCCGGGGTGTTTGACCAGTGAGCCAGAGGAGGCTTCAGAGAAGGCAGCCAACTAATAGTTCTGGCAGCTGAGAAAACCCCAGTGATTTGGGGAAAAGCCCTCTTCTCTGGAAGCAGAGTTCTACTGTTGCAAAAAGTGCAAAAGTCAAGTAATTGAGTGACAGTATGAGCAAGCAAAGGAAGCAAAGCAAGCTCAGCACTCCAAATTTATACTCTTATTTTGGGGATGAAAAGGATCAAAGCATGGAACAGGAGGAAGACAGTGAAGTCAGAACTCCTTCCAAGAAAAATATGAACTGGTTACAGGCCATAGAGGACCTTAAGAAGGATTTTAAAAATCAAATAAGAGAAGTAGAGGAAAAACAGGGAAGAGAAATGAGAACAATGCAAGAAAATTATGAAATGAGAGTCAACAAACTGAAAAAATAACACCTTAAAAAATAGACTAACTCAAATGGCAAAAGAGGCTCAAAAAGCCAACAAGGAGAAGAATGCCTGAAAAAGCTGAAGTTGCCAGATGGAAAAAGAGTCTCAAAAGCTCACTGAAGAGAATCATTCCTTCAGAATTAGATTGGAGCAAATGAAAGCTAGTGACTTTATGAGAAATCAAGATACTATTAAACAGATCCAAACAAATGAAAAAATAGAAGGCAATGTGAAATATCACAATGGAAAACCATTGACCTGGAAAATAGATTCAGGAGAGATAATTTAAAAATTATTGGACTACCTGAAAGCCATGATCAAAAAAAAAAAAAAAAAGAACCTAGAAATCACCCTTCAAGAAATTCTCAAGGAAAATTGCCCTGATGTTTTAGAACCAGAGGGCAAAATAGGGGTTGAAAGAATCCACCAATCACCTCCTGAAAAACATCCCAAAAAGAAAATTCCTAGGAATATTATAACCAGGTTCTGGAGTTCCCACATCAAGGAGAAAATATTACAAGTAGCCAGGAAGAAACAATTTCAATATTGTGGAAACATATATATATATATATATATATATATATATATATATATATATAATTTTTTTATATGCAACTGGGAAATAAGATACACAGGCACTGGGGTGTAGAGATCCATCTTGCCCTACTGGAAAGTTGGAGGAGGTTTGGGGGAGAATATAGGAGAGAGCAGACTGGGGGAGGGGGAATTCAATAGGATCACTGTTTTGGGATGGTGTGTAGGGGAAAGATGGGGCAAAATTTTTTAACTCAAAATCCTGTGGAAATGAATTATGTAAACAAAAAATAAACATAAAATTCAATTAAAAAAAAGAAAGAAAGTGCACCTCTAGCCAGAATGATGACCCTTAAACTGCAAATTAGAAAAAAGTAAACAACAACGAATGAAACTATGATAGTGGGCTCATGGACTCCGGAAACATGGCTGACCCTATATCTACTCTGCTTCTGGTTATTGTCTTCTTGTTTCTTTTTGGCTTTTTGTCTGTCAAACTTGTTTGCTAGTTTTGTTTTCTGTAGGCTTAATACCCTCCACCTGCAGATGCCTGATTATTTAAGCCAGATGTCATCCCTGTCCATGACTGTGATATGTCATCCCTGGACCTGGGTGTTGATCAAGCTCCAGATGCCATCTAAAGAACTGACCTCGTGATTGGGACCTCTTGGGGCAGGGACATTTCTACATCCAATTTCAGCAGGAAGTAGCTATGGAGGAAGAGACCTTCATCCCTTACCCCAAGATTTTGTACCCCATTTTTTCAAGGGGGAAATGATGGGTGTTTGCGCTCAAGCCCCCACTTTAAGTTATTGTTTTATGTGCTTATTTCCCATTATTCTTATTATATTGTTGTAAAGTTCTGTTAATATCAGTTATCCCTAAAGTTCCATTCACCTATGTAAAGGACATGAAAGTTCTTGGGGTTGAATGGGGGTAATGGGAATCTGAAGATCTTCCCTGCCCCTTAATTGGCTGAATGTAATTACATGGAGCCTGTGGTGGGAAGAGTTTGCTGAAGGGTGGACCAGAGCCCAGAGGAAGCTGGGAGTCAGAGCAGTTAGAAAAAGGGTAAAACAGGCAAACAGACAGCTAGGCTTGTGATTGTTTGTATGTGGGAAGGCTTCAGGATGGCGCTGCTCTCTGCAGTGATAATGTTTGCTAACTTTTTTGTTGCCATGATGGATTTAGCTTTCTGGTGTTGGGATTTGTCTTTCTGGTGTCCAAATAAATGTTTTTCTTTTCTCTTCTATATGGAGATTCTGTTATATTTGGCATATTCATAGTCGCCGTGGGTGCTGTGAATATCATGTTGGTGCTACAACACCTCACCCATATTAGTTTGAGTAATATGACAAAAAAGGAAAATGATAAATGTTGGAGAAGATGTGGGAAAATTGAACACTAATGCATTGTTGGTGGAGTTATGAAATGATCTAATCATTCTGGAGGCAGTTTGGAACTATGTCCAAAGGGCTATAAAACTGCATACTCTTTGATCCAGCAATACCAGTTCCTGGTCTGTATCCCAAAGAGATCATAAAAATGGGAAAAGACCCACTTGCACAAAAATATTTATAGCAGTTCTTTTTGTGGTGGTCATGAATTGGAAATTGAGGGCATGCCCGTGAATTGAAATATCTTTACAAGTTGTGGTATATGAATGTAATGTGCTGTAAGAAGTGATGAGCAGGTGGATTTCAGAAAAACCTGTAAAAAATTACACGAACATTATGCACAATAACATTTTGTTCACCTTTCATAGACTTAGCCCTTCTCAGCAATACAATGATCTAAGACAATTCCAAAAGATGTATGGTGGCAAATGCTATCCATGTGCAGAGAAAGAGCAATGGAGTCTGAATGCAGATGGAAGCATACTATTTTCTCTCTCTCTCTCACTTTTTTTCTTTGTCATGGTTTTTCCTTTTTTCCCCCTGATTCTTCTCTTACAATATGTTTAACATGATTTTACATGCATAACTTATATAAGATTCCTTTCTGTCTTCAGGTAGGAGGAGGGGAGGGAGGGAGGAAAATAAAGTTTGGAACTCAAAATATTATAAGAGTGAATGTTGAAAACTATCTTTACCTGTAATTGGAAAAAAGTAAAATACTAAGTGGGAAAAAGAAAATGCTTTGATTTTCAAAAAAAATGAAAGAGAACATTGTCTGCATACTGTATGTTAGTGAGTCTTATATTAGTTCCTGGAGAACTTCTAGAGAGTATCACCAAAGTGATAGCTGGAAAATATTTAGAAAGGAATACAGTGATTTTAAAGAGCCAGCACAGCTTCATTAAGAACAAGTCATTTCAGGATGAGCAAACCAAGGAAAACAATGAAGATTATGGGGAAACATTTTGGATTGAGATTGACTCTATTTTGTCAGACTAATCTCATTTCGTTTTTTTAATATTAACTAAATTAGCATGTAACCTGTCCCTTGAGGTTCATTTGACCATCCCACACATCTCACACTTGGAGGGGTGGCTACCTCTACTTTCAATGTTAAATGAACAATCTTTCTTTCTAGTGCTAGTTCTCAAGTCTCTCTGATATGTTTCCCCTTAACAATCCGCCAGCAGACTCTGCAATTAGGATTTTTTTTAAACAAAGACTCAAATGGCAAAGCAAAACAGTAGTCACCAGAGGAAACTTCCAACAATCTCTTCTAAGGTACAACCTCCTTTGCTCTTGCCATTCTTTTCTCTATAGCTATTCTATTTTGTATTTTGTGTTTCATTTCTTTTAGATTTTCTGTTATCCTTGTGACTAGAAAACCTTTTTCTTCTCTGAGGTTTTACTTCAATTTGTAGAGTCACTCTCTTCTTTGGAGTTCATCACCTGGACATTCCTCAGTCCAAAGAACTACCTCAGGGGCGGTGAGGTGGCACAGTGAGTAAGAGCGTAGGCCCTGGAGTCGGGAGGACCTGGGATTGGATCTGGCCTCAGAAAATGAGCACCCACATATAAATAATGACTGGCCATGTAACCTTGAGCAAGTTACTTAACCCCAATTGCTTAAAAAAAAAAAAACTATCTCATAGTATTCATTGTTTTTCTTGTTTTTTTGCAACTTCACTATCTAGGTTGAGAGTCCTATGCTTGAATCAAGGTCTGTTCCTGCTCTCCTAAATGGTATAGGTAGACTCTTCCTGGTCTTGAATGTGTTGGCCAATCCTTCTTTAAAGGATTTTAAATAGTTTGGGAGTTGCTGCAGGACTGGGTACTGCCTAGAGCCTCCATCTTGAAACAGGACACCAGGACTGCCCTCTCTTAGAATTTCCCTGAGACCTTTCCTCTCTGATGCTGGGCTCACTGACTATGTGCACAATGGATTTTGCCAAGATCTTCCTATCACAGGGTTCTGGGACTACCCTCTAGATTACTGGATTCCAGGGCTGCTCCCATGCTGAGCTGAACTCCTACCATGGGGCTTTGCAGGAATCTGAAAATTTAAAGAGGCTAAATAGAAAATAATAACTCAATGGGAAAACAAACAAATATTAAAAACAATATCAAAAGACTAGGAGAACCAGAGGAAAATAAAGTTTAAAAAAGAATGGAAAATATAATATCCAAAATTCCTGACTTGGCAAAAGGATCAAGGAGAGATAATCTAAGAATTATCAGACTATCTGAAAATCAAGATTTATTTTTTTTTTTGCTTTTTGGAGGGCAATTAGGGTTAAGTGACTTGCCCAAGGTCACATGGCTAGTAAGTGTTAAGTGTCTGAAGCTGGATTTGAACTCAGGTCTTCCTGACTCCAGGGCTGGTGCTTTGTTCACTGTGCCACCTAGCCACCCCCAAGAAAAATCAAGATTTTAAAAAACCTAATAGACCAATATCTTACACTGTATACCAAAATAAAGTAAAAATGGGTACACGATTTAGACATAAAGGCCGATACTATAAACAGACTGAGAGAGCAAGAAATAATTTGCCTGTCAGATTTATGGAGAATGGAAAAATTTATGACCAAATGAGATAGAAAACATTATAAAATGCAAAACAAATAATTTTGATTACATTAAATTGAAAAGTTTTTGAACAAACAGTGGATGTTTGTTCAAATGGAACCAGTCAATGGAACCAAGATTTGGAGAGAAAAAGAAAACTGGGAAAGAATTTTTTAGCCATTGTTTCTGATAAAGATCTCATTTCTAAAATAGAGTAAAAAACCTGAGTCAAATTAATAAGAATACAAGTCATTCCCCAATTGATAAATGGCCAAAGGATATGAACAGGCAGTTTTCAGAGAAAGAAAAAATGTGCATATCCTTTGACCCAGCAATACCAGTTCTAGGGCTGTATCCCAAAGAGATCATATAAATGGGAAAAGGATCCACATGTACAAAACTATTTATAGCAGTTCTTTTTGTGGTGGCAAAGAATTAGAAATTGAGGGGATGTCCATCTATTGAGGAATGGCTGAACAAGTTATGATATATGGATGTAATGGAATACTATTGTACTATAAGAAATTATGGACTTTAGATAAAACCTGGAAAGACTGATATGAATTGATGCTGAGTGAGGGGAGCATAACCTGGAGAACATTGTACCCACTAACAGCCACATTGTATGTTGACCAACTTTGATAGGCATGACTCTTCTCAGCAGTGCAAAGTTCTAAGACAACTCCAAAAGGCTCATGATAGAAAATGCTATCCACATGCAGAGAAAGAATTATGGAGTCTGAATGCAGATTAAAGCATGCTATTTGCTCTCTCTCTTCTTTGCTTTGTTTCTTCTTTCATGTGGTTCATTTCAGTGGTTAAAATTCTTCTTTACAACATTACTAATGTGAAACTATGTTTTATATGAATGTATATGTAGAGCTGTAGCATCAATGCAAATTTTTTTTTCTTTTTGGAGGGGGAGTGCAGGGCAATTGGGTTTAAGTGACTTGCCCAAGGTCATGTGGCTAGTAAGTGTTAATCGCTGAGGCCAGGTTTGAACTCAGGTCCTCCTTACTCCAGGGCCAGTTCTCTATTCACTGCTCCACCTAGCCACCCCCATGCCAATGCAATATTTACAGTGCCCACGATCACAATAAAGACTGCAACTATAAATAGCACATGACATTTGATCACAAAATAGAACAGATTCTCCAGGAAGAGGACAGAACTGAAACATTTATTTAGAAACCAGAAATGAATCTTAAAATCAGTAAGCCGATTCCATCATAGTACCAAAGATATTCAGAAGCCATAATAACACCAAGAGCCACAGCATCCTTCAGCCTTCCCACAAGCTAATACAAGACCAATATTTACTCAAAAACCTCCCTCTCTCCTTGCCTGAGCACCTCTCTCTCCCACCATCTCTCTGACTCTGATTCCCAGCTTCCTGTGGGCTCTGCTTCCCTTCAGCAAACTCCTCCCACCATAGGTTCCATGTGACCAATTCAGCCTAATGGTGGCAAGGTTCACAGCAGGGAAGCTTCCTATGGGTTGTGTTGTACCCTTCAGCAAATTGCCTCCATCACAGGCTCCATGTGATTACATTCAGCCTATTAGGGGGCAGAGTTTACTTTCAAAGCAGGAAAGTACTTCAAACTCTCCCCTAAGTCTTTTAAAGGGCAGGGAAGATCTTCAAATTCCCATTCCCATTACAAAAGCCTATATCAGATTGCATGCCATCTTGAAAAGGGAGGAGGGCAGGGAAGGGGAGAAAATTTAAAACACAAAAGCTTGTGGAACTGAGTGTTGTAAACTAAAAATAAATAAATACTTTTTTTGTTTTTTAAAAAGCATAGGTACAACAATTGAATAAATCATGTACTCCCAAAAGTGAGTAGGATCAAATGGATTTCCAAGTAAATTCTGTAAAACATTCAAATAACTATCAATTCAATATTAAATAAATGATACCTAGACTAGGAAGAGAAAAAAGACAGAGAAAGAAAACTCTAGACCAACATTCCTAATGAATGTTGATGTAAACATTTTAAGTAAAATATTAGCAATTAGTTACAACATGTAATATAATAACATATTAAAACATTGACACTATGACTAGATTGGATTTAAACTAAGAATGCAGGGTTTGTTCAACATAAGAAAAATTATAAATACTATAACTAATTTGAATAATAAAAACAATACAAACCATATGTTTATATCAACAGATGCCAAAAAGGTATTTGACAAAATCCAATACCTGCTTACATTAAAAACATTAGAAGTTATAGGTATACAGGAACCATTCTTTGACATAGTAAATAATATCTACCTAAAATGAAGAGAAGAAAAATTAGAGATATTTGGGCAATAAAATCAGTGATTTATTTATTTGATTAGAGCTTATTATTACCATTACTAATTAATATAATCCTAGAAGTATTAGCTGTAGCAATAAGATGAGGAGAAATTGAGGAATAAACATAGGCAAAGAGGAAATATGATTATTTTTGCAGAAGATATGATGATTAATATAAAAAGCCCCAAAGAGAAAAAAATAATTGAAGCAATTATATTCAGTCAATAATCAAGTCCTATTATGTGCCAGGCACAATTTGAAGTGTTAAAAATAAATCCATATCAGTATCCTTGAAGTTATCAACAAAAGCTAGCAGGATGAGATATAAAGAAAAAAGTCCATTAAAATGATTACAAGAGGCATAAACTACTTCAGAGTACATGTAAATATCAGACCCAGGAACTATATGAATCCAGCTGAAAATGCTCTTTGGAGAAATATTGATTTCTTACAGTTTATCCAACATAATAAAAACGACAATACTACCTAAATTAATTTTCATAATTCATAATTCAAACTACTAATAGATTATCTTTTCTTTCACTAGAAATTCATCTGAAGGAACAAAATGTGAAGAATCTTAAGGGTAAAAAAGTGATAAGGAAGGAGATCTATCAGTACCAGATCTCAGATTATATTATGATCAGTTATTAAGATGATTTGGTATTTGTTGAGAAATACAGAGGTTGATCAAAGGAACAGAACAGTAATATAACCCAGAGAACCAAGTGAATACATTAGTATAATGTTGGTGAACCCAAGGACCCAAGTTACTGGAGCAAGAATTTGTTGTTATTCAGGCAGTTTAGTCATTGTTCAGCCAACTCTTTGTGACACTATTTTGAGTTTTCTTGGCAAAGATATTGGAGTGGTTTGCCATTTTCTTCTTGAACTCATTTTAAAGATGAGGGACTGAGGTAAACATGATTAAATGATTTATCCAGGGTCACATAGCTAGCAAGTGCCTGAGGTCAGATTCGAGCTCAGGAAGATGAGTCTTCCTTACTTCAGGCCCAGCATTCTATCCACTGTACCACCTAGCTGCTCCAAATCAAGAATTTACTATTTGACAATTTTGGGGGAAACAGGAAGAGTTTGACAGAGATTGGTAATATACCATATTTCACATGATAAACTCCCAAAGGATCTATGACTCAGGCACAAAAAGTTTGAGAGAGAGAGAGAGAGAGAGAGAGGAAACTATATCTTGGCCTTGATCCTCCATGAGTGTCTACCCAATCTCATTGACTGACAAATGAGATGACAAGTAGACCTTGATAGGCCTATACTGACCTTTTGGGAGTTCCTACTGAGTCAACAAGCAGACCCATGGGCTGGGTTGATAAACAGATGTCAAAACATCTACATAGGTTGATGGGTCAGTAGAAAGGCAGGCCACAAACTGGCAAACAAGGCTGTTTATTGGCCAAATGCTCACAGCCATCTTCCCATGTTGGGCAACAGAGGGATGACAATGGAGAGAGGGATACCAAAAAAAGCTGGGGAGCTTTCCATGTCATTAAGTGACCTCCACCACACTGGGCTTGGTCACCATAACTAGGCAAAAATAAAGGTGGAGGTCCTCTAGTTAGCTTCTTATGATTAAGTGAGTGAACTCAAAAATCTTCAGTTCATAGTTCTGAGGCCTAATATACAGAACTTATAATCACTGCCCTTATGAAATCATATCAAACTAATTAATACTGATTAGAATTTTCCTAAAGCACAGGTCCTTACCATGTAATTTTCCTATTATCATAGATGATTAAATGGACCCCTATTTTATTCTAATCAGTTTGATATAATTTCATAGGGGCAGTAGTATTTTATTATGACTTTTCTGTACCATTTAGGTATCAAACACTATAAAACTAAGGTCCTGGAGGAAGGGAGCCTCTCAGATCATGAGGAAGATCTGAAGTCCACTTTGTTAGAGAGGGCCATGAATTCTTTAATAAAATGCTATTGGATTGGATCTCTGATACAGTTTCTTTGTAGGTTGAATAATTTTGGGCCCCACACTACTCAATAAACTCCAATGGCTTCCTATCACCAAAATCAAATACCAAATATTCTGTTTGATCATCAAAACCCTTCATAACCTAGCCCCCTCCTGCCTTTCTGGTCTTCTTACATCTTACTCTCTGCCACAGACACTTTGATCCAGTGACACTGGAGTCAAGGCTGTTCCATGAACAACACCATCTCATGACTTCGGAAATTTTCTCTGATTCTCTCCCATGCTCTCCCATCTGCCTGTAATACTCTCCCTCCTCACCTCTGACTTCCTTGACTTTCTTTAAGTCCCAACTAAAATTCTAACCTTTAGAGGAGGTTTTCCCCAAACTTTCTTAATTCTAGTTCCTCCCTTCCATTAATTATTTTGTACACAGTTGGCTTTTTATCAATTTATTTGTAGGTTGTCTCCCCCATTAGATTGCAATCTCCTTGTGGGCCAGGACTATCTTTTACTTCTTTTTGTAAACCCAGGGTTTATCACATTGACTATAGGCACTTATTAAATGTGTATTAATGAATTGATTCTTTTAATGTTATTTTTATTTTTTTTTTGCTTCTCAGTGTCTAGATTATCCTTCACTTCTCTGTATTTGCGTTCCTAATCTATTATTTTCTCTTTTGCTTCTTCAGTGAGACTTTTTTCCAGTTTTTCTGTTCTGTCCATTATTTTTGTTTTGCAGGCCATAAATTCTGCTTTCATAATTCTTATTTCTCTTTTGAACCACCCAAGAACAGCATGTTATAGTTCCGTGTTCTCATATTCCACTGGGTCCTTTGTCATGAGGTACTTTGTCAAGGGTTGGATTGTTTTCCTTTTTTTTTCTTTTTGCAGTATTTATTCCTTGATGTCTGAACACATTTGCTATATATAGGGATCATATTTTCTGTTATTGTTACTGTTTCCCCTGTTTATGTATGTGCTTATGTTCAAGATTTTTGAGTTTTCTTCTTCCTGAGATCTTTGGTAATTTCCATTTTTCCCTGCTTATTTTCCCCTCTTAATCACTTTCTGATTCCCTTCCCAGTAATTTCCTTTGGGGATGGATCTTAAAACACTTTAAATACTCTCACATGGAAGCAATTCATGGTTCACCAGCCCGAGTCTCTGTACCAAATGACATTTGGGTAGTTAAAACTAGCCCCAGGGGGCGGCTAGGTGGCACAGTGAGTAGCGTGCAGGCCCTGGAGTCAGAAGGACCTGAGTTCGGATCCTGCCTCAGACACTTAACACACACAAACAAAAAACCTAGCCGAGTAACCTTGGGCAAGTTACTTAACCCCAATTGCCCTCCAAAAAGCAAAACAAAACAAAAAACTACCCCCAGCTGGTTACTGTGCTTTTTTCCCCTCAGGTTTAGTGGAATACTTCACAGCACCCTCATACACACAGTGTTCTGTCCTGATATGCTGACCCATTCCATCTGTTCCTTAGTTCTTTGACCTAGAATTGGCAGTTTGGAGCTCTATAGCATTGGTAACTTGGGGTTGCTGCCCCAGCACCCTTTCTGCTGGTGCTAAGGGGTTGTGGCCCTTGACAAGTTTTTGCTCCTGAAGTTTTGCTGCCATGTCACTTCATGGCCAGGGCAATATTTTTTTCATCCTGGGTCTCTATAGCACTGTATAGAAGGGGAGGGGAACCTGGGGTTTGGGAGTGGGGTTTTGTTATAAGCTTGTGTCATTTACTTGGGTCTGCTGATTTAATTTCACTGCTGGAAGCTTGGGAGGTGGGCAGGGTTGGCTGAGTAAGCTCATGGTGAGTGTTAGTTCATATATGTTTTTTTAAACTTTTGTATTCTGGGTGTCCTAGACCATGGAGACAGTTGAAGTTGCATAATTTCTGTTCTGGAGAGGTTTAATAGGTCACAGGAATCAGAGAAACTATCTAGTCCTCAGTCTTGAGGACTAGATCACATGACTATATCACATGACCTGGATGTCTTTTTAACCTTTCTTACCTTCTTTTTAAATCTCTGTGTCTCATCATTTCTGGTTAGAGCTTGTTTTGCTTTTGAGTAGTCCCTCCATTAATCTACCTTATTCCTCTCTCCCCTCTTTTCTTTCCCTCCTACTTCTGTGTTGAACAATACTTATTTCTACATTCAGTTCTGTGTATGTATTCTTCCCTTCTTTTACCATTATAGATGAAAGTGGGGTTGGAGTGTTGTCCATTGTCCCAACCCTTCTTCCTTATTTTCTTGGTCTTCTTCTTGTGTATTCATTATGTGGAACAATTTGCTCCATTCTTTTCCTCCCTAGTATGTTCTTTCCCCTCTCCCTTTCCTTTCTTTTTTTAAGATCATCAAAATGTAAGAAAACTACTATGGTCTCAGTTTTATTAGATTCCTGTGACTTGTGATGATATTAAGGTTCTGAGGGGATGCTTGTATCATCTACCCCAATTAGATTCTTGTTTGGTCCCTAATTGCTAGTATTTACTTCTTATGTTTCTCTTGACTCCTCAGTTTTCATTTTAAAATTTCTGCTTCACTTTTATTTTTCCTTCAGTAATGCTTGGAATTTCCCCATTTTATTAAAGGTTCATTCAGCCCCTTCCTCTGCCACCATATTCACTTGTGCTTCATAAATTTTTCTTCACTGAATATTTTTATCTATCTTTTACCTTTTGGAAAATAATATTCTAAACTCTCCATTCTTCTACACTGGCGACTAAAGTGATTTTGAAATAATTCTTTCTCTGTTGTAGATTTTTTCTCTTGCAGTATTCTTGAAATATTTTTTAGAAGCTCTGGATTTTTGCTACATGCATACCTCATTTTATTATGCTTCACTTTATTATACTCCACAGATACCGCATTTTTTATAAATTGAAAGTTTGTGGCGACCCTGAGTCAAACAAGTTTATTGTTGCTATTTTTCCAAACATGTTCACATGGGGTCTCTGTGTCACATTTTGGTAAATCTTACAATATTTCTAACCTTTTCATTATTAGTATATCTGTTATGGTCATCTGTGATCAATGATCTTTGATGTTACTATTGTAATTATTTTGGGGCTCCATGAACCACCCACATAAGATGGTGAACTTAATCAATTTGTTTGTTCTGACTGATCCACCAGACCATATCTCTCCTTCTGATCAGACCTCCCCATTCCCTGAGACACAACAATATTGAAATTAGGCCAAATACAATGGCCTCTAAGTGTTCAAGTGAAAAGAAGAGTTAATGAATGTGGCAAACTTCATTGTTTTCATACTTTAATAAATCACCACAGCCACCTCAACCTTCAGCCATCACTCCCTGATCAGTCAGAAGTCATCAACACAAAGCCAAGTCCTTCCCCCAGGAAAAAGATTACAACTCACTGAAAGTTCAGATGATGGTATTTTAAAATTATTTTTAAATTAAGCAAAGTACATTTTAAAAGACAATACTATTGCACACTTAATAGACTACACTGTAGTGTAAATATAACTTTAGTATGTACCATAAAACCAAAAAAGATTCATGTGACTTGCTTTGTTATGATAGTTGCTTCATTGTAGTTGTCTGGAACTAAACTTGCAATATCTCTGAGGTAGGCCTGTAATATTCCTGGGGCTATTCATTTTGGTGCTTGTTTTTTTTTTTTCCAGGAAGTCACCAGTAGATTCTTTATAATTCTCACTTAGTCTTCAGTTCAAAGTGATCTGGGAGATTTTCTTTTTTGAATATTTGAAATGTGATGTCTTGGCTCTTTCCCTGGTCATGGTATTTTTTTTCAAATGCTTTATTAACTTCTGGTTTACATCATTCATTTCTGCCAGATTTTGAGTTACAATTTTCCCCCCATTTTCCTCTACCCACCACCCCAGAATAGCAGTCCCACAGGATATCCCCTCATCCAATCTGCTCTCTCCCATATCTTCTCCCATACCCCCTTTGACTTTTCCAGTAGGGCAAAGTGAATCTCTGTGCACCAATGCCTGTATATCTTATTTCCCAATTATATGTAAATAGTATTAATAATATCATTTATATATTTTTAAACATTTTATTTTAAAACTTTGAGTTCCAGATTCATTCCCTTCGTCCCTTCTCACCCAATCTTACTGGGAAGATAAACAATCGAGTATATGTTGTACATGTATAGCTATGCAAAACATTTCCATAGTAGATATATTGTAAAAGACTGACAATATTTCCCTCCCTCCTATCCCACCTCCCACTTGGTCTATTCCCTACTTTGATCCTGTCGCTTTTCAAAAGTGGGTGCTTCCAACTTCCCTCCCCCTTCCCTCCTATCCTCCCTTCCATCATCCTCCCTCTCATCCACATCCCCCATACTCTCCTGTACTCTCCATATCCTATTTAGTTTGTATGTCATTCTCTCCCTGAGCCAAATTCATTGAGAATAAGGTTTTGCCTTTTTGCCTTCCTGTTCTTCCACTCCCTTGTAACCATTTTCCCTTGCCTCTTCTATATGAGATAGTTTACCCCATTCTGTCTCTCCCCATCTCCTCTTGTTATATTACTCTTTCACCTCTTAATTTCACCTTTTAAGTATCATCCCTTTCTATTAAATTGGTCCTATGCCCTCTAACTATGTACACCTGTACACATATATACACACATTCACATATGCCCATATACCCTTCTTCAACTATTTTCATACTGAGAAAAGTTTCATCAGTTACAGTTATAATTTTTCCATGTAGGAATGTAAATAGTTCAACTTTGATAAGTTCCTTTTGATTTTTTTTCCCTGTTTACCTTCTCAAGCATCTCTTGCTTCTTGTATCTGAATGTGAAATTTTCTATTCAACTCTGGTTTTTTCATCAAGAATGCTTGAAAGTCCTCTATTCCACTGAATGACCATATTTTCCCCTGAAACATGATACTCAGTTTTGCTGGGTAGGTGATTCTTGGTTTTAATCCCAGCTCCTTTGACCTCCAGAATATCATATTCCAAGCCCTTCAGTCCCTCAGTGTAGAAGCTGCCAGATCCTGGGTTATCCTGATTGTGTTTCCACAATATTCAAAGTGTTTCTTCCTGGCTGCTTGTAATATTTTCTCCTCGATCTGGGAATTCTGGAACCTGGCCATAATATTCCTAGGAGTTTTGTTTTCGGGATGTTTTTCAGGAGGTGATTGGTGGATTCTTTCAACCTCTATTTTTCCCTCTGGTTCTAAAACATCAGGGAAATTTTCCTGGAGAAAATTCTTTAAGGATGATTTCTAGGTTCTTTCTTGGATCATGGTTTTCAGGTATTCCAATAATTTTAGATTATCTCTCCTGGATCTATTTTCCAGGTCAGTGGTTTTTCCCATGAGATATTTCACATTGCCTTCTATTTTTTCATTTGTTTGGATCTGCTTAACAAGCATCTTGATTTCTCATAAAGTCAGTGGTTTCCATTTGTTCCAGTCTAATTCTGAAGGAATGATTCTCCTCAGTGAGCTTTTGGGATTCTTTTTCCATCTGGGAAATTTGGCTTTTTAAGGCATTCTTCTCCTCATTGCCTTTTTGAGTGTCTTTTGCCATATGAGTTAGTCTATTTTTTAGGTGTTATTTTCCTCCGCCAGGTTGTTGCGTCTCATTTCATACTTTTCCTGCATCTTTCTCATTTCTCTTCCCAAATTTTCCCCCACTTCTCTTATCTGCTTATTAAGGTCCTTTATGGCCCATAACCAGCTCATATTTTCATTTGGGGCTTTTGGTGCAGGAGTTCTGACCTCCCAGTCTCCCTCCTGTTCTTCAATCCTCTTTGCCCCCCAAATAGGAGTCTAATGTTGAATTTTTCTGTTTATTTTGTTTCCTTTGCCTAGATATGTTGCCACTCAATTATTTAGCCACAGTAGGACTCTGCCACCAGATAGGGGAGCTTCTGTCTCAAACACTGGGGTTTTCTCAACTGCTGGAGTTATTAGTTGGGTGCTGTCTCTGAAGCCTCCACACACTCTGGCAAGCTGGTCACACACCTCAAGAACTCTACCCCAGACTGCAATCCAGATCCAGGAAGGTTAAAGCAAGAGTGATTACCCCAGACCAGTCTCTTTGTCTCCCTACAGTCTGCAGGCCAGGAGCTAAAGCTGCAACATGGCACATGCTGCTCTCAGCAGCTTTTCACCCTGGGGGAAAGAGGCTAACCTGTTCTCCCCACTAGTAATTCCCAAAGTCCAAACTGCACTGACCTCTCACTTTGTCCTTGGCATCTATGTGTTGATAATTCTGGAAACGCCACATCTGCTGGTGTCCTGGACCCCTTCTAGTCGGCTGCTGGTCAGGCCACTCTGGGGCTAAAACCTCCAACCCATGACTCATGGGGGCCTGGGCTCAGCTCCCAGAGCACTGTGCTGGCTGCTCCCTGCTGGGAGGTTAGCTTCTCTGTGTCATTTTGTAGCTCCAAAGTTTGTTTAGAGTCTTCTTTTACATAAATTTGAAGTGGTGTGAGCTGGAGACCCACAGAAGTCCCTGGTCATGATTTTTAATTATTTTGATTTTCTAATAGAGGAAAAGAGGGATGAAAGTATCTGGTAGAGGAAATCCTGATTATGTCTTGGAGAGGACTGAGAAATGGCTAGCCTAAGTGCTCTCCTAAAACAGGAATGTAAACTCCCTGAGAAGGCACTATTTTTCTTTCTATTTGTATTCCCAGAACTTAGTATAATTTGGCACATAACAGACACTTAATAAATGCTATTTAACTCACTGATAGTGTATCAAAAGTAAAAAAAGGAATAAAAACTGCCATTTCCCTACCTGCCCCCCACCACCTGCCAAAGAACCCTCAATTGTAAGAAGTACAAAGATAAATAGTAGCCCTGTGGCTTAATTAGTAGGAGAATTTCCAAGGGAAGAGATTCCCTCTACCAATGTAAACTGGCACCTGCTTTGCAATTTATAGTCTTAAGGAGCTTCACAAAATCACGTATCCAGTATGTGTTGGAATCAGAACTTAACATTTAAAAAAAATAATTTAATTGTTTTGGTTACATTTTAAGTTCCAAATTGTCTCCCCACCCTTTCCCTCTGACTAGAGAAGGCAACCATTTGATGCAAATTCATAAATATATGTATAACCATAGTATGTGTACTTCTATTTTTGTTCTTTTTCGGGAGTTGGATAGAATGTTCCTTCATAGGTCCTTTATAATTAATTTGAATATTTATAGTACTTAGAATAACATGGTTGTTCACAATTATTCTCTAAACAATATTGTTATTACTGTATACAATATATGTGTATACACACACATAATACTGTATACTTGGTTTTGCTTGCTTCACTTTTCATTATTTCATGCAAGTCTTTCCGTGTTTGTCTAATATTAAAATTCATTATTATAGTTCATTATTTCCTACAGAACAGTACTATTCCATCACAATCATATATCACAACTTGTTTAGTCATTGCTCAATTGATGGGCATCCCTTCAATTTCCAGTTCTTTACCACAACAAAGAGAATTGATATAAATGTTTTAGAACACATATATTCTTTTCCTTTTTTTGCTGATCACCTCAGGAAACAGATCTAATGGTGGTATTGCTTGGTCAAAGGGTATACATAGTTTTATAACTGTCTAAGCATAATTCTAGATTATTCTCCAAAATGGTTGAATCAGTTCACAGTTCTACCAACAGTGTATTAATGTCTCAATTTTTCCACATACCCTCCAAAATTGGTCATTTCTCCCTTCTATCATTTTAGCCAATCTGATACATGTGAATTGATGTTGTTTTAATTAGCATTTCTCTAATCAATAGTGATTTAGAGCATTTTTATATGACTATAGCTTTGATTTTTTTTTCATCAAAAAACTACAAGTTCATATGCTTTGACCATATTCTCCTTTGACTTATATATACATAAATTTGACAAAGTTCCCTATATATTTGAGATATGAGACCATTATCTGAGAAAATGTCTATGAAATCCCCCACCTCCAACTTTCCTGCTTTCCTCCTAATCTTGCCTACATTTGTTTTGTTTGTAATTTTAAATTTAATATAATCAGTATTAGGGGCAGCTAGGTGGCGCAGTGAGCAGAGTGCCGGCCCTGGAGTCAGAAGAACCTGAGTTCGGATCTGGCCTCAGACACTTAATGCACACAGAAACAAAAATACCTAGCTGTGTGACCTTGGGCCAGTTACTTAACACCAACTGCCCTCCAAAAAGCAATATATATATATGAAATCAGTATTATCCATTTTACACCTCTCACAGTGTTCTCTATTTCTTGTTTGGCGTGTAGGGGATGCTCAGGGAAGACTAGTAACTCTGATGTGAGGGCTGCTTTTCTCCTTTGTTGTCTACCTGATTCACCCAACTCTCCCTTGTGGCTCTAAGAAGTTGCAGCAGCCACAGTGGCCAAACCCTGTAAGCTATTTAAGCAGATGGGCTAAATCAGTTTGAGGGCAACTGGTTTGAAAATACTGAAAATGTCAAAGTCATCCACTGCATCCTGAGTCATCACTAGTCATCTTGACTTTGTCTTGCCACTGGACTTGGATGACCCTGGAAGAGAGAATGAGGTTGAGGACTTGGAACAACTCTAACTCATTTAAATCCAATTTACATATGAATCAAAAGAAATCATCCATACCATTTTACCATTTTTGCCCACCTCAAAGTCTTGTGGTGACAGATGAGTGATGAAGCAGTTATAGTTACAACCTTATACACCAGTGGCCCAGGTCATAGGATTGTCTTTTGACTGGACTGAAGTAGCAGTGGGATTTTGTAGGCCCCTGGCTGTTGGAGTAGCCTTTTTGAAGGTCCTGGCACAAGGAAGGTGCTAGAAAAGGTGCTCTAAAAACTCTGACCACCTCTGGTCTTGCTTATCACAATAGGCAGGGATTTCACCCTGTAATGGCAAGTAAAAGTACTACTTTACTTGTTTTTAGCTGTTCAAATGTTTTTGATTGTATCAAGAGTCTTTGCTGGAAACAGTATACATTGTGCTGCCTTCAATAGACTTAATGTAATCACATGGAGGGAGGAGCTTGTTGAAAGAATGGAACAGAATGGGTGGAACAGGAAGGGTGGAACAGGAAGGAACAGAGCAGAAAAAAGCTCAAGCAGAGATGGGAGTAAGCAGAACTGAAAGAGAATGTTTGTGATGTTGGCACTCTGCCTGTTGTTCTGCGTTATTACTTTGTCAGATAGAAGCATTCTGTCAGTTTATCTGTGTTACTTTGTCAGACAGAAGCATTCTGTATTATTGATTTATGTACTTTGTCAGACAGAAGCACTCTATTGATTTGTGTTTTCTCAGATAGAAAGTGAATTGAGATGATAGTGCTAATAATGTGTGTAAATATTGTTGTAGTTCTATTAAGCTTAATGTGTGTAAATATTGTTGTAGCCCTGTTAAGCTTTGTCTTTCTAGAAACAGAGACTGAGAAGGGCTTGGAGTGGAGCAGTCCTTGTGAGCTGAGATATGAAACAGGAATGGAGAGCTGCCTACATGTGGATCCAGGCAAGAGTTGGGTGAAACCAGGCAAGAGCTGGCAGCAATCAACCCACGGAAGAGAAGCCATGAGGTTTGGAAGTTATCCTCAAGTGAAGAAAGACTTTATCTGAATACTCTGTATTGACTGCTGAGATTTTTGACTTACTATAACCTAAGGGTGGAGGTTGTTTCTGCTACCCCTTAAGGATGCTTAACTTAGTGATTGGAAGCCAAGTTCAAGTCAAGATGAAAGAAGATTTTACTTGGACACTGTGTATTGAGTTGATTGTGGCTTACTGAATTATATGTTTTGTTGAAGACTATATAAGACTTTAGTAATAAGCTGTTATGTTATTCTGTTGCGAATGTTATGCTTTAGTTTATTGCTAAATAAATAGATTGTTCACTATGCTATATAATTAGATCCTTAAAGTTATTCATAGCAGCAGTCCTCAGGAGAACAGCTCATGATTTGCTTTACACACCCTGATGTTGAAACAAAAAAATGTACAAAAACTTTTGCAAAGATGATTCCACTTACCATTGGTACATGGAATGTTCACATGCTTATGGACAACATGAAATCCAGTGACCTGAAAGATGAATAGCTCTTGTTGCAAGAGAACTAAACAGGTATCATGTCCAAATAGCAGTTCAAGGGAGGCAAATGAAGGCCAGCTTACTGAAGTCAGAGTTGGATACACATTTTTCTAGAGTGCCTGCAGTGAAAAAGATTGCTGCAAATCTGGCATAGGTTTTTAATCAAAGCTAATATAGTCAACAAGTTTGTATGCCTACTGAAAATGGTGAAGGACAGGCTCATGAAAATGTGGTTGCCATTTGTAGCAAATTGCCATGTTGTTATTATCAGTGCATATGCTCTCACCATTATAAACTCTGATGTGGTCAAACAAAAATTTCATGAAGACTTGGAGACCATCATCATCAATGTGTCAGAAAGAGGGCAACCTTATAATTCTAGGTGACTTTTAATGCAAGAGTTGTCATAGACTACCAGATGGGGCAGGGAGTCTTTGGGAAGGATGCAGTCAGAAATAACGACAGTAATGCACCTCATGACCTTCTTGTCACCAGCATTGTCTTCTACTTACCAAAATACAATAAAACTTTGTGAATGCACCTTCACAGTAAATGGCATTTAAAAGACTATGTCACTATAAGAAGAGACAGATAGGATAAAGGTGATATGTGACTCAGAATGCTGGACTGATCATAAACTTAATTCTCTCCAACCTAAATATTTGCATTCAACAAAAGTGATTCCAAGACAACTACTAGAAGACAACATCAAAAGATTAGAGCATTTCTAGAGTCAGAAGAGTTTGTTGCTGTCTTGAGGGAAAGCTGAGCCATGGTTGACAATAGTGGAACAGAAAAGGAGTGTGAGCAGCTTTTAGATTTCTGGTGTACAGCACTGCATTTACTCATCTGGGCCAGAACACTCACAAACATCAAGCTTAGTTTGATGAAAATGATGGGGAAATTTACAAGCATTAAATGAAAAATGAGAACTCAGGGTTTGCCAGAAGGATAGTTCATCTGTCTCTAAGAAGGCACCATTTAACTCCAAAAGCAAAGTATAAGCAAAGCTTATAGAGATGCAGGGTTCTTGGCTCAGTAAGAAGGCAAATGAAATTCAATTTTATGTTGATAATAACAATTCATGTTATTGCCCTGAAGGCTATTTATGGGTCAAAGCCCCATGGTGCTTCTCAACTATTCAGTGCTGATGGAGTCACATTAATTAGTGATAAGGACATGGTCCTGGAGAGATGGGCTGAACATTTCCATAATGTTCTAAATAGACCATCATAAATTAATGCTGAAGCCACTCACCATAGAACTCATGTTGAAGTCAATCCCTCTCTAGCAGAATTTCCAGAAGGTATGAATGCCATTAGACTCCTCTCTTGTGGTAAAGCACCTGGTGATGTTTCTATTTCAGCTGAGACTTATAAAAAGCTGACTGAAATTTTCTGGCAAAATTCTCACTGAGTGCTCCTTAGGTTAATCCTTCACCAATTTGATCAGTCACAGTCAAATCCACTGTACTTTGACTCTAAATGATGTCTTTTTGACTCTCTTTGAGAAGAACCAATTAATCTCTTGCTTATTCATAAATCCTCCTATCCATAAGTCTGATAGGTAAAGTATTCCATGTTCTAGTTTTCTTATGATATCTCCCTTTACGTTTACCTAGGTAATGTATCCATTTTGAACTTTTCTTGGTAAGTGGTGGAAGATATTGATCTATACCCAGTTTTTGCAAGACTGTTTTTCAGTTTTCCCAATAATTTTAAAAAATGTATTGTCCTAAAAGTTTAAATCTTTACGTTTGTCAAATACAAGATTATTATAATAATTTACTACTATGTATTGTATGTAGGTGACTTTAACGCAAGAGTAGGCACAGACTATAAGATGTGTCAGGGAGTCCTTGGGACTTAACTATCTTTTTATTTCTTAGCCAGCAACAAATAGTTTTGGTAATTACTGCCTTATAATATAGTTTAAAATCTGGTACTGCTAAACCTCTTTCCTTTACTTTTTTCATTAATTCCTTTGATATTTTTGACCTTTTGTTTATCCAAACGAATTTTATCTTTTTTTCTAGCTCAATAAATTTTTTGGTAGTTTAATTTGAACAAATTACTGAATAGATTAGTTTAGGTAAAATTGTCCAAATTAGATAAAAATAGGTCAGGGATATGTGAATAAGTATGGCAAGACAAAGGAAAATGAATCAACACCAGATGAGGATTTCATAGGATCCCTTCTTTTCCTATTTTTTCAAACTGTTTACATAGCATTACATATTGTTCCTTAAATATTTAGTAGAATTCACTTGCAAATACATCTAGTCCTGAGATTTTCTTCTTTGGGAGTTTATTTGTGGCTTGTTTAATTTTCCCTTTCAAGATACAGTTACTATTTAGGGATTCTATTTCCTGTCCTGTTAATATTTTGTAAAGATTCCTCCACTTCATTTGTATCATAAGCTTTATTGCAATATAGCTGCATGAAATAGATTCTAATAATCTCTTAAATTTCTTTACTGGTTGAAATTTACTTTTTTCATTTTAAACTGGTATTTTTTAAAAATTTTCTTTCTTTTTTAAAAATCAAGTTAGCTTATTGCTTGTCTATTTTTAAAAACCAAATCCTAGATTTACTAATTTAATAAGGTTGGGTTTTTTTGCTTTAAATTTTGTTAATCTCCTTTTTAATTTTCAGGATTTCTATTTTAGAATTTAATTGAGGGTTTTGAAATTTTTGTTATCTAGTTAAATGTCTAATTTGTTGATGTTATTTTATTTATTTATTCATTTATTCATTTATTTATTTATTTATTGCTTTTTTTTTTTGAGGGCAATTGGGGTTAAGTAACTTGCCCAAGGTCACACAGCTAGGTTTTTATTTGTGTGTGCGTTAAGTGTCTGAGGTCGGATCTGAACTCAGGTCCTTCTGACTCCAGGGCCGGCGCTCTACTCACTGCACCACCTAGCCGCCCCCCCTGATGTTATTTTATTGATGATAGTCTTTAGAAATATAAAATTTCTCCTAAGCACAGCTTTGACTATATCCCCAAAGTTTTAGCATATCTTTATTGAAAATTATTAATTTTTCTTCGATTTGTTCTTTGACATATGAATTCTTTAAGATTGCTATTTAGTTTTCAATTAATTTTAAATCTTTGCTTCAAAAACACTTTATTGGATGTAATTTTTTTTTGCAGTATGGCAATTAAAAGATACATTTAATATTTCTGGTTATCTGCAATCATTTTATGAGCTAATACAGTGATGTCAAGCTCAAAGAGAAACAGGAAACACTAAACTATACATAAAGATCCCTGTTGACTACACATCGACTTAGAAAGCTATGTTTATATATTTCTCTTTTTATAACATTAACATGTTAAAATCAGATAACTAAATGTAACTAATATTTAAAAAGAAACATTATTATGAATTTGAAATTTTGTTTTTAAATACTTATAGATTTATTATACATATACAAACTAATCATGTAAGATGTGTAAGTAAAAATAAAATTTTATATCATAATATAAAATAGATAATAAATCATTAAAATATCACTACAAAATGATTAAAATTCATTTAATATTGTTTGCTAGAAATGGTATCTTTTGCCATAATTTTTTTTATCAACATTGGATATAAGCTTTTCTGATAAAACAGCTTTAAATGTGAATGCACATTTGTTAATCTCATCCTGTGTAAAGCTTTA
The DNA here is from genome assembly GCA_011680675.1 of Gymnobelideus leadbeateri. Lineage (NCBI taxonomy): Eukaryota > Metazoa > Chordata > Mammalia > Diprotodontia > Petauridae > Gymnobelideus > Gymnobelideus leadbeateri. The sequence continues at coordinate 344,204 of WOXC01007515.1, read as the reverse complement.
GTAATCTTCAGGAATGAAAATAACTATTCACATAGGTATGCATTACTAAATATTGTTCAGTAGCTTGTAGCAATCATGCACTTAAAAAAAATATCATGATGAGTAAGAATGAAATTCGAGAACACTCACTTCATTATACTTTTCTTTTAGAACTGTTACATTAAATTTCAACAGATTATATTTGAATGTCAATTTTCATCCTCTCAATATCAAAGGAAAATGGAATACTGATTGATAAAAATTATTTTTGAATACTAAAAATAACCTTTCAAATTCAAATTCAAACAATAATTCCTGAATCTTTGAGGCATATTTGCTGAAATTGTAAGAACCAACTGACTTGAAATTTTTACATGTGGGAAAATGAGTCAAATCACAATTTTTAAGTTGTCTTTCCCAAGTTTTATCTTAAATGCTTTAATGTAGTTGAACAAGCTTATTTCAACTCTGATGTTTTAAATTCATTTCATTTAAATGCCCTATGTAATATCTGCAATAAAGGTAAAATCCTGAAATGAGTTCTGCAGTTTTTTCATGACTCCTTTAATTTCTAAAAACATTTTTATTTCATGACAAAGTTGCAAAAATCATTTAAAAACCTTATGACAGGAAAGTCAGTGAATTTCTGCATAGTAAAGTAAATCTTACTTCTCGTTTTCAATTTCCAATGAAGAACTGGGGCAATTAGGTGGTGTAGCAGATAGCCCAGTGTCAGGAAGACCTGAATTCTGATCTGGCCTCAGTCACTTAATAACTGTGTGACCTTAGACAAGTCACTTAATCCTATTTGCAACAGTTTCCTCATCTGTAAAATGAATTGGAGAAGGAAATGACAAACTACTCGAGTATCTTTGCCAAGAAAATCTTAAATGGGATCACAAAGAGTCAAATACTAATCAATAACAGCAACAATAAAAAGAAGAAAACTATTGTTGATTTAATCCTCAAGAAAGTATATAATTTACCATTTTAAAAATTAACTTGTTTATTTACTTTTATTTCACAACATTGAGTTCCACAGTCCCTTTAGTTTCAAATTTTCTCCCCCTCTCTCTGCTCCCCTACTCCCCCATGGTAGCATGCAATCAAATGTAGGATCTACAAATACCTTTTTTACTTCATCCAAGGCATAGTATATTTTACTCCAGCCTTTTACCTTTACCCTGTGTGTATCCCCCTGTTTCAAATGTGTTTCTTGTAAACAGCATATTGCAGGATTATGATTTTTAATCCATTCTGCTATCTGTCTCCGTTGTATGGGAGAGTTCATCCCATTCACATTCACAGTTACAATTACTATCTATGTCTTTCCCTCCGTCCTATTCCCTCCCCTGTTTATGCTTTTGTTTTTCCCTTTTCCCTTCTCCTCCTTAAGAGTTTTCCCTTTGACCACTGCCTCCCTCAGGATCCTGTCTTATCAGCTCCCTCCCCTTTTCCTGCCATTCTGCCTTACTACTTCTTCCCTCCCTCCTAAACCCGTCCCTATTTTTTTAGTCCTTCCCCCCTCCTACTGCCTATAGGGTATGACAGATTTTTATACTTAATGTATAGTATGTTATTTCTTCCTTGAACCAAGATTGATGAAAATAAATCTCATGCAATGCTCCTTTCCCTCCACTCTTTCCCTCTATTATGATAAGTTTTATGTCTCTTCATTATAGAGTCCTATACTTAACTGATTATGTTATTCCCTCCTTACACCAAAACCAATGAGGGCAAAGCTCATATAATGTTCATCTCCCTCCCTTTTTCCCCCTCTACTATAATATGTTTTATGCCTCTTTGTGGGGCATAATTTACCCTTTTCTGCTTTGTTCTTTCCTCTTCTCCCATTGTGCTGCCTTTGCAGCCCTTAATAAGGTTTTTTAATCATCGTTTTGTTTAATTTATACCCACATCCTCTATTTATCTATATCCCTTTTAAATGTCATGATAAGTATACAATTCTCAATATTAACAGGTATCAGCTTTCCATATAGGGATGTAAACAGTTTGCTCTTTTTAAATAACAACTTGTGTGTGTGTGTGTGTGTGTGTGTGTGTGTGTGTGTGTGTGTGTTTTCCCTGTTTGTCTTTCTATGTCTCTCTTGAGTCTTGTATTTGAAGACTGAATTTTCCACTGAGCTCTGGCTTTTTCATCAGGAAGGTCTGGAAGTCTCTTATTTCATTGAATGATCATCTCCTTGCCTGCAAGATTATGCTCAGTTTTGCTGGATAACTGATCTTTGGCTGTAACCTGAGCTCTTTTGCCTTACAAAGTATATGCCAGTCCTTCAGATCTTTCAGTGTAGAAGCTGCTAGATCTTGTGTGATCCTCACTGTAGTTCTGCGATATATGAGTTGTTTCTTTATGTCAGCTTGCAGTATTTTCTCCTTTACCTGATAGTTCTGGAATTTGGCTGCATCATTTTGTGGAGTTTTCAATTTGGGGTCTCTTTCAGGAAGGTGGATTCTTTCAATAACTACTTTGCACTCTGGTTCTAGGATCTCAGGGCAGTTTTCCTTGGTGAGTTCTTGGAAGATGTTGTCCAGGCCCTTTTTTATCATGATTTTCTGGTAGACCAATTATTCTTAGATTACCTCTCCTGGATCAGTTCTCCAAGGACAGTTATTTTTCCTTTGAGATATTTTACCTCTTTTTCTAATTTTTCATTTGACTGATTCTTGGTGCCTCATAGCTTCAGTTTGGTTTATTCTAACTTTTAGCAAATTATTTTCCTCAGTTTTTGAAGCTCCTCTTCCATGTGTTCAGATTTCATTACTTTTAAGCACAACACTTGTGTATAATTTAGGAAACATGATGAAACTTACTATCAGGAGAAATTTCATTCTGCTTAGCCCATAATCTAGCTAAAAATTAATTTGTTTTCCCTGTCAGTGCTGTTATACCATCTGTAGTCATACACAATCATTTTGATAACAGATTATCCTTTTCTGAAAGTGCATAGATATTACAGATAGGATATTCCATGCTTCCCTAATTTGCTTATTATATGTTTATGTGCTTACTGTGACCTTATCTTGGTATACAGTGTGACCTATTCCTAGTTTTGACAAATTGCTTTTCATTTTTCTCAGCAATTTTATCAAATTAGTGAGTTCTTGCCCCAAAGTTTGGCTCTTTGGGTATATCAAATACTAGCCCAAGATTAAAATGAAAACAGGAAACTGGAAAAAAAAAAGTTGTTTTTTTTTTTTACAGTAGATTTCCTAATAAAAGTCTCATTTCTCAGATATAGATAGAACTGAGTCAAATTTATAAGAATATAAATCATTCAAATGGTCAAAGGACATGACCAGGTAATTTTCAGAAAAAGAAATCAAAGTTATCTATAAATCATATAAAATGCCCTAAATCATTATTAATTAGAGACATGCCATTTAAAACAACTCTGACGTATCATCCCACACCTATCACATAATCTAATATGATGGAAATGAGAAATGACAAATTTTAGAGGGAATATGGAAAAATCAGGATAGTAATGAACTGTTTGATGGAGTTGTGAACTGGTCCAACCATTCATGAAAACAATTTGGAACTATGCCCAAAAGGTTATAAGACTGTGCATACTCAGCAATATCACTACTAGGTCTGTACCCCAAAGAGATCAAAGAAAAAGCAAAAGGACCTATATGTACAAAAATATGTATAAAAACTTTTTGCTGTGGCAAAGAATTACAAATTCAGGGGATGCCCATATCATTTAGGGATTGGATGAACAAGTTGTGGCATATAATTGTGATGGATTATTGTCATGCTACAAGTAACAATGAGCAGGATACTTCTAGAAAAACCTGGAAAGACTTGTATAAATTGGTGCAAAGTGAAATGTGCAGAAGCCAAATAACTCTGTACACAGTAACAGCAATATTGTGCAAGCAGAAACATTATGATGCAAGACAGTTCCAAAGGGCTGATGATGGTAACCACTTTCAGAGAAAGAACCAATGGAGCCTAAATGCCAGTTGAAGTAAAAACTTTATTTATTTATTTATTTGGTCTGTTTTGTTTTGTTTTTTGCAAATGGCTAATATGGAAAGGTTTTGCATGTTTTCACATGTACAATCTGTACTGAATTGCTTAGAGAAAGAGGGAGAGAATTTGAAACTCGAATTAAAAAAAAAAGAATGTTAAAATTTTTTTACATGTAATTGAGAATAAAATAAGAGAAAAAACAAACAAATAAATGAAAATAAATTTCTTTTATTTTTTTAAGCAATTGGGGTTAAGTAACTTGCTCAAGGTTACACAGCCAGTCATTATTTATGTATGGGTGCTAAATTTCCCAAGGCCAGAACCAATCTGGGGCTGTTGCTCTTACTCACTGTGCCACCTAGCTGCCCCAAAAATAACTTTCTTAAAAAACAAATGAGAACGGTAGCTGAAAATATGGGAAAATAAATGACAACTAGTAAAGAAAAATGTAAACAGAGAATTAACAACTTGGAACAAGAGGTACAAAACTTTACAAAAAAAGTAATTCCCCGATAATTAGAATTGACCACATATAAGTTAATGACACCATTAACATAAAAAATAAGTCAAAAGTCTGAAAAAATATATTAGAGGAAAAACAATTGATCTGGAAAATAGAATGAGAAGAGATAATTTAAGAACCAATGGATTGCCTGAAAGCCACCGACATCATCATCATCACCATCAACAACAGCCTAGACATAACATTCCAAAAAAATCACAAAAGACTGTCCAAATATTCAGATGGCAAAGTCACCATCTGAAAGAAACCTCCAAATGAAGACTCATCAGAATATTACAACACAAATTCAGAGTTCCCAGGTAAATTTTTTTTAATCCTGCAATCAGTCAGAAAGTAAGGATTCAAATACTGAGGAACCACAGTCAGGATCACACAAGATTTAGTAGCCATCTTTACAAAAGTGTGTAATAATAAAAATTACCAAAAATAACTTAACACCCCCCTGCCAATGGATTTTTAATGACATAGAGAATTTTCAACAACTCCTAATGAAAAGAACAAAGACAAATAGATAATTTGATGTACAAACACGGAAGTCAAGAGAAATATACAAAGATAAACATGAGCAAGCAATCACAAAGGAATAAACAAGGCTACATTACTTTAGTGCTTACATTTTTATATGGGGATCATGTTGTACCTCAAGATGGATTACAGAGGGAGTATAACTAGACAGAGATGTGTGTCTGTGTGTGTATGTGTTTGTGTGTGTCTGTGTGCAGTGTGATATGTGGGGGCCAGACACAGACATAGACAAGAGAGGATGGTGTGACACATGGGACTGGGGACTGACACATGGTACTTAGTGCAGATGGATGGGTGGGTGGGTGAGCAAAGGTCTCTTATTTCAGTGCTAGAGGTCTTAAGTCAAACCCTGATCCAGAGGACATGGTAGTTTCTCCACCCATCCATTCTTCTGTATTCACTTGGGGTGCTTTTTTTAAAGTGGGGAGGTGGGAGGTGGATTCAAAGTGCAGGAGGGTAGAGAAATAGGGAAAGGGAGAGGGAGGGAGAGATGAGAGAGAGAGAGAGAACACAAACACAGTATTGAACAGTAAAGTTAGCATAGAGAATTTTAAAAAATTATTTCTTTCAGAATTCTTTACTTGAAGAATTTGTGTAATGCAAATTTATATAAAGTAAGAATGTCTGTATACATACAGATAGTTGGGTACAGAAATACATCTCTCCTAATGTGTATGTGGGAGGGAATAGAAAAGGTGGGTAGGTTAAGGGGGGATTAGTCATATTCAAAACAAATTCCAAAAGAGGGAATGGGAAGGAAAGAAGGAAAAATAGAAGAGCATAAATAGGATGAAGGAAAAATATAATTATCAATCATAATCATTAATATGAATGGGATGAACTAACCCATAAAATGGAAAAGATTAGTAAAATGGAGTAGAAACAAGAACCTAACAATATGTTGTTTACAAGAAATACAATTGAAACAGAAAGCTACACAGTATTAAAATAAGGGATTAGATGAGAATTTATTTTGTTTCTGCTGAAGTAAAATAAGCAGGTGTAGCAATCTTTTTTTTAAACAAATGCTTTATTAACTTCTGTTTTACATCATTCATTTCTGCCAGATTTTGAGTTACAATCATTTTCCCCCCCCATTATTCCCCTACCCAACCTCCCAGAATAGCAGTCCCACAAGATATCCCTTCCTCCAATCTGCTCTCTCCCATACCTTCTCCCATACCCCCATCGACTTTTCCATTAGAGGAAGGTGAATCTTTGTGTCCCAATGCCTGCACATCTTATCTCCCTATTACAAGCAAAAGAGTATTAATATTAGTATTTATATATATATTTGAAATATTTAATGTTAAGACCTCGACTTTCAGATCCATTTCCTTCCTCCCTTGTCACCCATTCCCTCTGGGGAGATAAGTAATTCAGTACATGTTGTACATGTCTGGCTATGTAAAACATTATCATAGTAGATATATTGTACAAGGCTGCTTATAATTCCCTCCCACTCATCCCACCCCCCACCTGGTCCATTCCCTACATGATCCTGTCCCTCTTCTATAGTGGGTACTTCCAACCTCCCCTCCCCCCAAGGATGCCCTCCCATCCATCATCCCTCCTCTCATCCCCCTTCCCCCTATCATGCTGCAGGGTGAGATATCCCATTTAGTATGTATGTCATTCTCTCCCTGAACCAAATTCAATGTGAATGTGGTTTTGCCTTTTTAGCCTTCCTATTCTCCCCCTCCGTTGCAACCACTTCCCCTTGCTTCCTCTACTTGGGATACTTTACCCTACCCTGTCTCTCCCCATCTCCTCTTGCCACTTTCCTCTCTCACCTCATAATATCATCCCTTGGGGGGGCGGAGCCAAGATGGCGGAGTAGAAACAGCTCATCCAAGCCACTCTGCCCCCACATTCTCCCCAAACGATGTAAAAGGGGACTCTGAACAACTTCTGGAGCCCCAGCACCCACAGAACGACACAGAGAAGCTAAACTCCCGCTGAGGACAGCCCAGCAGCCCTGCAGGAAGGACCAGCGCAATGGTCTGGGACCTGGCAGCGTGCAGCACGAAGAGCACAAGAGCTGAGCCGAGTCGAGCCCAGGTCCGCATGAGCCGAGGTTTTAGCCCCAGGGCGGCAGGGCCAGCAGCCAGCTGGAGGAACCCCAGAACACCAGGAGCAGTGGCGACTCCAGAATTATCAACATAGACTTGCCTGGGACAAAGTAAGAGGTTAGTGTCCTATGGACTTTGGGACTGGTATTAGGGAATGCCTTGGCTCCCTCCCCTGGGGGCTAGAAGCCGCTGAGGAGACAAGCCATTTTGTAGTTTTCAGAGGCAGCTCCAGTGCCCAGCCTGCAAATTTGTAGGGAGATCCAGCGATCAGTCTTGGGGGTTAATCGCTCTTGCTTTAACCTCCCTGGATCTGGATTGTGATCTAGGGTGGAAGTCGTGGGTGGGTTTACAGCTTGCCAGAAACGGAAGTTGCCCCCCACACGTTCGGGACGAAAATTCCTCTAGATGGCCTTAAAGCCATAGTGTGGCAACAAGCCCAAAAGTCAATTAATTAAGCGGCAACATGCCAAGGCAAAGGAAACAGAAAAATGCAACCCTAGACTCCTATTTTGGGGGCATAGAGCAGGAAAAGGACTGTGAGGTCAGAAGTCCTGCTCCAAAAGCCCCAGGGGAAAACATGAGTGGGTTGCAGGCCATAGAGGACCTTAAGAAGGACTTTAAAAATCAAATAAGAGAAGTGGAGGAAAAATTGGAAAGAGAAATGAGAAGGATGCAGGAAAAGTATGAAATGAGGGTCAACAGCCTGACTGAGGAAAACAACACCTTAAAAAATAGACTGGGGCGGCTAGGTGGCGCAGTGAATAGAGCGCCAGCCCTGGAGTCAGAAGGACCTGAGTTCAGAGCCGGCCTCAGACACTTAATCCACACAAACAAAAACCTAGCCGTGTAACCTTAGTTACTCAACCCCAATTGCCCTAAAGGCTGGTGAGTGAGTAAGAGCGCCGGCCTCGGAGTTGGATGACCGAGATCAGATCTGGCCTCAGAAAATGAGCACCCACACATAAATAATGACTAGCCGTGTAACCTTGAGCAAGTTACTTAACCCCAATTGCTTTAAAAAAAAAAATAGACTAACTCAAATGGCAAAGGAGGCCCAAAAGGGCAATGAGGAGAAGAATGCCTTAAAAAGTTGAATTTGCCAGATGGAAAAAGAATCTCAAAAGTTCACTGAGGAGATTCATTCCTTCAGAGTTAGACTGGAGCAAGTGGAAGCTAATGACTTTATGAGAAATCAAGAAGCTGTTAAGCAGATCCAAACAAATGAAAGATTAGAAGGCAATGTGAAATATCTCATGGAAAAACCACTGACCTGGAAAATAGATCCAGGAGAGACAATTTAAAAATTATTGGACTACCTGAAAGCCATGACCAAGGAAAGAACCTAGAAATCACCCTTCAAGAAATTCTCAAGGAAAACTGCCCTGATGTTTTAGATCCAGAGGGCAAAATAGAGGTTGAAAGAATCTACCGATCACTTCCTGAAAAAGATCCCAAAAAGAAAACTCCCAGGAATATTATATCCAGGTTCCAGAATCTCCAGATCAAGGAGAAAATACTTCAAGCAGCCAGGAAGAAACAATTTCAATATTGTGGAAACACAATCCGAATAGCCCAGGACCTGGCAGATTCTACACTGAGTGATCGAAGGGCATGGAATATGATATTCCAGAGGGCAAAAGAGCTGGGAATGAACCCAAGGGTCACCTACCCAGCAAAACTGAGTATTTTGTTTCAGGGAAAATATGGTCATTCAGTGGAATAGAGGACTTTCAAGCATTCTTGAGGAAAAAACCAGAATTGAATAGAAAATTTGACATCCAGACACAAGAAGCAAGAGATGCCTGAGAAGGTAATCAGGGAAAAGAAATCAAAAGGAACTTATCAAATTTGAACTATTTACATTCCTATATGGAAAAACAATAACTGTGACTGATGAAATCTTTCTCAGTATGAAAATAATGGAAGAAGGGTGTATGGTCATATGAATACATATGTGAATGTGTGTATATATGTTTACAGTTATACATGGATAGAGAGCATATGTTGAATTTGTTGGGAAGTGAGGATACTCAAGGGGTGAAATTATGAGGTGAGAGAGGAAAGTTACATGAGGAGATGGGGAGAGACAGGGTAGGGCAAACTATCTCATGTAGAAGAAGCAAGGGGAAGTGGTTGCAAGGGAGGGGAAGAATAGGAAGGCAAAAAGGCAAAACCACATTCAAACTGAATTTGGTTCAGGGAGAAAATGACATACATATTAAATGGGATATCTCAACCTGCAGCAGGATAGGGGGAAGGGGGATGGGAGCAGGGATGATGGATGGGAGGGCATCCTTGGGGTGAGGGGAGGTTGGAAGTACCCACTATAAAAGAGGGACAGGATCATGTAGGGAATGGACCAGGTGGGGGGTGGGATGAGTGGCAGGGAATTATAAGCAGCCTTGTACAATATATCTACTATGATAATGTTTTGCATAGCTAGACATGTACAACATATACTGAATTACTTATCTCCCAAGAGGGAATGGGTGACAAGGGAGGAAGGAAATGGATCTGAAATTTGAGGTCATAACATTAAATGTTTCAAATATATATATATATATAAAAATTCAAAGACCTATGCAGCAAGTTTCATTTTCCACTTCCTGATAAAAAGGAAATATGGAAACCAAGGAAATACTTGCTAGATTGCAATAGGATGGAAATTTGGGAGCAAGAGGTTATAAAATGTTAAGCATCTGATGCCCTATTTTTTTCTAAACCCTTGTTTTTTACAGTGTGTGCTATTGTGTTATTAAATGTATGCTACTGAAAAAAAAATAATATCATCCCTTGAGCGCACTGCCAGGTCCAGACCTCTGAGCTGGTCCTTCCTGCAGGGCTGCTGGGCTGTTCTCAGTGGGAGGTTAGCTTCTCTGTGTCGTTCTGTGGGTGCTGGGGCTCCAGAAGTTGTTCAGAGTCCCCTTTTACATAGTTTGGGGGGTATCTGGGGGCAGAGTGGCTTGGATGAGCTGTTTCTACTCCGCCATCTTGGCTCTGCCCCCTTGTAGCAATCTTGACAAATCAACAACAAATACCTAATTAAAAGAAGCAAACAGGAAACCTACATTTTGCTAAAAGGGAGGAAAGTCAGTGAATTAATATAAACACTAAACATGCACTAAATATCATAGCACCTAAATTTTAAAAGAAAATTTAAATGAATTTCATGGAGAAATAATATAACTTCAATAGTGCATATCCTCAAATTGCCTATCTCAGACCTACATAAATCTAAACTAAAAAACTAAACTAAACTAAAAAGAACCTTAAAAAGAGAAATTGAGAAAAGCTAAATGTGATGAACCTCTGGAAAAAAATCAAATGGGAATATAAAAGAGCATAACTACTTTTAAGTTGTGCATGGCACATTAACCACATATTAGGGCATAAAAACCTCATAAATGCAGAAAAGCAGAAATATTAGATGTATGTTTCACGGGCCATAATGCAATATAAATTACAATTAATAAAAGGCCTGTGAAGAAAAGATTAAAAATTAATTGGAACTAAATAACTTAACAGTAGATGGGTCAAGGGAAAAAAATCAAAGACACAATCAACAATTACATTAAATATAATGATAATACTAAGACATTATGCCAAAATTTTTGGGAAGCAGCCAAAACAATTCACAGGGGAAAATTTAAAACTCTTAATCATTAGAAAAGAAAAATAGGGGGTGGGGAGGTGGCGCAGTGAATAGAGCACCGGCCCTGGAGTCAGGAGGATCTGAGTTCAAATTTGGCCTCAGACACTTAACACAAAAACTAGCCGAGTGACTTTGACCTTGGGCATGTCACTTAACCCCAGTTGCCCTCCAAAAAGAAAAAAGAAAAATATAGTAGATAAATAGATTGAGTGTTTAACTAAAAAAAAGGAAAACCAACAAATTTAATCACTATAATTAAACAACAAAATAGGAAGCATAAAAACCAAAGGAGAGTTTAACAAAATTGTAATATATATATATATGCATATATATAATCTATCTATCTATCTATCTATCTATCTATCTATCTATCTATCATCTATCTATATCTTTTTGGACGGGGGAATGTAGGCAGTTGGGGTTAAGTGACTTGCCCAAAGTCACATGCCTAGTTTTAAGTGTCTGAGGCCAGATTTGAATTCAGGTCCTCCTGACTCCAGGGCCAGTGCTCTATTCGCCGCACCACCTAGCCGCCCCCAGGGTATATTTTTGTTAGGAATGCCTGGATGGTTCAATATTAGAAAAGCAATAACTGACCACATTAATAACAAAATCAATAAAAATCATGATTACTTCATAGATGCAAAAAACCTTTTTGACAAAATACAATACCTATTCCTATTAAAAAATTAGAAAGCATAGGAATAAACAAAGTTTTCTTTAAAATGACAAGTTGTATCTATCTAAAACTAAGAGGTAGCATTAACTGTAATAAGAATAAGCTAGAAGTCTTTGCAATAAGACCAAGCAAGGATATCCATTGTCACCATTTCTATCAATATTGTACTAGGAATACTAGCTATAGCAATGACAAGAAAAAGAAATTGAAAGATTATGTATAGGAAAGGAGGCAAAAAACCTATCACCTTTTGCAGATGTTATGATGATTTACTTAGAGAACTCTAAAGAGTCAACTAAAAACCTAGTCAAAATAATTAGCAACTTTAACAAAGTTGCAGGATATAAAATAAATCCACACAAATTATAAGCATTTCTATATATTGCCAACAAAACCCAGCAGGGAGAGAAAGAAATTCCATTTAACATATACTATGTGTGTATGTGTATATATATATATATATGCATGCATATGTATTATATGTAAATACAGAATGCAGATCTATACATATGTGAAGTATATGGTATAGGATATGCTCAATATAACATAAATCATATATCAAGCACATAAGTGTAATTTCTCTTTCTTGGCTTTGTTGGTAATATTCAGAAATGCTAATGATTTGTGTGATTGATATCTTTATATTAATTAATGTTGTTATTTATTAATATAGTATATTTATCTTCCAAGACTGGAAAAGTGATAGTTTTGTTCCATAATGCAGATATCTTACATTAAGCAATAAACATTGCCAGGTTGAAAACATTTGTTTTCTCATCAAATTGTCACCTTTTGAACTTTTTCTACAACCACTGATCTAACATCATCGGACTTATCATGTATCTAATAAGACACTGTAGTCTTAGAAATGGGTAGCATCTTAAACATTTTACTGGAGTCATCTCCAAACATAAATTTGACAATTTTTTTGGCACATGGAAAAATTAATTTTTGTGAAACAGGAACTTCCCCATATTTTTGCAATTTGATAATTTACTACATATGAAGCTTCAATCATTTTTCTACTTACTTTACAGAGATACAGAAATTAGTATTGTGTGTCTTCCAATCTTGTTCTGTCCACCTAAAAAAATCTAAAGGTTTATCAGCATAGTTTTCATGTTTTGGTCACAAAAGCTGAGCCAAAAGAGAAAGGTTTAAGCCATCATTTGTAAAAATTTCTCCAACAATTTGATATTAAGTTCATAGACATTATCCCCAAGAAATTAAAAAGCGAATTTAATGTATCCTTCATTATATACCCCCCCCCAATCTCTCAAAATTGTGACCTATTAAATGATTTTTACTAATTTCCTGATTGCAGTGTGCTAAATCAAATTAATATTTTGAATTTCCTCATTAACACATTTTTCAATATTTTAAAACATTTAAAATATATTAAATGCTCCATTAGGGCTGCCATATTTTTTGAATTTTAATTTTTTCATTTACAACATTAAGTTCCTTAATCCCTTGAGTTTCAAATTTTCTCCCTTTCCCTCTCTTCCCCCCTCTTCTCATGGCGGCATGCAATCAAATAGAGGATACACAAATACCTTCACGTTAAACATTAGTCAAGTTGTAAAGAGGGATCAATGGAGTGAACAATGAGAAAGAAGAAATAAAACAAAACAAAACAAAAGAGAGAGAGAGAGAGCAAGTGGTTTGCTTCAATCTGCATTCAGACTCTGTAGTTCTTTCTTTGGATGTGGATATCCCTTTCCATTATGAGTCTTTTGGAGTTGTCTTATCACCTTGCATTGCTGAGTTGCCCAGTCTATCAAAGTTAGTTTTCACACATACAATGTGTCTGTAATTGTGTCCAAAATTCTCCTGGTTCTGCTCTCCTCACTCAGCATCAGTTCATATAAATGTCTGCAGGTTATTACGAAGTCTGTCTGTTCTTCATTTCTTATAGCACAATCATATTCCATTACATTCATATACCACAACTTGTTTAGCCATTCCCCAATTGATGGCATACCCTTGATTTCCAATTCTTTGCAACCAAAAAAAGCATTGCTATGAATATTTTTGTAAATACATGTCTTTTTCCCACTTCTAATCTCTTTAGGATAAAGACCTGGAAGTGGTATGTACTTATTTATAGCCCTTTGGGCATAGTTCCAGATTGCTCTCCAGAATGGTTGAATCAGTTCACAATCCCACCAACAATGCATTAATGTTCCAATTTTTCCACATCCTTTCCAGTTTTTATCATTTTCCTGTTTTGTGATCTTAGCCAATCTGACTAGTGAGATGTGGTACCTAAAAGCTGTTTTGATTTGCATTTCTCTAATCAATAGTGATTTAGAGCATTTTTTCAAATGCTTATAGATATCTTTAATTTCTTCCTCTGAAAACTGCCTGTTCATATTCTTTGACCATTTATCAATTGGGGAGTAACTTGTATTCTTATAGATTTGACTCAGCTCTCTGTATAATTTAGAAATGAAGCCTTTATCAGAGACCCTGATTGTAAAAATTCTTTCCCAATTTTTTGCTTCCCTCTTAATCTTGGTTACACTGGCTTTATTTGTATAGAAACTTTTCAATTTAATGTAATCTAAATTATCCATTTTGCATTTCAAAATGCTCTCTAATTCTTGTTTGGTTATAAAATCTTCCCTTCTCCATAAATATGACACTTAAACTTTGCCTTGTTCTTCCAGATTGCATACAGTATCAGTCTTTATGCCCATTTAGAGAATATTTTGGTATATGGTGTAAGATATTGCTCTATGCCCAATTTCTGCCATACTATTTTCAGTTTTCTCAGTAGTTTTTGTCAAATAGTGAGTTCTTATCCCAAAAGCTGGGGTCTTTGGGTTTATCAAGCAGTAGGTTACTATAGTCACTGACTGCTGTGTCTTGTGTACCTAACCTGTTCCACTGATCCACTACTCTATTCCTCAGCCAATTCCAAGCAGTTTTGATGACTGCTGCTTTATAAAGTAGATTAAAATCTGGTACGGCTAGGCCACCTTCCGTAGCATTTCTTTTCATTAATTTCCTTGATATTCTGGACCTTTTGTTCTTCCAAATGAATTTTGTTGCTATTTTTTCTAGGTCTATAAAATCGTTTTTTGGTAGATTGATTGGTATGATATACTAAATATGTAAATTAATTTAGATAAAATTGTCATTTTAATCATTAAATTAGCTTGACCTAGCCACATGGAACTGATGTTTTTCCAATTTCCAATCTAATGTCCAATTAGATCTGACTTTATTTGTGTGAAAAGTGTTTTGTAGTTTGTGATCACATGGGTCCTGGGTTTGTTTTGGCAGGTAGATTCCAAAATATTTTATAATGTCTACAGTAATTTTAAATGGAATTTCTCTTTCTATCTCTTGCTGTTGGATTTTGTTAGAAATAAGAATGAGGGCAGAGCCAAGATGGCAGAGTAGAAGCAGGAAATTCCATGAGCTCCTACCACAACCACCTCCAATACCTTTAAATTATGACTCTAAACAAATTTTAGAGTTACAGAACCCATGAAGTGACAGAGAGAAACAAATCTCCTGCTGAAGCCAGCCTGGCAGGCCAACAGAAAGGGTCTATCGCACCCAGCTGGGAGCTGAGCCTTTCAGCAGGATATAATTTCCTTCCTTGTCTCTTTTAGTTAGATATATTTTTGTTTTTGCTTTATCTGAGATAAGGATTGCTAACCCTGCCTTTTTTACTTTAGCTGAAGAATAATATATTCTACTCCAGCCTTTTACCTTTACCCTCTGTGTATTCCCCTGTTTCAAATGTGTTTCTTATAGACATATTGTAGGATTATGGTTTTTTAATACATTCTGCAATCTGCCTCCCTTTTATGGGAGAGTTCATCCCATTCACATTCACAGTACTTATTACTGTGCCTTTCCCTCCATCCTATTCCCTCCCCTGTTTATGCTTTTATTTCTCCCTTATCCCTTCCCCTCCTTAAGAGTTTTCCTTTTGACTGCTGCCTCCCTCAGTATTTCCTCCCTATCCATCCCCTGTCTTTACCTATCCTTCTCCCTTACTCCTTCTACTCTCCTTTTTAACCACCCCCACCCTTTTGCTCTCCTTTCCCCTCCTACTGCCTGTGAGGCATGATAGATTTTTTAATTTAACAAAGTATGTCATTCCCTCCTTGAATCCAATCTGATGAGAGTAAATCTCATACAATGCTCCTCTCCCTCCCTTATTTCCCTCTACTATAATGAGTTTTTGTGTGTCTTCACGTTAGAATCCGGTATTTAACTGATTGTTATTCCCTCCTTGAACTAAAACCAATGAAAGTAAAGTTCATATAATGTTCATCTCTCTCCCTTTTTCCTTTTTGCTATAGTGTGTTTTTATGCCTCTTTGTGTGGCATGATTTACCATCTTCTGCCTCCTCCTTTCCTTTTCTCCAATTACAATCCCTTTGTACCCCTTAATAAGGATTTTTTTAATCATCAGATTAGTTAATTTATACCCACACCTATCTATCTATACCCCCACTTATCTATCTATAAGTATCCCTTTTAAATGTCTTGATAATTATACAGTTCTCAATATTGACAGGTATCAACTTCCCATATAGGGACTACATTCCTATTCTTATTGAACCACAAGTTATATGAATGTGTGTGTGTTTTCCTTGTTTACCTTTTCTATGCCTCTCTTGAATCTTGTATTTGTAGATCAAATTTTCCATTGAACTCTGTTTTTTTCATGAGGAAGATCTGGAAGTCCCTTATTTCATTGAATGACTATCTCCTTGCCTGAAAGATTATGCTCAGTTTTGCTGGATAGTTGATCCTTGGTAGCAGTCCAAGTTCTTTTGCCTTTTAACTGAGACTGGTATCCAATCCCTCTGGTCTTTTAATGTAGAAGCTGCCAAGTCCTGTGTGATCCTGTCTGTGGTTTCACAATATTTTTATTGTTTGTTTCTGGCTGCTTGCAGTATTTTCTCTTTGACCTGATAATTCTGAAATTTAGTTACAATATTTTTTAGAGTTTTCAATTTGGGATCTCTTTCAGGAGGTGCTCGCTGTATTCTTTAAATAACTATTTTACCCTCTGGTTCTAGGCCCTCAGGGCAGTTTTCTTTGATAATTTCTTGGAGGATGTTGTCCAGACTTTTTTTTTCATCATGGCTTTCTGGTGGACAAATAATTTTTAGATTATCTCTCCTGGATCTGTTCTCCAGGTCAGTTGTTTTTCCACTGAGATATTTTACATTTTCTTCTAATTTTTTCAGTCTTTAGGTTTTGTTTGACTGACTCTTGATGCTTCATAGAGTCCTTTGCTTCGATTTGACTGATTCTAATTTTTAGCGAATAATTTTCCTTGGTTAATTTTTGGAGCTCCTTTTCCATATGTTCAGATTTCATTCTTAGGGATTTATTTTCTCCAGCTAGATTTTGAACCTCCCTTCCCAATTCACAAATTTTACTTTTTAAGGATTTGTTTTCTTCAGTGAGTTTTTTTTCCATTTTGGCAACTATCACTTTAAAAGAATTGGTCAATTCATAAGATTTTTGAAAATTGATTTCTATAGAAATTCATTTTTATATTCAACACTTATTAAATCTATAATAATCTTGTACCAGTACAATTGATGGAGATGTGTATTTTACCAGGTGTTTTGTTTCATAACAGTAGACTATTGTTTATTGGGACACTTCCTCCTCTCTCTCAGCTCAATGCTGCCATTACTGGTGTACATAGACTCCAGAAGATATGGCTATCTAATTAATTGATGAAACTTGATAGTTGCAATATAAAATATTTATACTTTCCTACTGGTTGACAAGTGTTATATTAAATTGTAATTGTTAAGTTCAATTTCATATATGGTTTCATTTTTATCAATGTTTATATATAAACTAGTCTTTGTAAGAAAGAATCTCTTCAAACATTACTTTTTTTTCTACCACTGGTACATCAGTTACGTTCTTTCAGAAATTCTACTGAACAACTGACCACTATTGCCAATCAGTTTCTTTGAAAATCTACCAGGTAGGAGAATAATAACATAAGCAGAGAATAAGTTTAAATGGAAAAACAACCTTAATACTGTGATGAAAGGCAATATAAAGTTTGTTTTGCAGATTACTTTTGATGGTTTCAAGAAGTTGTAATGTGCATGCCCAGCAATCATGGTTTTCAAACAATCTGGCATTTGTGCTGAAAAAATGAAAATGTTTGTAACATCATGATCACAGCTGATGAGGTATGATTACAAGGTAACAGAAGGAATGTACATGTGTCTTGATCACTCACTGAGAATCACTTTGTGCTTAAATGTTGAACCTCGGGGGTGTTGGGAACAATTTGATGACAAGTTGAGAAACTGCAAGAACATATTTATGTTTAGTTATAAACAGGGTTTGATATAATCTGTTATTGAACACCCAAATCATTATGCACATAATTATATTGGTTTCAAATAACTACAGAAACAAACCTATAATGTCTCAAACTTGTATGTGTATGTTTTTATATATTTGTAACATAATTGAACAATTACTTGTTGCTTATGGTTCCATTAAAACATTTTTTTAGCACAAATCCTTTGGATCATCATTGATTCTTAAGGGGTTCATAAACCACTAAATAGGAACCAATGCTGTATTTTTTTTTATTCTACAGAATCAAGTCCAAATAACTCAACTTGGCATTCAAGGCTTTCCATAATTTAGTCCCAACTTAACTTTCCCAATATATCTTCCAATATTGTCCTGAAGAAGTCTTGACTTGTCAATTAGCATTTAAGTGCCTGTCATGTGCTAGATACCACGCTAAATACCAGGCACACAAAGACAAAACAGTCCCTCTTTCTAAAATATTTGGAATCTAATGCAGACAAAATGCAACCAACCATGGACAAACAAAATAAATACATAATAATTTGGAGATAATCTCTGAAGGAAAACACTTAATGTTTTTTATAGAAAGCGGAATTTTTAACTGAGACTTGAAGCTAGGTAGTCCAGGAATAGGAGATGAGGGAAAGAATCCTAGGCATGGGGGGGACAACCAGTAAAACACATGGTTGGGAGATGCAGAGACTTGTGTGTAAGGAACAGCAAAGAGATCAGTGTCACTGGATTATAGAATATACGGAGTAAAGTGTAAGAAGAAGACTGGAAGGGTAGAAAGAACCACATTATGAAGGGCTTTTAAAAGCCAAACAGCTGATTTTTTTAACTCTGGGGCTAAAAGGAAAGAAATGGACTTTATTGAATAGGGGTCTAGTCAAATTGTTCTGATCACTGCTGTTCCTTGGAGAGTTTTAAATTTCCCATCTTTGCACTTCTGTTCCAAGGTTTCCCTCCACCTGGATTGCTCCTTTACCTTTTCTTTCCCCTTGTATAGATTCTATCCATTTATTCCAAGGTTCCACTCAAATTCCAAGTCTTCCCTATTTACCTTTCTCCCTCACTTTTAATTTTCCCAAACTCTATTTACTATTTATAGCACTTATTTGGCATTATTTACTGCCTTGCATTCCAAAATATCATCACATGTCTGTGAGTCATCTAGCTAGACAAGTTCTTTGAATGGAGAGTTAGTTTCCACACAGTTCTGAGAGTCCTTGAAGACTATAGAAGTCACTAAAAAATCTGCGAATGCATTTTTCTTGGAAACAACAAAGGAAAGATAATAAAAAAGAGAATTATTTAATTTGTATTAAGAGTATTCTTTAATGAATATTATTTTCACACTGTTCTTATAATCTTGTAACAGAACCCTTAGAGTCTTGCTTTTCTTTAATAGTATTAAATGCTTGGGTAAAAACATTTATGAGTACCCCACCAGCCTGAGAGTGCTAGGGTAGCTTTTGCGCATTCCCATGCATTTTTCCTGGTCGATAAAGAGAGAGTTTGATTTGACAGCCAGGTCATGTTCCAATGTAGCTTTGGCATGAGCCAATGCTTGTAGGATGTCCTCAGCATCTCTCAGTCGCTGCTGCAAACTCTGGATTGTGTCATCAATTTCATGAACCTCATTAACAAGGCTGCAAAATAATAATAAACAGACATTCCAATGTCCCATGGCTGGTTTCCAGTTAAATTTAATTCATATGCTGTTTACTGAATGTTCATAGGATATAGTCACTATTGTTGTATGGATGTGTATAAAACCGTATTTCATAGAGTGTTGGATCACACAAGTACAAATTAATATCAAGTCATAGGAAGATGGGCAGACAATGTGGTATGGTAGAAAGAAAACTGGACTTGAAGTCATAAAACCTGGGTTCAAGTTCCAAGTCTCTGACTCAAATAAAAGAAATTCTGATACAGTATTCTGTTCTCTGCTCAAAAAATTCTCCAATTAGTTTTTCTTATGGTACTGCATTATACTTGGTTTCCATGGAATGAACTAAATATCTTGATGAATACCACTGGGACTTGACAGAGTTGTTCTATTTTCTGATTTTTTTCCTGTTAATGCTTGTCTAATGCCCATCATGATTACCTACAGACATTCTATTTCTTATCATCTCAAGATGATAGGTTTATACTATCTAAAGAAGAGACTTTAGAGATCCTCTAATTCTCTACAAGTTGAAGAAACTGGAGCATAGAGAAAATAAGTGGCAGAACTGGGATTTGAATACAGGAACACTGACTTCATATCTTGTGTAGTTTCCACTATACCATGATGGCTTTCACCATAAACTACCCCCAGAAAGGCACCTAAAAACTTGTTTCTTTAAAATTCAGTGTCACAGTTTTACCATTTAGGAGTTTCCATCAGGGATCTTGGATGGTATATCTTCCAGAAAAATTGGGGAACACCAACCACTGACATCTTACCCACCCTTCTGGAACTTTTAGATGAGAGGTTCTTTACCTTTTTTCTTTTTTTTGGATGGGGGAGGCAGGGCAATTGGGGTTAAGTGACTTGCCCAAGGTCACATAGTTGTGTCAAGTGTTTGAGAATGGATTTGAACTCAGGTCGTCTTAACTTTAGGGCCGGTGCTGTATTCATTGTGCCACCTAACTGCCCTGGTTCTTTACCTTTTTGTGTCATGGATCCTTTTGTCAGTTTGGTGAAACCTATTGATCCCTTCTCAGAATGTTTTACATAGAATTTGTAGGATTACAAAGGAAACTAATTATACAGAAATATAGCTATTAAGAAAAAAAAGTTCACAGATTTCAGGTTAAGTACTCCTATTTTATAACTTTTGTAACCCTTTATTATATAAATGTCCTCTTTCTATTTACAGACACTAGGCAAAAGCCCACATCATTCAGTGGGAAGACTGACCAGTGAAAACATTCAAAGATTGTTCGTCCTTTCTGGTTGATCCTGTAAATATCAAAGGTTTGTCTTAAAGTTTGTATTGTGCATGTCTAAAGTAAGTGGCTAGTACAGTGAAAATGTGAATAGTTCATTTATCAGCTATAGTTTGTTTGATAATATACTCCTTCCCCCCAACTTGGACATCTATGGTAATTATAAATCAAATATATACAGACAAGTGCTGGCCTCCTGGGAAAAATTCCTAGGAATCATAGCCAAAATCCAGGGCTTTAACATCAAAAAAAAGATGTAAGCACCCAGAAAGAAAGTTCAAGAATTGAGAAGTCACAGTTAGGACCACACAAAATTCAATGGCTGTCCCTATGAGGAACAAATATAATTGTCCAAGAGGCTGAAGAGATAGGCATATAACCAAGAATAATTTACCCAGAAAAACTGAGTATATAATCCTATAGAAAAAAACATGGACCTCTGATAAAACAAGGACTTTAAACATTCCTGATAAAAAGACCAGAATTGAGTAGACACTTAGAAATACAAACAAAAGAGTTAAGAGAAACATAAAACTGAAAATAAAAATGATCAATCAGAAGGGAATATACAAACGAGGAAATGTTTGCATTCTAACAGAAAAAAAGAAATGAATTTCCTCTGAGAAGCAAAATGTCAGCAGGATTTATGGAATGAGTTACATTAAGATAGAAGAGAGGCCTTTGTAGTAACTTTGTTATGTTTATATAATCTTAAAATAGGAAAGGGAAGGGAAGGGAGAGCGAATATATCAAAGAAGAAAGGAGAAACTGTAGGAGAATTTATTATTTTATATAATCAGTATGAACAAGTAAAGCACACACACACAGACACAGACACACACACACACACACATGCACACACACACAGAGCAATGTGTGGAGCACTGAGTATCACTTAAGCCTCACTTACATGTGAACCAGTCAGAATAGGGAAGAACACATACAGAATTTAATATAGAAATACATTCAAGCAAATGGGAAAAGGAACCTGGGAGAGGAGAGGGAGAAATAAGAGGAAGGGATATATCAATCATAAACAAAATAAACACTAACAACAAAAAGTGGGTTGTGAAGAGAGTTTTCAAAAAAAAAAAGAGTGACATCCTGAGATTGAGGTTTGGGTAAGAGGAAGAAGGAAAGGGAGGGGAACAAAAATATATCTAACATAGATCATGTTTCTTTCCTATCACTACTCTTGTCTTTGTAAAGAAGGGGCAGGTGTAAAGAGAGGAAAACATATTAACAATCATAACTGTGAATAGGAATGGGATTAACTCACCCATAAAATGGAAGAGGATAGAATATTAGATTATAAAGTAGAATCCAATAAATATTGTTTACAAGAAATACACTTGAAGCATAAATATTTGCAAAGAGTTAAAACAAGGGGTAGGAACCAATGTTGGGAAAGATTTGAAAGCAAAAAGAGAAGGGGATGGCAGAGGATGAAAGGGATAGATTATTTCATGGAAGCAAGAAACATGAGCTTGGAGAGACTCTGGGAGATAGGGGAGGATAGAAGCTGCTATGGTTTACGGAGTCACAAAGAGTTGGACATGACTGAATGACTCAACAACAACAACAACAAAAGGACAGTTTCAGAGAAACCTGGGAAGACTTATATAAATCAAAACCAAAACAATTTAATCAGCTGTTATTACAATGTTATAAAGACAAGCAAGTTAGAAAGACTCAAGAACTCTGATCATTGGAATCATGGTCCAGGGAATTAATTATGAAGCAGAGGTAATAGATTCAGTGTTGAATGAGACACATTTTTTAGACATGACCAATGCAGTAGTTTTGCTTGATTGAATATTTGGCACAAGGGTTTTTTTTAGGAAGGGGATGTGGGAAGGAGAGCAAATATGAGTCACATATATTAATCACTCACTATTTTATATTTCCATTGAGGATGGATTAATTCAAATAGGTTTAAAGTGCAAGTGAATTTAAGTTAGATATGAGGAAGGACTGTAAGACTTGCTAACTACTAAAGCTAAGAGAGGATAGTTTTGTAAATCATTCTGAAATGTTTAGTATGTCATAGAAATGAATGTCCTTCTTCACTGCAGTACCATAAAGTTTATGGCAGTAGAAAATGCACATAAAATAACCAAATATAATTTCCTTCTAGGGAAATCCTAAAATAATTCTAAAAACTCCAACTGAGATTTATGATTAAATCATTTCAATAATATCAAGACCTCATCAAATGAAGCCAAACCCTTTTTATCTTCAAAAGTTTCAAACCTAACATTTCAAACTCCTTCCAAATGATTAATTCTTCTTTGCAAAAAAATAAACATCATAAATATAAAAACACACGCATAATACTATAATCAACGATGGCTATTGAAGTCAAATATGACTTCATTCATTAGTAGTCACTTTGTGCCATGAATTCCTGCCTTACCGTAGTTGGGCTGTGTCTCGGCACAGTTCTGCATTTGGTCTTCTTGTACGCTCATCCAGTCTAGTGTGTGCCACCTTCAAAGGTGCTCCTTTGTCCCGAATGGCTTTTCGAATTGCTTCTATGGTCATTTCAGTTTGGAAGATTTCTTGTAGTGTCTAAAAGATTACAAAATATAAATAAATATTAAGTTATACTTGGAATTTTCTCCCAGCTGATCTTTTCTCCTTATCAGCTGTTGCTTCTCCATGTCAAGTGCTACCAGTGTTTTTCCTGTTCACCATAATCCTAATTTCAAAACTGTTCCTCCATCTCATTTGAGAAGGAGCTAAGATGCCATTCTATGGCCATTCTGTGGGACAGAATCCTATTTTTCTCTCACAGTTTGAGAAATCCATCATTTTTGAGATATTTTGCTCTGCTATCTTCCATTGCCATTCTACTGAATGTGGGAAGGTTAATGTAAAAAAAAAAAAAAATCAGCAAATCCCTTTCATTAGGTGTCAGCAGAATAACAGCTTGACAGATGACTGCATCAAGTATTAGCTCTACTGGTGTGTGACAATTAACAAATTACTTAACTACTCTGAACTTTAATTCCTCATGTATAGAATAGGAATAAAAAGTATTTATATTACCTGACAGGGCTGTTGTAAGATATGTACTTTGTAAAGGTGTGTGATTATAATAAAATAGCTTATATTGTATAGTATATAAAGTTTTTACAAAGCACATTCATATATGTTATTTTAACTGGTTCTGAAAATAAGTGTGTTAGATAGCCTTGGCATTGCTGTCTTCATTCGACAGATGATAAATCCATTTCTTTTGATCCTCCAAATGTTCTTCCATTTATATCTTACTACCAGTATCTAAAATTGCTTTTGCCTTTCCATAGTTTTTACTTTTTCTCACAGTATTTACTGAATTTAAATCAGACCTAGGTCTAGACCTGCCAGAATTCCCTCAGTCTAGATCTACATTCATCAGAAAATTCCTTCTACTGACAATTATTCCTAACTGAGGAGTTCTTGACATCCTGAACTCACAAGCCTGTTACAAAGACTGGGAATATCCAGTTCAGGAGTCATAGGAATGTGAACTCCTTGAGGAACTCATCATGCTTTTGCCACTATCTCCAGCACTTAACAGTCACCTGGAATATAGTAAGTGCTAAATAAATTCTTTTTGATTGAGTGACTGATCTATACTCAGGGACAGACATAAAGCAAAAGAAGACTCCTCTAAGCTACAACATATCTTCCAACTGTTATATGTAAGCAGCCATCATTTTTGCAATATGAAGGAGGGTGTTTTGAGCCTGTGGTCCCCAGGGGCCCTCTAACTACCACTCACTGGAAGAGGGGGGAAGAGAAAGAGAAAGAGAAAAAGAGAGGGGGGGAGAGGAAGAGGATATTCATTAGATTCATTAAAATTCATTAGATTTGGAAATTAAGAGATCATTGGTAACTTGGGAGGAAGTAGTTTCAATTGAATGATGAGGTCAGAAGAGTTTCTAAATTGGAGAGGATGATAACTGACAGGAAGAGACCCAGCTCTGACCATGCTGTCCCCATCCATGAAATTGCCTTTGTGACTCATTTCTGACCTCATCAGCTGGGTGCACTTCACAGGAGGAATAAAATGTTTCCTTGCAAGCAACAACAGGGGTCACACAGGGTTAGCAACAGAGCCCAAAGCTGCATTTATGCCCAAGGATCTGGCAGAGGAGGGGCAATGGTAGAGCCCAAGGAATTTCTCAGCCCTGGCAAAGAAGGTAGCACTTCAGAGGAGTCTGGCAATGGCAGAAGAAGCAGAGTTCAAGAGTTTGCCAAGGGGCAGTGCTGGCAACAGTGCTGGCAAGTTGGCATCATAATCTTTGCTTACTTTTCTCCAGAACTGATATGCTCACTCCACAATGCTATCAGTATAATACCTAGTGGTCAACAGACAACTCTTTTACAGGAATTGATTCTTGGAGAATCAAGAGGTGGCACTGGTAGGGAAGTATCTTGTCTTCTAATAAAAGGGGAAATAAGAGATAAATAATAAATAATGAATAAATAAAGCTCTGCATTATTCTCCAGGTGCCACAAAAAGAAGGGAGAAGTCCCTCAGCAAAGAACTCTGAAGGAGCAAATATTTGATATACCTCTTTCCCCTCCATCCACGGAGCAGAAGGTGACAATCTTGGCATGAGAACTAGGGAACAATGAATAAATATAGTGCAAGGTAAGTCTCCGTAAAGACTCTGATGCTGATGAAAGTTTGCAAGAAGGTATGACCTCTTAGCTGCCTTGCAACAGATGATCCTAAACTATGTTAAGGATCGATGACTATTCTGGAAGTGTCGTCTTCAGTGCAACCCTGATGATCCTGGTGCTCATTGTCACTGATTAACACTGGAACACCTATTGCGAACTGAACAGATTTGGTATCATCAACCATGTGAACTTGATCATTAAGAGCTGATCTTTCTGAAGCAGAGAGAAGCCTGGATTTCTGGTCTTTGTTCTTCACAACTGATCCTTCCTTTAGAAGGTCATTGCATTATTTATTTTCTTTTTTGTTGTGATGTTTTTGTTCTTTCTTTTATGTTGATCAGGTGATTATCTCTGATTTATCCTTTATATGTCTTGTTTGTACATAGTTGTTTTAATGCTACCTCCTCCACTACACTATATAAGTTTTTTGAGAGCAGAGATTATCTTTTGTTTTTATTTGTATCCTAAAAACTTAGCACAGGCACTTAATTAATGCTACTTGACTATATAGGCTAGGCACCATGTTAAGCATACTAATAGAGAAAGGCAAAAACAGTACCTGCACTCAAATCTCACATTCTAGTGAGGGAGACAAGATGCAAATAACTAAATGCATATAAGATATGGACAAGGAATATGGGAGGTAATTTGACAGGGGAAGATATTAGAGTGAAGGAAGGGGAACATGGGGGAGAGGGAGGAGTAAAGGGAAAGGAAAGGGAATCAGAATCTTGCAGAATGTGGGATTTGATATGAATCTTGAAGGAAGTCATGGAAGCAAGGAGTTAGAAGTGAGAAAAGAGAGTCTGAGGAGTGTGGGACAATCAATATAACTTCAAGGGGTTGGGAGATGGAATATCCTGTGAAAGGAACAGTGGGCTACTGAAGCTAGGTCTTAGGCTGTGTGGAAGGGAGTGTAGCAAGGCTGAAAGGCAGAAAAGATCTAGAGTGAAGCGTTTTAGTGTCAAACAGATTCTATTCCAGTCAACAGGAAGTAGTTAGAGTTCATTAAACAAAGGAGTAACACAAGTATGGCTAGGCTTTTGAAAAATCACTCTGGCAGCTGAGTGGCGAATGGATTAAAATAGGAACAGACTTGAAGTGCAGAGGCTAATTAGAAGCTATTTTAGGTTTTTCTAGGTGAGATATGATGAAGGTCTGAACTAGGATGGTGCCTGTAAGAGTAAAGAGAAGGAAATGTATATGAGAGATGCTGTGAAGGTAGAAATGACTTAATTTAGCAGCAGAATGGATATGTGGGATGAATGAGAAGACAGCAAGGATCAGACTGAGGGTGCAAATCTGTGTGACTGAGAGGAAGGTGGTATCTTTGATAGTAATAGGGAAGTAGGGGAGAAGGGAGGAGGGTTGGGGAGAGGAGGAGAAGATAGTGAGGTCTTGCTTTCATGAAAAAAAAATTCATTACCCTGTAGCTAACCTGGTGATGGGCCTTTTTTTTCTTTTTGCTTTTTGGAGGGCAATTGGGGTTAAGTAACTTGCCCAAGGTCACATGGCTAAGTTTTTGTCTGTGTGTGTGTTAAGTGTCTGAGGCTGGATCCGAACTCAGGTCCTTCTGACTCCAGGGCCGACGCTCTACTCACTGCGCCACTTAGCCGCCCCATGATGGGCCTTTCTAAATTTAGCTCAGTTACTCTTTAGTTGACAGACATGCTATGTCTGTCACTGTTACTCTTCTTACTCAGAATATTTCCCACTTGGTAGGGTTTGTTAAGAGTTTGCAATCTGTTGACATTGTGTTCTTGATCCTCCATGCCATGATAAGGAATTAGATAAGGCTTAAGGCTTGAGTGGCAGAGACTTGTTTAATTAGTTCTATGAAATAGTGCTTATTTTCATTATTTTAAAATCTAAATATTGAATGAATAAATAAGTGAATAAATAATCCATTTAAATTGCAGGTTAAAAGAAAGGACAATGAGATCTATTTTATACATGTTAGACTTGAGATGACTCAAACATTCAGTTTGAAATGTTCAAAAGACAGTTTGTGATATGGGACTATAGCTCAGAAGAGAGGATAGGGTTGTACATGCATAATAATTGAATCCACAGGAGTGGATGATGTCACCAAATGAGAGAGTATAGGGAGAGAAGAGGCCCAGGACTGAGTCTTGGTATCGCCCATGATTAGTAGGCATAACATGGATAAACGTAAAGCAAAAGATATTGAAAAAGATCAGTCAGTTAGGTAGGAGGAGAATTTTAAGGGGACAGTGTCATGAGAACCCAGATAGTTTCCAAGAGGAAATGGTGATCAACAGTATCAAATGCTGCAGTGACAAAAGACTATTAGATCTGTCAATTAACTCACCATTGGTAACTCTGGAGAGGGTAGTTTCAGTTGAACCACAAGGTCTGAAGCTGGACTGCAGAGTGGGAGGGGAGGAAATGGAGATGCCTAGTTTTGATGAATTTGTCAAGGAATTTGGTTAAAAAGAGAGTTAGAGAAGCATACCTAGTAGGAATGGTCAGATCAAATAAGAAAATTTTAAGGATGACAAAAAAACTGGGCTTATTTTTAAGCAACAGGGCTTTAAGGAGCCAGTGGATAAAGAGATACATTGTATTGGGAAGAGTGGGGAAGATAATGTGGACATAAGAAGAAGATTGGAAGTAATGGGACAAGAAATTCATGAATGGTGATTTGCCTTGGCATGGAAAAGGGTCACAACTTCATTAGAAATAGGAGTGAAGGAGGAGATAGTTGGGTGTGCCTGAGTGATATGCCCTTTTTTTTGAGTTGAGTATGAGTTGAGCTGAGAGGGTGGAAGAAGGCAAAAAGTAGAAGAATTAGTGGGATAGTTAATCAGATTGGGAGGTGTGAAAGGATTGTCTTGCTCCAGTGAGGTACCAATCGAGTTTATGTAACAAATTTTTTTGTGATTCAATCAATAAAATTTTGTGATTTTCTTCATCTCAGTTATGCATATAAATAGGAGTTAAAGAAGTAGATGGTGAGAGTATGCCAGGGTTGGGATTTGGTCAGGTATGAATGGTGACATAATAAGGGGGCAAGGGATTCAAGAATAGATCAGAGTTTAGAACTGAACTGGTTCGCCAAGAGTTTGAAATAGGGAAAAGAGAATATAGGCAGAGCAGGAGTAATGTTCTGACAAAGATAAAAGGGTGTTGGGAAAATAGGCACTTTAGTTTACTGTTAATGGAGCTGTCAGTTGGTCGACATTCTGAAAAGCAAAAAGTTTCTGAATAACTACATACCCTTTGATCCAGCAATGCCACTAAAGAAAGAGGAAAATGACCCATATGTATAAAAATGTTTATAGCAAATCTTTTTCATAATGGCAAAGAACTGGAAAGTAAGAGAGGGCCCATCAATTGGCTAAACAAATGGCACATATATAAATCTAATGGAATACTATTGTGCTGTAAGAAATGATGGAGATAATTTTAAAGGAATCTTGGAAAACTTGTATGAACTGATGCAGAGTGAAATAAGCAGAAGCAAGAGAAAAATTTTATGTGATAGAAACAACATTGTAAAGACAAATAACTTTGAAAGACTTAAGAACTGTGATCAACACAATAACCAATCATGATTCCAGAGGAGAGATGATTACAAGACAGAGAGTTGACAGATTCAGCATGCTGACTGTATGCATATATATATACACATATATGTACGTGTATGTGTACACGCACACACACACCATGGCCAATGTCATATTTATATTTCCAATGTGGGAATTTGTTTTGCTTGACTATAAATATTTGTTTACAAAGGTTTTTATATTTTTTCAATGGGGGATGGGAGTTGGGAAAGAAAATAGATTTATATGAAAAAATAAAAATTTCATAAAACTTTTTTTGCTTTTTTTAGGGTAATTGGGGTTAAGTGACTTACCCAAAGTCACACGGCTAGTAAGTGTGTCAAGTGTCTGAGGCCAGATTTGAACTCAGGTCCTCCTGACTCCAGGGCTGTTGCTCTATTCACTGCATCACCTAGCCGCCCCATCATAAAACTTTTTAAAAGAAAAAAAAAACAGAGGGCTTGAAGGAACAGAAGTCACAGTGAGGCTGAAGAACAGGGCTAGGGATCATAAGATATAAGGAAAAATGAAATGATAAAAGATTCTGATCAGATATGGGAAGCTGGCCATTCACAAACATATAGGGTATGATTATCTCTTAGTAGTTGAGTTGAAGTGGTAGAAAAAATCATGGGAACTGAGTAGAATAAGGAACTAGGAAATTAGGGCATTAGAGGGCTCATCAATATGCATGTTGATTCCCTTTAGTATGAGGGCAGGAGTTGGGGTGGAAAAAAGGACTGAGTTAGGAAAGATAATATTCTGGAGGTCAATCAACAATGGTCCCCAGAACCTGGGTTGGATGATAAATTTATATAGCATGAATTTCTTTTTTTTTTTTTTTTTTTTTTTGGAGGGCAATTGGGGTTAAGTAACTTGCCCAAGGTCACACGGCTAGGGTTTTGTTTGTGTGTGCATTAAGTGTCTGAGGCCGGATCTGAACTCGGGTCCTTCTGACTCCAGGGCCAACGCTCTACTCACTGCGCCACCTAGCCGCCCCAATATAGCATGAATTTCAAAAGAGGGAGTGTTGCTAAATAATGGTAGTAGAAAAGAGAATATGAAAGTGGTGAGGAGTATTGTGAATCCTCCTTGTGAGTCCTCCATCACTAGCGAGGCAGAGAGATCTATGAATGGAAGTACATAATAGAAAGGGTGGCCAGGGATGCAGCATATTTAGGAAGAATCCAGGCCTCAGTGAGTTCTGGAATATGGAAGGAGAGAAAATGGAAAAGGTTTAAGGGCAAAGGAAGTTTGTTAATTATGGAGCAAGTGTTCCAGCAATCACAATGGAAGGGGCATAAGGTAGAGGGGGATGGTATAAAGGAAGAGTCATGATGGATGGGGAACACCATTTGTACATTGGCAACTGAGACAGAATCACTAGGATTGGGAAAGAATAATGACAGAATATGTTAGCTACTCAGAAATAAATCCAGATAGAGTATCACCAGTTGGGAAAGAGTTCTATTGAAAGAAGTTCTGTTCTTGGAGGCAAAAGATTAAGACTTTTTCGGGTCTGGTAGATGCTGCTGCTATATTCTGTAAGGCCTGCTGTATATAGAAGGCAGGTGCAAAAGTCTTTCATATACTTCCTAGTTATAATAAATGATTATAATACTTATAATTTTGAGGTATTTTGATCTACTTAACTAAAGACAGTGACATTTTTTATCTCTCTTGCTCATACCATTAGTGGACAAGTTTTTTTTTTTTCATCCTGGATAGATTTGTACTTATTCATAAACCTCTTTGTGAAAAATAGCATGTGTTTCTAGGAGAGTTGGCTTTGGTTAGGCTACAGTCTGGATAGAGTGAAGGTAATTGATCCATATGATGATGAAACCCAGGATCTTGGCTTTGTTATTTCATGTTGTGGCCAAATGAGTAATGAAATACTAAAAAGAGATGGTTTACCTTTGCTAAATGCATCTGAATCTTATTTTTGGCATCTCCTGTCTCAGAAATACGATTGGTGAAAGCAACATTGACCGCATTGAACTGATTCCACATCTCATTTGCAGTCACAACCAATAAGTTTTCAATATCATTTCTCAGTTTGGCAGAAGCTGCTCTTTCACTCTGAGAACGCAGAATGTTGTCATCAGTAAACTTGGCCCACGATTCTGGCACTGAGATCCTATGAAAATGAAACAAATTCAATAGTGAAATAGTCCAGACAGGCTACAGGAAATTATATGGTGTATTAATAACAAATTCAGATTAAGGTTTTAATTGCTCTTAATATTATTAATTATATCTTAATATTACTGATCTTAAATAATTTAGTTTAAATCTATCCAGAGCTAGGATAGCAGAAGTGAGACTGGAAATGAAGGGTGAGGGACAAACACAGGAGTGGACACTGGGGAGGTCCTGAAAGACCACACTAAAGATAAAATTAGAGAATAGAAACCAAATAAACCTTTATAATGCAGGAAACACACATGTACTGAAGAGCTAAGGGAATGAATATGGGGGAAAAACAAACCAAAAAGCTGTCACAGGCCATGGGACACATAAGCATATGAGGTCAGAGTTGGTTAAGTTCAAGAATAAGTTGAATAGTTAGAAATACACATATGAGGCATTTGAAAATGAAGTCAAAGATTTTAGAAAAGATTATTTGCTCTGCAACAAGAGGATCGGGGGTCAAACTCTATCTCTGATGCTTATTATCTTTATGACTCCTTGGACAGATCACTTAATCTCTCTGGGTCTCAGTTTTCTCATCTGTAAAATAAGAGTTGAAATAAATGGTCTCTGAGGTTGCTTTGTGAAACAAACATGAAGTATTGGTGAAAATTAGGTCAAGGTTAGGCAGTGGCTTGTAAATCAAGCAAGCAGTCTTGAGCTAAAGAATAGCAAAAAGATAAAATTTTCAGTAAGATAGCACGGTGATGATCAGGCAAGCACTTGGGAGAAGAAGGGATATGTAGGTGCTAGAGATCAAGGCAAAAGAACTAGTAAAAAATCAGGCAAACAATGAAAAAAAGAGCTTAAAATGAGGCAATTAGAAGCCTCAGGTTGGAAAAGGTGTCAACATCAAGGCTCAATCAAACCAGAGATGGTAAGTACAGAAAGAGGTGAACTAGTTCTAAGGAAGAAGGTAAGGGGTTCAAACTGGCTGGAGTGGGAAGTGTGGGGTCAGAGAAAAGAGCAGACACAAAATTATACATAGAGTATTTGTATTATTATTAGTAGCAATACTAAAAGCTAGAATTTACATGGTACTATATCATTTATAAAGCACTATACAAATTATGATTTCATTTAATCCTCACAGCAATCCTGGGAGGTGCTATTATTATCCGTATTTTTACAGATGAGAAAATGGGTTGAGAAAAGTTAAGTGATTTGCCTGTGGTCACACAACTAGTAAGTATTTGAGGTTGAATTTGAACTCAGGTCTTCCTGACTCCAGGTCACTGCTCTATCCACTATGTCTCCTAGTTGCCACATAATCATTGATTATTCTCCAAATGATCTGGGTAATAGAATCATCATACTACTAGACCACCATTCTTATAGTTATGAGTTTACATTATGGTAAGGTGACATCAAATCTTTTTAAAAATCAGGTTTATGGAAATGGCATATATGAGAGAGCATAATTTGACCATTTTACTGGAAATGCAGGTTGTTCTATAAATCATTTGACTGTGATAATTAATGTCATTCCTAAATACTACTAAAGCAGTAGCCACACAGAATCCTTATTTAACAATCAAGCATAGACACTTCAAAAATATATTTGACTTACGTAGCATTGACACGTTCCACACCTCTATAGTAACATATACCATCTGAGGTGTTTCGCAGGTGGTGACACTTATCATCAATCCGAAAGGCTGTCTGTTTATCACACAGATCCTTCTCAAGCTCATGTTGGGCGGCTCTGTCAGCTCTAAAGCAAAAGGGGGAAAACTTTGGATTTATGTTAAAATTAATACAACTAAAAGTGATTACAAAAACATTATAATGAAATTTCCTGTCACAAGATCTCACTGCTCGAATGCAATTTGCCTTTTAGCAAAACAGTAGTCCTATTTGGAACTATTTTTGTAAATATTTACTTACATATACATAATCTATTTATCTCCTACCAATCCTACCTCCTCCATCTACTTTGGCAACTTGCTGAAGTAGAGAAGTACCTTCCCACAATTTGCCATGTTCTAGAAGGCACAGTAATTAAAACCGGAATAGTATGCATTCTGTTCCTTCTCCTCCTTGTTTTGTTCTTCTTTTCTTACTACTTGTCCCATTTCTTCCTCTCATACTTGAGTATAGTTCACTTTTTATTTCTAATACCTCATTGCCCTGAGTCCAGGAATTGGCCAAAGTTAGAAGGCAAGACCAATAGGAAAAGTTCAACATTTCTACTCTGAGCCAGTATCAGTTAGAGGAGAAATGTTGTAGAATAATTTCTGTATTAGGTAGAAGGTGGGATTATAAGATCTCTAAGGCCCTTTCTAACTGTGTATTTTGTGATTCTTCTGATTTCCAAGATAATTATTGATAATAATTAACATTGCAAAGATGGTGGAGTAAAGGCAGGGACAGGGACTCACCTGAGTTCTCCCTGAAGCCCCCCCCCCCTACAAAATACCTTTAAAAAATGACTCTAAACAAATTCTAGAGCAGAACCCCTCAATAAAAGATGGAGGGAAACAAATTTCTAGCCCAAGACAACTTGGAAGTTTGGCAGGAAAGGTCTCTTGCATCAGGGTGAGAAAGAGTATAGTCCAGCACAGGCCATGCCAGCACAGAGTGGGCCCCAGCAAACCAGAAGCAGGCCTTGCTGTTTCAGTCATCAGCAGCTTCAGGGACAGTGGCTGCTTCCAGAACTCTCAGTCCACAGATGGCAAGTGGTGGAACAACTAGTCAGAAGGAGATTACAGGGGTCTTTTTGCTAGTACTGAGGCAGGACTCTGTTGCTTTGCCCATAGTTGGATCCAGGTTGTAGTTCTGAGTGGTAGTCTCAGGGTGAAGAGGAGCACTAGCATAGCAGAACTTGTAGCAAGAGTGGAAAGGGGAGCCTCCTCACAGTTCCAGGGCAGAAAAGAGTGCTTGTGGTGGCTCAGACCAGCACACAGGCCAGGAATGTAGTAAACACATCTCCTTAGATCATACCACCTTGGAAGAACTGAAATACTATTAAGTTTTACACTTGAATTAAAAATAATTAATTTCACAAGTACAAGATAGTGGGATGAATAGCAGTTTAACTGAAAAAGCTCTGAAGATTTTAGTGTAATACAAGCTCATAATAAATCAATGGTGTTATATATGAACAACAGCAACAAAAATTTATGAAACCTTAGGCTGCGTTAGGAGAGGCACAATATTTAGAATTAAGGGACATGACAGTCCTCTTTTACTCTGCTTCTGGTTAGATCCCTTTTAGGAAGTATACTAATAAATTGTAGAATATTCAGAAAAGAGCAATCAAGAAGGTGGAAAATGGCCTAAAGACCATGTCATATGAGAATCAGTTGAAACACCTGGATAAAATCTAATTTGGAAAAGAGAAAATTTAAGAGAGATGTGTTTAAGTCAAGTTTGTCTTGTGAGAAAGGGATTAGATTTATTCATTTTAGGTGGCAGTTGTAAAGAGGCAAATATAAATGCAATAAAAGAGCTTCCAAACAGATACATCCAAAATTGGAATAAGCTGCTTCAGTGGAAAGCAGGAGGTAGGTTCTCCTCTCACCAATAGTCTTTGATCAAAGATTGGCTGACTACTCT
Source organism: Gymnobelideus leadbeateri (assembly GCA_011680675.1). Taxonomy (NCBI): domain Eukaryota; kingdom Metazoa; phylum Chordata; class Mammalia; order Diprotodontia; family Petauridae; genus Gymnobelideus; species Gymnobelideus leadbeateri. The sequence continues at coordinate 309,501 of WOXC01007515.1, read as the reverse complement.
GAAATAGGCTTCTTGGTTTGTTTAAAAAGATGATTCCTAGGGGTGGCTAGGTGGCACAGTGAGTAAGAGTGCAGGCCCCAGAGTTGGGGGGACCTGGGATTGGTTCCGGCCTCAGAAAATGAGCACCCACACAGAAATAATGACTGGCTGTGTAACCTTGAGCAAGTTACTTAACCCCAATTGCTTTTTTTAAAAAAAAAAAAAGATGACTTCTGAGATCCCTTGCAACTCTGAGATCCTGTGATATCTAAATCTGGGAGAAGTTGGTTTTTGTCTTAGAGAGTGACTGAGAAAGTTTAAAAAGATCTATAGATCTATAGATATGGATATAGACACAAACATATAAAACACAGAATCAAAGACTGAAAAACTCTAATGTGTCTATCAGGAAAGGCCAAAGTATAAATTTGTTTTTTGGTTTCTATTTATATTTCTACTTTCATGAGATATTCAGCATTAATTTCCTCTGTGTCCAAAAATAAATGAAAATACATTTGGATTTTACACTTAAAGGAAGCCTCCTTAGGCTTCACTTAAACTTTATATACTAATACTTGTTATCAAGGAATAACATTGCTTAAATTCTTTTTCTTGGTTCTAAAACATTTCTGATTTTTACCTATAACATACACAACTCAGTTTGATGTTATGGAATCCAAGAATTTAAGGTTGAGCAAATCCTTAGAGATCTTCTGCAACCTTCTGCACGGTGCATAAATCCCTTGAGTGGCATCTCTGACAGTATCCCCTCTTATGAAAGTTGATTCTAATTTGTTTGAAAGCAACAAGTTATTTACAACTATAGTGGATATTTTAGCTTCTTATAGGATTTTATTATATGTTTGTATTAAAATTTAAAAGAAAGCAGGGTAGAAAGTTATAAAAAATATATAGATTACAAATTTTAAAACCCACCAATAAAAGCAAAGGTAAAATTCTTTCTTACGCAAGTTGAGCAATAGCCTTGTCCAGATGTTGCCTCATTCTTTCTTGACAACATTTAATAACATCAACTTCCTACTCAATTGAAAGAAAAATGTCATTAATACTTTCTATTATCAATTTAGATATTATTCAAAATTATTTACTTAAACATCAGTGATAAAAAAGAAATTCATTCGACTTCAGCAGCTAGTTAAATATGAGTAGTTATGTCAAAAGTTTAGTTTATAACTTCCTCCTTCAATTTGTTCACACTCTTCAGAAATAGTCCCTTTGGTCTTTAAAGAAACCATGGTACAAGTCATATAATCCACTGTTGTCCCCTTTTCTGAGTCCTGCTATTATGCTGGAACTAAGTAGGGGCAGGGAACATTATTATGCCTATTATTCCAAATAGGTAGAAGATGAAAATGATAATTCTACTCAGTATAGCTAAAATTTAATTCATAATCTCTTCTTTTCTTTCATCCATATTTTCCTGAAATTGTCCCCTTAAGCCCAAAAAAGAAAAAATAAAACCTGGTGTTTTTAGAAAAAAGACATGGATCTGAATTTTGATTGGTGAGGTTGGTGGATAGACAAAAAACAAGTTGAGAAAATAACATGAAAAAGAAGTTTAAACTCATTCAATCATTTTTGAGTTACGAGAAGGAAAATTTTCTCTATCATTTCCATAGAAAGTTCCAACAAGTAGCCTGAGAGCAGTGATTGGGACCTTTTAAGGATGTTGGTGTGATGGGTACCATAATATTTAACATATAGCACACACCAATATTACATTTCAATATATAAGGGCTAAACTTCATGATAGTTCTACTTCCTCCCTACCCAATGCTGAAGTAAATGTGTTGATTCCTTCTTTCTAGCCCTCACCCTTGCAAGGACAGTTATAATTTATAATCATAGCCTTTCTTGTGACTCAGTTTATGATTGTCCAATTCTGATGTGATTTGTGTATCCTACAGCATAATTTTTGTTTATGTTAGTCTGGTTTTTATTTGGATTGTAGTCTATGCATATGGCACATATTGAGAACTTCTCACTATCTTACAGAAATAAGACTTCAATGAGGGTGTTGGAGTGAAGAAAATAATTATTAAATATAAATATATATTTATGTAAATTCATATAAATATTAATAATTACAGATATTTAGGAGCATAGAGGTTAGTGAAAAGGGGAAAAGTTTAACCCCCCAATTTTGAGATAGGTATATATTATCCTAATTTTTCCTCTGTATTAGTTATTTGAATATAAAGAAGCTCACTTGCCATGAAAGAACTGGCACTCTAAATTGGTGATGTATTGACCTCCTTAGAAATTATTTAGGTTGCACAATGGATAGAGCACTGAACTTGGAGTTAGGAAAACTTGAATTCAAATCCAGCATTAAACACTGTATGTCTTAGGGCAAATCATTTAACGGGTCTATTTCAGTTTCCTTAATTTCCTTACATTTTTGCCCCCATAAGGGTACTGATTTCCCATAATTATTGTCCAAGGATAAAATGACACATTTGCAAACCTTAAAGTGCTACATAATTGCTAACAGCTGTTATTATGATTGTTTTTTCTGTTGTTACATCACTTTGGAAATCATTTGTATGTCTATAGGGCAGCAGTAATATATATCCTCCCTTGACAGAAGATCCAAGGGGGGGGGGACGGAGCCAAGATGGCGGAGTAGAAACAGCATTTCCAATGTGCTCTGCCCCACACAAATTTCAAACAATGTGAAAGAGAGCTCCTAACAACTTCTGGAGCCACAGCACCCACAGAACGGCACAGAGAAGCTAACCTCCTGCTGAGGACAGCCCAGCAGCCAGCGCAGCGCTCTGAGAGCAGGCAGCACAGCACGCTGGGAACAGACAGCGCAGCCCTCAGAGCGAGCCCAGGTCCACGGTTTTAGCCCAAGGGCGGCCGGGCCTTCAGCTGGCTGGTGGAACCCCAGAACACCAGCAATTGTGGCGATTCCATAATTATCAGCACAGATATGCCTAGGACAAAGTGAGAGGTTAGTGCCCTATGGACTTTGGGACCAGTATTTGGGGAACACATGGCTTCCTCCCCTGGGGGCAAAAAGCTGCTGAAGAAACTGCTGCACAGAAGCCATTTTGCAGCGTCAGCAGTGGCTCTAGCTCCTGGTCTGTAGGAAGATCCAGCAATCAGTGTGGGGGTTAATCGCTCTTGCTTTAAACTGCCTGGATCTGGATTGTGGTCTGGGGGGGAAGTTTGGGGTGGGTATCCAACTTGCCAGAGTGGGTGGAGGCTTTACAGAGGCCACCCAACTGGCAGAAGTTGTGAAGACCCCATGTTTGGGCGGAAGCTCCCCTGTCTGGTGGCAGAGTCCTACTGTGGTAACAAGCACCAAAATCAAGTAATTAAGTGGCAATATGCCTAGGCAAATGAAACAAAATAAACAGAAAAGTTCAACATTGGACTCCTATTTTAGGGGCAAAGAGGCTCAAAGCATGGAGGAGGACTGTGAGGTCAGAACTCCTGCACCAAAAGCCCAAATGAAAATACAAGCTGGCTACAGGCCATAGAGGACCTTAAGAAGCAGATAAGAGAAGTGGGGGAAAATTTGGGAAGAGAAATGAAAAAGATGCAAGAAAAGTATGAAATGACAGTCAGCCTGACTGAGGAAAATAACACCTTAAAAAATAAGGGGCGGCTAGGTGGCGCAGTGAATAGAGCGCCGGCCCTGGAATCAGAAGGACCTGAGTTCGGAGCCGGCCTCCGACACTTAATCCGCACAAACAAACAAAAAAAAAAACCTAGCCGTGTAACCTTGGGCAAGTTACTTAACCCCAATTGCCCTAAAGGGGTGGCTAGGTGGCGCAGTGAGTAAGAGCGCCGGCCTCGGAGTTTGGATGACCCGAGATCAGATCCGGCCTCAGAAAATGAACACCCACGCATAAATCAAATGACTAGCCGTGTAACCTTGAGCAAGTTACTTAACCCCAATTGCTTTAAAAAAAAAAAATAGACTAACTCAAATGGCAAAAGAGGTTCAGAAAGGCAATGAGGAGAAGAATGCCTTAAAAAGTCGAATTTGCCAGATGGAAAAAGAATCTCAAAAGCTCACTGAGGAGATTCATTCCTTCAGAGTTAGACTGGAGCAAATGGAAGCTAGTGACTTTATGAGAAATCAAGATGCTGTTAAACAGATCCAAAAAAATGAAAGAATAGAAGGCAATATGAAATATCTCATGGGAAAAACCACTGACCTGGAAAATAGATCCAGGAGAGATAATTTAAAAATTATTGGATTACCTGAAAGCCATGATCAAAGAAAGAACCTAGAAATCACCCTTCAAGAAATCCTCAAGGAAAACTGCCCTGATGTTTTAGATCCAGAGGGCAAAATAGAGGTTGAAAGAATCCACAGATCACCTCTGAAAAAGATCCCAAAAAGAAAACTCCCAGGAATATTATAGCCAGGTTACAGAATCCCCAGATCAAGGAGAAAATACTCCAAGCAGCCAGGAAGAAACAATTTCAATATTGTGGAAACACAATCAGAATAGCCCAGGACCTGGCAGCTTCTACACTGAGGGCTCGAAGGTCATGGAATATGATATCCCAGAAGGCAAAAGAGCTGGGAATGAACCCAAGGGTCACCTACCCAGCAAAACTGAGTATCTTGTTTCAGGGGAAAATATGGTCATTCAGTGGAATAGAGGACTTTCAAGCATTCTTTTTTTTTTTTTAAAACAAATACTTTATTAACTTCTGTTTTACATCATTCATTTCCGCCAGATTTTGAGTTACAATCATTTTCCCCCCATTATTCCCCTACCCAACCTCCCAGAATCGCAGTCCCACAAGATATCGCTTCCTCCAATCTGCTCTCTCCCATACCTTCTCCCATACCCCCATCGACTTTTCCATTAGAGGAAGATGAATCTTTGTGTCCCAATGCCTGCACATCTTATCTCCCATTTATAGGCAAAAGAGTATTAATAATAGTATTTATATATATATTTGAAACATTTAATGTTATGACCTTGAATTTCAGATCCATTTCCTTCCTCCCTTGTCACCCCTTCCTTCTTGGGATATAAGTAATTCAGTATATGTTGTACATGTCTAGCTATGCAAAACATTATCATGGTAGATATATTGTACAAGGCTGCTTATAATTCCCTCCCACTCATCCCACCCCCACCTGGTCCATTCCCTACATGATCCTGTCCCTCTTCTATAGTGGGTACTTCCAGCCTCCCCTCACCCCAAGGATGCCCTCCCATCCATCATCCCATCTCTCATCCCCCTTCCCCCTATCCTGCTGCAGGTTGAGATATCCCATTTAGTATGTATGTCATTTTCTCCCTGAACCAAATTCCGTGTGAATGTGGTTTTGCCTTTTTAGCCTTCCTTATTCTCCCCCTCCTTTGCACCCACTTTCCCCTACATGAGATAGTTTACCCTACCATGTCTCTCCCCATCTCCTCTTGCCACTTTCCCCTCTCACCTCATAATTTCATCCCTTGAGTACTCTCCCTTCCCAACAAAATCAACCTATGCCCTCTATCCATATATAACTGTAACCATATACACACACATTCACATATGTATTCGTATGACCACACCCCTTCTTCCATTATTTTCATAGTGAGAAAGATATCATCAGTCACAGATATTGCTTTTCCATATAGGAATGTAAATAGTTCAACTTTGATAAGTTCCTTTTGATTTCTTTTCCTGATTACCTTCTCAGGCATCTCTTGCTTCTTGTGTCTGGATGTCAAATTTTCTATTCAACTCTGGTTTTTTTTCCTCAAGAATGCTTGAAAGTCCTCTATTCCACTGAATGACCATATTTTCCCCTGAAACAAAATACTCAGTTTTGCTGGGTAGGTGACCCTTGGGTTCATTCCCAGTTCTTTTGCCCTCTGGAATATCATATTCCATGCCCTTCGATCCCTCAGTGTAGAAGCTGCCAGGTCCTGGGCTATTCTGATTGTGTTCCACAATATTGAAATTGTTTCTTCCTGGCCGCTTGTAGTATTTTCTCCTTGATCTGGGGATTCTGGAACCTGGCTATAATATTTCTGGGAGTTTTCTTTTTGGGATCTTCTTCAGGAGGTGATCGGTGGATTCTTTCAACCTCTATTTTGCCCTCTGGATCTAAAATGTCAGGGCAGTTTTCCTTGAGAATTTCTTGAAGGGTGATTTCTAGGTTCTTTCCTTGATCATGGCTTTCAGGTAGTCCAATAATTTTAAATTGTCTCTCCTGGATCTATTTTCCAGGTCAGTGGTTTTTCCCATGAGATATTTCACATTGCCTTCTAATCTTTCATTTGTTTGGATCTGCTTAACAGCATCTTGATTTCTCATAAAGTCATTAGCTTCCATTTGCTCCAGTCTAACTCTGAAGGAATGAATCTCCGCAGTGAACTTTTGAGATTCTTTATCCATCTGGCAAATTTGACTTTTTAAGGCATTCTTCTCCTCATTGCCCTTTTGGGCCTCCTTTGCCATTTGAGTTAGTCTATTTTTTAAGGTGTTGTTTTCCTCAGTCAGGCTGTTGACCTCATTTCATACTTTTCCTGCATCCTTCTCATTTCTCTTTCCAATTTTTCCTCCACTTCTCTTATTTGATTTTAAAGTCCTTCTTAAGGTCCTCTATGGCCTGTAACCCGCTCATGTTTTCCCCTGGGGCTTTTGGAGCAGGACTTCTGACCTCACAGTCCTTTTCCCGCTCTATGCCCCCAAAATAGGAGTCTAGGGTTGCATTTTTCTGTTTCCTTTGCCTTGGCATGTTGCCACTTAATTGCTTGACTTTTGGGCTTGTTGCCACACTATGGCTTTAAGGCCAGATAGAGGAATTTTAGTCCCAAACGTGTGGGGGGCAACTTCCATTTCTGGCAAGCTGTAAACCCACCCACAACTTCCACCCTAGATCACAATCCACATCCAGGGAGGTTAAAGCAAGAGCGATTACCCCCCAAGACTGATCGCTGGATCTCCCCACGATTTGTAGGCTGGGAGCTGGAAATGCCTCTGAAAACTACAAAATGGCGTGTCTCCTCAGCGGCTTCTAGCCCCCAGGGGAGAGAGCTGACGCATTCCCCAAATACAGGTCCCAAAGTCCATAGGACACTAACCTCTTACTTTGTCCTAGGCAAGTCTATGTTGATAATTCTGGAATCTCCACAGTTCCTGGTGTTCTGGGGTTCCTCCAGCTGGCTGCTGGCCCTGCCGCCCTGGGGCTAAAACCTCAGCTCAAGTGGACCTGGGCTCTGCGCGCTGCCGGCTCCCAGACCACTGCGCTGGTCCTTCCTGCAGGGTGCTGGGCTGTCCTCAGCGGGAGGTTAGCTTCTCTGTGTCGTTCTGTGGGTGCTGGGGCTCCAGAAGTTTTTCAGAGTCCTTTTTTACATAGTTTGTGGAGAATCTGGGGGCAGAGAGGCTTGGACTTGCTGTTTCTACCACTTTCAAGCATTCTTGATGAAAAAACCAGAGTTGAGTAGAAAATTTGACATTCAGACACAAGAAGCAAGAGATGCTTGAGAAGGTAATCAAGGAAAAGAAATCAAAAGGAACTTATCAAAGTTGGACTATTTACAGTCCTACATGGAAAAACAATAAGTGTGTTTGATGAAACCTTTCTCATTATGAAAATAATTGAAGAAGGGTACATGGCATATGTTCACAGGTATACATGGATAGAGGGCACAGGTTGAATTTGATGGGAAGGGATGATGATTATTATTTTTATTTGGAGGGCAATTGGGGTTGGGTGACTTGCCCAGGTTCATGTGGCTGGGTTTTTGTTTGTGTGTTGGGTGTCTGGGGCCGGATCCGAGCTCAGGTCCTTCTGGCTCCAGGGCTGGCTCTCTGCTCGCTGCGCCACCTAGCCGCCCCAAGGAAGGGATGATTCTTAAGGGGTGAAGTCAAGAGGTGAGAGAGGAAAGTGGCAAGAGGAGATGGCGAGAGACAGGGTAGGGCAAACTATCTCATGTAGAAGAGGCAAGGGGAAGTAGTTGCAGGGGAGGGGAAGAACAGGAAGGCAAAAAGGCAAAAGCATATTCTCATTGAAGTTGGCTCAAGGAGAGAATCACATACATACTAAATATCTATTTGCATAGATATACATGTACAACACATACTGAATTGCTTATCTTCTCAGAGGGAGTGGGTGACAAGGGAGAAGGGGAATGGATCTGAAAATCGAAGTTTTAAAATTAAATGTTTCATAAGATGTCCAGGCAGTGGGGCTCAGACATTCACCTTACCCTAATGGCAAAGTCGAAGGGGGTATGGGAGAAGATATGGGAGAGAGCAGATTGGATGAGGGGATATCTAATGGGACTGTTATTCTGGGGTGGTGGGTAGGGAAAAAATGGGGGAAAAATGTAACTCAAAATCTGGTGGAAATGAATGATATAAACCAGAAGTTAATAAAGCATTTGTTTAATTAAAAAAAATAATTTTTAAAAAAAAGAAGAAAGATCCAAGGATATCTTAGGGGTAGAGGAGAGTGATGTATTGAAATGTGGGATATAACAAGGATCTCTATGTTCTATAGCTAGGACAAGGTTACCATCAAGACTGCTGTTAAATACTTTCTAAGAGTCAGAAAGAAAAAAGGAAGACAAGAGCTAATATCTACATTTGGGTAAGTGGGGTGGACCTGTAGTTTCATTCGTGTAGGGAACTTCCAATTAGGAAACTCTTTTTACTAATGCAGATTAACATCTGCTCTGCAACTTAGATTCTGAGAGCAGACAGTATTAACCATGTTTTAAAAATATTTTAATGACTACATTTCAATATAATTGGTTCTTTTTGTTAAACTTATGTATTTTATTTTATGTATTTAAAAAGATTACTATCAAAATGATAGGATATCTAGACTTTATAGGTCTGCCAAAAAGGTTAAGAACCTCTATCTTAGAGAGTTGCAAGGTTAAGTAAGAGTAACAGTCAGTGTGTGTATGTCAGAAATAGGCCTTTAACCTAGGTCTTCTTAACTTGGAAGCTAATTTACAAAGTGTCTTCCTTATAACAACCTTGTGAAGTAGGTAATGAAAACATTATTATCCCAATTTTATAGATGAAGAAACTGAGGCTCACAGAGAAGTTAAATAAAATCACATGGTTAAGTTGTAGGGTTGGGACTTAAAACTCAGGACTTCTAAATCTGATACCCTGATTGATGGGGTGATGGAATTTGGACTCCTACAAAGAAATGACTATGTCTTTGAAAGCAACCCACTCCCTGAATTTTCCCATACATTCTAGCAGCCCAGATCATTGGCCCACACTAGACTACTTGATCACCTAATTAGCTTACTTGACATTCTTTTCACAGTCATACTTGGCTCACTCCAGACTACTTGGATTTACTGATCATCCTTAATCCTGCCTAGATCATCTAATAAGTCTACTTGATATTCCTTTCACTGTTGCACCTGGCCTACCCCAGACTATTCATCATTCCTTAATTCCATTCATATCCTTTCACTGTTCCTTTTGTATATGAGTCAGTCAGTCTTAGCCCCATTAAGCTGCAGGTTCACTAGGAACTCTGCCTGCTTCTATTGGTGTAACAATAAAATTTGCCCCCTGACTGGAAGAAGGTTTGAATATATGAATTTATTCCAGGTTGGTGCCATGCTGTACCCTGACATTTTAGGATTCCCAGCAATCCCAAACTGCATCATGCCCACTATACAAAACTGCCTCTGAGAATACTAGAAGATTGTAGGGTTAATTTCTGGATTCTGTGCAAGTAGAAGAATAACAGTGAATGTTAACTGACCTTCTAAAAGTGTTCATTGCTAGGAAGGAAGAAAGAAAGGAAGGAAGGAAGGAAGGAAGGAAGGAAGGAAGGAAGGAAGGAAGGAAGGAAGGAAACCCACTTTTATTCAGTGCCTACTTTGTGCAGGCATTGTGCTAAGTGCTTTACAAATATTATCTCATTTGATCCTTACAATATTCCTGGGAAGTAGGTGTTATTATTATCCACATTTTAGAATTGTGAAAACTGGGGCAAAGGTTAAATGACTTGCTCAGGGTCACATAGCTAGTAAGTATGTGTGTGTGTGTGTGGGGGTGTATGTGTATGGGAGGAGGGAGGGAGACAGAGACAGAGAGAGAGAGAGAGAGAGAGAGAGAGAGAGAGAGAAGAGAAGAGAATCGTTTATATGTGTATTAGTGTGTCTGGTTTCACATGGTCTCTCCAACATTAGTCATTTTTCCTTTTTTGTCAACTTTGACAATTTAATGGGTGTGAAGTAGAACCTCAGAGTTGCTTTAATTTGAATTTTTTTAGTTATTAGTGGTTCAGAGCATACAGCTCTTTAAAAGTTGTATTCCTTCCTTTGAGAACTGCCTATTCTTGTATTCACCAATTTATCAACTGGGTAATTTATTTTCTTTTTATAAATTGATATCAGTTCCTTATATATCTTGGCACTGAGATACTTATCAGAGAAATTTTGCTCTAAATATTTTTTCCCTGAGTTAACTATTTCCCATCTGATTTTAGCTGAATTGGTTTTGTTTGTAAAAAAAAAAAAACTTTTAAATTTTATATGATCAAAATTGTACATTTTATTTTCTGTGGTTATTTTTCCCATTCTTTGGTCAGGAACTCGTTCCCTATCCATAAATCCAAGATGGAATTATCTTTCCTGTTCCTCTTATTTTTTATTTGGGGCTTATCTGGAGATATTGGTCTAAACCCAATTTCTGCCAGTTAACTTTAAAATTTTCCCATCAATTTTTTTTAATAGTGAGTTCTTACTAAAGTAGTTGGAGTCTTTGAGTTTATCAGACACTAGGCTACTAGATTAATTTCCTCTTTGCAATGTGTAACTAATGTGATCCACTGATTAACTTATTTAACCAATATAAAATGATTTTTTAAAAATGAAGAAATTAAAGCTATTTATAATCATGTGAAAAATGCTTGAAATCATTATTGATTAGAGGAATGCAAATTAAAATAACACCTTACCCCTATCAGATTGGCTAATACAACAAAAAGGAAAATGTTGGAGAAAATGTGGGAAAATTGTTGGTAGAATTATAAACTGATCCAACCATTCTGGAGAGCAATTTGGAACTATGCTCAAAAGGCTATATAGAAAAGGTTATACAACTGGCAGATCTATATCCCAAAGAAATCATAAAAAAGGGAAAAGGACCTACATGCACAAAAATATTTATAGCAGCTTGTTTATGGTGGCAAAGAACTGGAAGTTGAGGGGATACCCATGAACTGAGGAATAGTTGAACAAGTTGTGGTATATGAATGTAATGAAATACTATTGTGCTATAAGAAATGATGAGCAGGTGGATTTCAGAAAAACCTGGAAAGACTTACATGAATGGATGCTTAGTGAAGTTAGCAGAGCCAAGAGAACATTGCATACAGTAATAGCAACATTGTGCAATGACCAACTTTGATAGGATTAGCTTTTCTCAGCAATACAATGATCTAAGACAATTCCAGAAGCCTCATGATGGAAAATGCTATCCACATCCAGAGAAAGAACTATGGACTCTCAGCAGCCAATGACTATAGTAATCTACTGTTTGATAAACCAAAAGACCCCAGTTTTGGGGATAAGAACACACTATTTGAAAAAAAACTGCTGGGAAAACTGGAACATAGTATGGCAGAAATTGGGCATAGACCAATATCTAACACAGTACACCAAAATAAAGTTGAAATGGGTGCACAATCTAGGTATAAAGGCTGATATTGCAAGCAATCTGGGAGAGCAAGGAATAGTTTACCTGTCATATCTATGGAGAGGGAAAGATTTTATGATGAAACAAGAGTTAAAGAGCATTATAAAATGCAAAATGGATAACTTTGATTACATTAAATTGAAAAGTTTCTATACAAATAAAGCCAATGTTACCAAGATTAAGAGGGAAGTGGAAAATTGGAAAAGAATTTTTATAACCAGTGTCTCTGATAAAGGCCTCACTTCTAAAATATACAAAGAATTGAGTCAAATCTATAAGAATACAAGCCACTTCCCAATTGATAAATGATCAAAGGATATGAAAAGGCAGTTCTCAGAAGATGAAATTAAAGATATGTATAAGCATATGAAAAAAATGCTCTAAATCACTAGTGATTAGAGAAATGCAAATCAAAACAACTCTGAGGTACCAAATCTCATTGACCAGATTGACTAAGATGACAAAACTAGAGAATGATAAATGCTGGAGAAGATGTAGAAAAACTGGAACACTAATGCATTGTTGGTGGAGTTGTGAACTGATCCAGCCATTCTGGAGGGCAATCTGGAACTTTGCCTAAAGGGCTATAAGTAAGTGCATACCATTTGATACAGCAATACAACTTCTAGGGTTAAATCCCAGAGAGATCAGAGAAGTGGGAGGAGGACCTGTATGTACAAAAATATTCATAGCAGCTCTTTTTGTGGTAGCAAAGAATTGGAAATCAAGGGGATGCCCATCAATTGGGGAATGGCTGAACAAATTGTGGTATATTAATGTAATGGAATAGTACTGTGCTATAAGAAATGAGGAGCAGACAGACTTCATAATAACCTGGAGAGACATATAAACTGATGCTGAGTTAGAAGAGCAGAACCAGGAGAAATCTGTACACAATCACAAACACAATGTATGTGTGATGACTAACTTCAATAGACTGGGCTCCTCTCAGCAATGTAAGGTTATAAGACAACTCCAGAAGACTCACGATCAAAAGAAATATCCACATCCAGAGAAAGAGCTATGGAGTCTGAATGCAGATTGAAGCAAACTACTTGCTCTCTTTCTTTTTCTTGTTTTGTTTTGTTTCCTCTTTCTCACTGATCATTCCATTGGTTATAATTCTTCTTTACAACCTGACTAATGATTAATGTGAAGATATATGTAGATCCTATTATTGAGTGCATGCCACCATGACAAGGCTGGGAGGAGAGGAGAGGGAGGGGGAGAAAATTTGAAACTCAAGGGACTGTGGAACTGAATGTTGTAAACTAAAAATAAATAAACAAATTAATTTTATAAAAAAAGAACTATGAAGTCTGAATGCAGATAGAAGCATACTAAATTTTTTTTCTTTCTTGTAGTTTTTCTCTTGTGTTCTGATTCTTCTTTCACAACTTGAATAATGTAGAAATATGTTTAATATGATCACAAGCCTATATCAGATTGCTTTTCACCTTGGGGAGGGAGGAGGGAAAAGAGGGAGGAGAAAAAAAATGGAACTCAAAATCTTTAAAAGCAAATGGTGAAACAAAAAAAGACCGACCAATTAGGAATCCAATGTAACAATCCAGATGAGAGTGATAAAGGAGTAAAGCAAATGATGATGATGATGATGAAAACAGACTTAATCTCATACTCTGAAGCAGTAGTGGTGATAACAGACATCCTTGCTATATCCCTGATATTATTGAGAAGTCTTGGGGGCGGAGCCAAGATGGCAGAGTAGAAACAGCTCATCCAAGCCACTCTGCCCCCAGATTCACCCCAAACTATGTAAAAGGGGACTCTGAACAACTTCTGGAGCCCCAGCACCCACAGAACGACACAGAGAAGCTAACCTCCCGCTGAGGACAGCCCAGCAGCCCTGCAGGAAGGACCAGCGCAGTGGTCTGGGACCTGGCAGCGTGCAACCCACAGAGCGCAGGAGCCAAGCCGAGCCCAGGTCCTCATGAGCCGAGGTTTTAGCCCCAGGGCGGCAGGGCCAGCAGCCAGCTGGAGGAACCCCAGAACACCAGGAGCTGTGGCGACTCCAGAATTATCAACACCAACTTGCCTAGGACAAAGTAAGAGGTTAGTGTCCTATGGACTTTGGGTCCAGTATTTAGGGAATGTGTCGGCTCCCTCCCCTGGGGGCTAGAAGCCGCTGAGGACAAACGCCATTTTGTAGTTTTCAGAGGCAGCTCCTGCTCCCAGCCTGCAAATTTGTAGGGAGATCCAGCGATCAGTCTTGGGGGTTAATCGCTCTTGCTTTAACCTCCCTGGATCTGGACTGTGATCTAGGGTGGAAGTCGTGGGTGGGTTTACAGCTTGCCAGAAACGGAAGTTGCCCCCCACACGTTCGGGACGAAAATTCCTCTATCTGGCCTTAAAGCCATAGTGTGGCAACAAGCCCAAAAGTCAAGCAATTAAGTGGCAACATGCCAAGGCAAAGGAAACAGAAAAATGCAACCCTAGACTCCTATTTTGGGGGCATAGAGCGGGAAAAGGACTGTGAGGTCAAAAGTCCTGCTCCAAAAGCCCCAGGGGAAAACATGAGTGGGTTGCAGGCCATAGAGGACCTTAAGAAGGACTTTAAAAATCAAATAAGAGAAGTGGAGGAAAAATTGGAAAGAGAAATGAGAAGGATGCAGGAAAAGTATGAAATGAGGGTCAACAGCCTGACTGAGGAAAACAACACCTTAAAAAATAGACTAACTCAAATGGCAAAGGAGGCCCAAAAGGGCAATGAGGAGAAGAATGCCTTAAAAAGTCGAATTTGCCAGATGGAAAAAGAATCTCAAAAGTTCACTGAGGAGATTCATTCCTTCAGAGTTAGACTGGAGCAAATGGAAGCTAATGACTTTATGAGAAATCAAGATGCAGTTAAGCAGATCCAAATAAATGAAAGATTAGAAGGCAATGTGAAATATCTCATGGGAAAAACCACTGACCTGGAAAATAGATCCGGGAGAGACAATTTAAAAATTATTGGACTACCTGAAAGCCATGATCAAAGAAAGAACCTAGAAATCACCCTTCAAGAAATTCTCAAGGAAAACTGCCCTGATGTTTTAGATCCAGAGGGCAAAATAGAGGTTGAAAGAATCCACAGATCACCTCCTGAAAAAGATCCCAAAAAGAAAACTCCCAGGAATATTATAGCCAGGTTCCAGAATCCCTAGATCAAGGAGAAAATACTTCAAGCAGCCAGGAAGAAACAATTTCAATATTGTGGAAACACAATCAGAATAGCCCAGGACCTGGCAGCTTCTACACTGAGGGATCAAAGGGCATGGAATATGATATCCCACAGGGCAAAAGAACTGGGAATGAACCCAAGGGTCACCTACCCAGCAAAACTGAGTATTTTGTTTCAGGGGAAAATATGGTCATTCAGTGGAATAGAGGACTTTCAAGCATTCTTGATGAAAAAACCCCCTATTCTATAGTTTTATTTCTCTTCCTATGTTTTCTTTTCTTGCCAGTCAATTACTTGACTTTTGAGTTTTGCGCAGCTCTTATCAGAGTTCCTTCTAGCACTTGCCTCAGAACTGTGAGGAGGATTCCCTTGAAACAGTCTCAACAAGCTCTGCCATGCTAATATTCCTCACTCGAGGACCACCACCAAAGACTGTGACCAAGATCCAAGTAGTTCAAAGTAAGAGTATACTGCCTGAGGGCCAGCAAAGAGAGTCCTGCAATTATACTCTGGACAGCTGCTTTGCCCCCCCCCCCCCATCTGTGTAACTGGAGCTCAGAAGGCAGCCACCAAGGCAGAGCCGCCACCTCCACTGCCCCAAGGGGAGGGGCTGGACCACTGCATGCTCTTCTCTCACCCAGGTTCAACAGAGCTCCCCAACACTTCCCTTTTACTTTCTCTTTTGCGTTTATGGGTTAAGAAATCTGGAAACCACCCCAGCTGCCAGTGATTCACTCTCCTGAAGTCTGCTTCGTTTAGTTTGTGTTGCTGGTCTGAGCTGGTGCAACCCATGTGGGAATGCACTCCACTCCACACCCATTATGATAGACCCTTCCTCTTGGCCTGCCAGGCTGCCTTCAGTGGGAGATTTGTTTCTCTCCATCACTTTGTGGGTTTTGTAGCACGAAAATCTGTTTAGAGCCATTTTTTACAGGTATTGGAGGTGGTTGGAGCCAGAGCTCAAGCAAGTTCCTGCTTTTCTGCCATCTTGGTGCCACTCCATACATATTTTATCACTAGTATTTTTTTTTAATTTTTTTGCATTTACATTTATTAGGGAAATTGGTCTAAAATTTTCTTTCTCTATTTTAGGTCTTCCTGATTTAGATATCAAAACCGTATTTGTGTCATAGGAGAAATTTGGTAGGACTCATTCTTTACCTATTTTTTTTTCCAAATGCTTTATTAACTTCTGTTTTACATCATTCATTTCCATCAGATTTTGAGTTACAATTTTTCCCCATTTTCCCCCTACCCACCACCCCAGAATAACAGTCATACAGGATATCCCCTCATCTAATCTGGTCTCTCCCATCTCTGCTCCCATACCCCCTTTGAATTTTCCAATAGGGTGAGGTGAATCCCCACGTCCCATTGCCTGCATGTCTTATCTCCCAATTATATGCAAAATAGTATTAATCATAGTATTTATATATTTTTTTAAAAAATGGATTTTAAAAGGAAGATAAGCAATTCAATAAATGCTGTATATGTGTAGCCATGCAAAACATTACCAAAATAGATATATTGCAAAAGATTGACTATATTTCCCTCTCTCCCATCCCACCTTCCACCTGGTCCACTCCCCAACTTGATCCTGTCCCTTTTCAAAACTGGGTGCTTCCAACATCCCTCCCCCACCAGCCCACCCTCCCCTCCACCACCTTCTCCCATCCCCCTCCCCCCATGCTCCTGTAGGGTGGGACACCCTATTTAGTATGCATGTCATTCTCTCCCTGGTCCAAATTCAATAAGAATAAGGTTTTGCCTTTTTGCCTTCCTGTTCTTCCCCTCCCCTGCAACCACCTTCCCCTGCATCCTATACATGAGACAGTTCACCCCATTATCTCTCCCCATTATCCCTCACCACATTACTCTCTCACCTCTTAATCTCACCTTTTAAGTATATATACACACACACATTCACAAATGTATTCATATGCCCATATACCCTTCTTCAACTATTTTTATACTGAGAAAAGTTTCATCAGTTACAGTTATTGTTTTTCACTGTAGGAATGTAAATAATTCAACTTTGATAAGTTCCTAGTGATTTCTTTTCCCTGTTTACCTTCTCAAGCATCTCTTTCTTATTATATCTGAATGTCAAATTTTCCATTCAACTCTGGTTTTTTCCTCAAGAATGCTTGAAAGTCCTCTATTCCACTGAATGACCAAATTTTCCCCTGAAACATGATACTCAATTTTCCTGGGTAGGTGATTCTTGGTTTTAATCACAGCTACTTAGACCTGCAGAATATCATATTCCATGCCCTTTGATCTCTCAGTGGAAAAGCTGCCAGATCCTGCGTTATCCTGATTGTGTTTCCACAATACTGACATTGTTTCTTCCTGGCTGCTTGTAATATTCTCTCCTTGATCTGGGAATTCTGGAACCTGGCTACAATATTCCTAAGAGTTTTCTTTTTGGGATCTTTTTCAGGAGGAGATCTGTGGATTCTTTCAACCTCTATTTTGCCCTCTGGTTCTAAAACATCGGGGCAATTTTCCTGGAGAATTTCTTGCAGGATGATTTCTAGATTCTTTCTTTGATCATGACTTTCAGGTAGTCCAATATTTTTAGATTGTCTCTCCTGGATCTATTTCCAGGTCATTGGTTTTTCCCACGAGATATTTCACATTGCTTTCTATTCTTTCATTTGTTTGGATCTGCTTAATAGCATTTTGATTTCTCATAAAGTCACTGGCTTCCATTTGCTCCAGTCTAATTCTGAAGGAATCTGATAAGAGGAAATTCAACAGACGTAAATGTAAAAATGTATACTTGCACTAAAAAAATCAGCTTCATAAATAAAGAATGAGGAAGGCATTGTATGACTGCAGTTTGAAAGAGATCTGGGCATTTTAATGAATGGCAAGCTCAATATGAGATATTAGTGTTATGTGGCAGGCAAAAAAAAAAACTTATGAAATTTGGACCTGCATTAAGAGAGTCATAGTTTCCAAAAAATAAAGGGGTGACCATTCCTCATTGGATGTTTTGGGAATATTGTGTTCAATTCTGACTACAGTTTTAAGAAGGACATTATTAGTAAGCTATAGATGTTTTAATTATTCTTCTTAGTTTGGTAACATATGCAAATCTGATTATCATGCCATTTATTTCTTTATAAATGAGTGATTTAATTTCAAATAGCATAGGACCAAGCACATATCCCTGGAGCATTTCATTGGAGACTTCCTGCCTGCCATGTTGTCATTGAACCATTAACTATTCTTCTTTAAGTCTCACAACACAACCGGTTCTTAAAGTATGATCATCAATTTTACATTTTTCCATCTTCTTGACAAGAATAGTATGTGATATTTTATCAAATGCTTTGCTAATGTAGCCTTCTGTCTGGGAAGGTTGCCAATGAGATTCACTGGTGCCAAATGTATCTATGGCAACGGAGTAGACTTTTACCCAGAATACAGAGCAAATGTGACATTTTGAACTTGGCATTGAGAACTGTGGGAATAAGAATGCAAAGAATCCATTTTGATAAAACCACCCAGAGCAGCAAGGCAGACTGGGGTGGGGTTTAGGAAGGCAGACTGATATTTCTCTTCCCAGGTATTCTGTTCCTGCTTCCAAGACTGTTGTTATAGGACAGGTTGTTGTCACTGGTGATGATGATCTGAGTTGAGGTATTGATCCAAAGAGATGGCCTGCAACTGGAGTGGTAAGGCTGATGAGGTTAAGAGAGAAATTTCTGAGCCAAGCACACACCAAGACCTCAATAATTTCCTTCCCCTCTTTCCTCCATCCCTTTAGGGAAGGCTCATTTGTGCAGTTATAACTGCACAAATGATTCACTTCCTGCCTGCCTCCCTCATCCCACAAGGAATTAAGTGGAAGAAGCCTAATCTGTTCTCTACTGGCAACAGGGCCAAATGACTAGCATTCCAAACAATTTATTCCTCAGTTGTTTACTGTTCTTTCATTTCTAATAAGTTTAATCCCATTGCTATAAAAAAAAACTGGTGGTCACCAAATTCTGAGTAGCTAATGTACTTCTATTTTCTGGCACAGAAGGAAGAGTTTTTGTCCTTAAAAAAGGTGGTTGTGGGGCAAATTTTATTCTTCGGAGGAAGCTGAGGTGAGATTGTGGAAATCAGATTTTGAATCTGCTGAAGAGGTGGGAAGAAGGGAGGGGGGTGGAGAGTGAGATGGAGAAGTAGAAGTGTGTATGTCATAATTACCATCCTAGACCCAAACTCAGAAACCCCATTAAGGAAAAATGAGCCACAGTGTGGTTAGTCAAGGAGAAGCCTGGGACACTGATAATACTAGGGCTTTCTACTATTTTATCCTAAGGTACTGGTGCTATAACTGTTGTTTGAGGACTAAGGCTGTTCAGCTATGAAACTGCTAAAGCTGGTTACCACTTT
Organism: Gymnobelideus leadbeateri; assembly: GCA_011680675.1. Classification (NCBI taxonomy): domain Eukaryota; kingdom Metazoa; phylum Chordata; class Mammalia; order Diprotodontia; family Petauridae; genus Gymnobelideus; species Gymnobelideus leadbeateri. The sequence goes on along the minus strand of WOXC01007515.1, from coordinate 290,273 downwards.
TGGCTTTGCTCTTAGCGATGAAAAGATTTCTGTTTACCCATGCCGTAGTTTATGGATCCACTTAATTTTTAATCCTTTGCTACAACAAAACATGCTGTTATATTTTTATGCCTTTTGCTCTTTTCAAATCAGCTGGTGGTATGGGTCAAAGGGTATGCACAGTTTCCCCCCTCATTTTAAAAGCTTTTTATTTTTGTTTTTCAAGTAACAAGTTTGAAAAAATTTATCCTTTCCCCCCACTACTGCATCCTACCTCTCAAATGACAAAAACTAAAACAAATCTAAGCAAATCACTCAATATGTGGCTATGTATTATGACAAAACAAATTTCCTCATGTCTGAAATCAACCAATCAAATCAATATTTATTATTAAGTGCCTGCTATGTGCCAGGCACTGTGCTAAACACTGGAGATACAAAAAGAGGCAAAATGTGGTTCTTCCCTTTCAGGAGCTTACAATCTCAAGGGGAAGACAGTATGCAAACATATACATACAACCCAAGCCTAAACATAGGATAAATTGGAAATAATTGACAGAAGTAAAGCACTAGATTTCAGAGGGGGTGGGGAACAGCATCTAGCAAAAGAAGAGCTTTGAGGTGGGACTTACAGGAAGCAAGAGAGGTCAGAAGGTAGAGAGGAGGAGGGAGAATGTCCTAGGAAATGGGGACAGACAGAAAAAATGCCCAGAGCCAAGAGGTGGAGTGTCTTATTTGTGGAATATCCAGGAAGCTAGTGTCACTGGATCAAAAAGAATGTGGCAGGAAGTCAAGTATAAGAGGACTGGGTAGGAAGGGGTTAGGTTAGGAAGGGCTTTGAATGCCAAAGAGTGCGCTTTGATATTTGATCCTGGTGGTAATAGGGAGCCACTAGAGTTTATTTAGGGGGCTGCTGGTGTTGGTGACATGATAAGACTTGTGCTTTAAGAAAATCACTTTAGGGCGGCTGGGTGGCCCAGTGAGTAGAGCATCGGCCCTGGAGTCAGAAGGACCTGAGTTCGATTCGGCCTCAGACACTTACACACAAACAAAAACCTAGCCATGTGACCTTGGGCAAGTTACTTAACTCCAATTGCCCTCCAAAAAAAAAATCACTTTAGTGACTGCATAGAGGATAGATTGGACAGGGAGAGACAAAAGGCAGACAGAGACATCAGCAGGATATTACAGTAATCCAGGTATAAGGTGATGAGGGCTTGCTCTAAAGTGGTGGCAATGTAGGTGGTATATTTGGAAGATGTTGCAAAGGTGAAATGGACAGACCTTGGCAATAGATTGTATATGGGGAGTGAGAGAGCCTGGGGGACTGGGAGGATGTTATTGATTTTATAAATAAATGCTAATGATTAATGTAGACTTATTTCATGCTGTGTACATTTTTGCTAGTTTTTAATTATTTCAATAAATTTAGGGTTTTCTAGCTTCAATTTAGGGTTTTCTAATTATACCATCATATTATTTTGAAGTTTCCTTGGTGCCTATATTTATTCCCTCAATTTTTTCTTATCTTATTGCTATAACTTGCACTTCTAGCGCTATATTAATAAAATAGCAATGGTGATAATGGGCATCTCCTCAGCTTATTGGAAATTCCTCTAAGTTTTCTAATGCTTGCTCTGGAATTTAAAACAGATATTATTTATTATATTAAAGACCCATTTAGTCTGTTGATTTGTACAGTGTTTAATAGAAATTGGTATTAGATTTTATCAAAAGCCTCTTCAGAACCAAATCTAGTGATATTTATTATCAATATTATTGATGTGGTTTATCATATTTTTATAGTCTTCTCTATGCTGAGTTAGGGGTATTCCTGGTATAAACCCAACCTGGTTATAATGTATAATACTGGTATTGGTCTGTAGTTTTCTTTCTCTGCTTTATGTTTAGAGATGAAGACCACATTTGCCTTGTAAAAAAGAGATTAGAAGGTCTTTTCTTATTGCTGCAAACAGTTTGTATAATTTTGGAATTACTTTTTCTTTGTGTGACAAAATGCATATGTAACTCTATCTGGTCTTGGAGTTTTGTTTTGTTTTGTTTTTTCCTTATGGGAGTTCATTTATTGCTTGTTGAACTTATTTTTCTAGTACTGGGTTACTTAAATAGTCTATTTCTTCTTTTGTTAATCTAGACATTTAGCTTTGTAAATATTTACCTTCTCCCTCTAAGTTATCAGTGTTGTTAGCATATAGTTAAGACAAAATAGTGCCTTATAATTTCTTTTATTTCTTCAGTTGTGGTAAGTTCCTTTTAATTGCTGATATAAACAACTTATTTTTCCTCTGTATTTAAAAAAAAAACAAATATAAACTGTTTCGTTAGTTAAAAAAAAAGCTCCTGGGGTGGAATCAAGATGTCAGAGTAAGAGCCAGCATTTTTGCCCAGTTCTCTCAACATACCCCGCCCCCTACAACAACCTAGAAAATGTGCCAAACTGAATTTTTATGAGGAAAGCCAAGACAAGATTACAGTGAGTCATTTTTCTAGCCCAGGACAGCTTAGAATGAGAGATCTTTGAACACTGGGATAGGGACTTGCCAAGAGCACATTAGAGCAGTGGCACCCCTACATTAGGTGGAGGCAGCAGTGAGGTACACTCTAGCACCAAAAGACTGAACACCTGGACAGAAAGAGATCCCAGGGACACCTTTGAACAGGTACTATCTGACACTTTTGTCACCCATTTCCTGTTCCAAGTCACAGTACCAGGACAAAGAAGAGCAGTCATAGTCTTGACAAATCAGGAGACCACCTGTGTAAGGAACAGAGAACAAGTTCCAGGAACATAGTTATGCGGCTTTGAGCCCAAGATAAGAGTGAGGCCTTAGGTCTAACCTTTAGCCCTGAATGTATTCCTACAGTGGAATAAACCAGGAAGGAGATCAAGGGGGGGGCCAGCAGTTCAGTCACTTGACCCCTACAGAATCTCCCAGTGGGATAACTATGAGTTCAGCAGCAGTCTATGAAAAGTCAATGCAAACCCAAACTTGGTCAGACATCTGCAGAGAGCAAACCAGTAGGGTAGTGAATAGTTCTCTTCCTGTATCACACTACTTTATAGGCAACAAAAAATTTATAGGCCCCCAGATGGTGCTGTGAAAGTAGCAGAAAAACATATAAGAGAGAAGTTCAGGCCACACATCCCCACCAGAGATGAGAAGAGCCTAATATAACTTAAAGTCCAAAGTCAATAAGGAAGCTAGAAAAATTAGCAAACAATTAAAAAAGAACATGAACATATATAGCTACTATGGTGACAGGGAAGCTGAAGACACAAATACAGAAGATGACTTGAAAAACATCTAAAAAATGATGGGATAGAAGCCAAAGGGGGAGGGGAAGCCAAGATGGTGGAGTAAAAGCAGGAACTTAATTCAAATGCCTATAAAAATGACTCTAAACAAATTTTAAAGCTACAGAACCCACAGAGTGAGATATGTTTCCAGATGAGGACAGCCTGGCAAACTGACAGGAAGGGTCAATCACACCAGGCTGGGAACAGAGTCCCAAGTGGGCCATGCCAGCACAGACCTGTGTCACAGACCATGCCAGAGCAGACCTCAGTGGACTGAATCACTGGCAGCTGTGGCAGTTTCCAGACTTCTCAACCCATAAACACCAAAAAGAAAGTAAAAGGTCAGTGGGGAACTCTGTTGATCCTGGGTGAGAGAAGAGCATGGTCCAGCACCTGCCCCCAGGGCAGAGGTGGCAGTAACTGCAGGTGCTACCACTGCCACTGCTATTAGAGCTCCAGGCCCACAGATGGTTTGGGGACCAAGTAGCTGACCATAGGTAAATTGCAGGACTCTCTTTGCTGGCACTGAGGGAGGATTCTCTTGCTTTGCCCTGCTTGGATATGGGTCAAAGTCTTGGGTGGCGGTCCTGGAGTGAGGAGGAGTGCTAGCATGGCAGAGCTTGTTGAGGCTGTGGAGAGGCAGTCCTCCTCATACTTGAGGCAGGTGCCTAGGAGAAGCTCTGACAACAGCCGTGCAAAACCCCAAATATTTGGGACAGAACACTCTCCACTCTGGAAGCACAGTTGTACTGTGGCAAAGAGCTCAAAAGTCAAGTAATTGGCTGGCAAGATGAGCAAGCAGAGGAAGAGAAATCAGACTATAAAATTTTCTTTTTTGGTGACAAAGACAATTAAAACATAGAAGCAGAAGAAGACAACAAAATCAAAACTCCTGCATTAAAAAACTCCAAGAAAAATATGAATTGGTCACAGCTCATGGAGCTCAAGAAGGATTTTGAAAATCAAGTAAGAGAAGTAAAGGAAAAACTGTGAAGAGAAATGAAAGTGTTGCAAGAAAATCATGAAAAATGAGTCAACAGCTTGCTAAAGGAGACAACTTAAAAAATAGATTAACTCAAATGGCAAAAAAGGTCCAAAAAACAAATAAGGAGAAGAATGCCTTAAAAAGCAGAATTCATCAAATGGAAAAGGAACTTCAAAAGGTCGCTGAAGAAAATAATTCCTTCAGAATTAAATTGGAGCAAATAGAAGCTAATGGCTTTATTAGAAATCAAGATATTATAAAACAGATCCAAAAGAATAAAAAAAATAGAAGGCAATGTGAAACATCTCATTGGAAAAACCACTGAGCTGGAAAATAGATCCAGGAGAGATAATTTTAAAATTATTGAATTACCTGAAAGCCATGATTTAAAAAAAGCCTGGACATCATCTTCCAAGAAATTATCAAGGAAAACTGCCCTCATATTTTAGAACCAGCGGGCAAAATAGAAATTGAAAGATTTCATGGATCACCTCTTGAAAAAGATCCCAAAAAGAAAATTCTTTTGAATATTAGAGCCAAATTTCAGAGTTCCCAAGTCAATCAGAAAATGTTACAAGCAATCAAGAAGAAGTATTATGGAAGTACATTCAGGATAACACAAGATCTAGCACTGTCTACATTATGGAATCGAAGGGCTTGGAATATGATATTCTGAAGGTCAAAGGAGCTAGGATTAAAAACAAGAATCACCTACCCAGAAAAACTGAGTATAATAATCAGGAGAAAATATGGATATTCAATGAAATAGAGGACTTTCAAACGTTCTTTTTTAAAAAATTTATTTACTTTTAGTCTACAACATTCAGTTCCACAATCCCTTGAGTTTCAAATTTTCTGCCCCTCTCTCTCCTATTTGTACCACTCCCACACATGGCATCATACAATCAAATATGGGATCTTTGGGCATAGTTCCAGATTGTTCTCCAGAATGGTTGAATCAGTTCACAATCCCACCAACAATGCATTAGTGTTCCAATTTTTCCACATCCTTTCCAGTTTTTATCATTTTCCTGTTTTGTGATCTTAGCCAATCTGACTAGTGAGATGTGGTACCTAAGAATTGTTTTGATTTGCATTTCTCTAATCAAGAGTGATTTAGAGCATTTTTTCAAATGCTTATAGATATCTTTAATTTCTTCCTCTGAAAACTGCCTGTTCATATCCTTTGACCATTTATCAATTGGGGAGTGACTTGTATTCTTATAGATTTGACTCAGTTCTCTGCATAATTTAGAAATGAAGCCTTTATCTGAGATACTGGTCATAAAAAATTCTTTCCCAATTTTTCACTTCCCTTTTAATCTTGGTTACATTGGCTTTATTTGGTACAGAACCTTTTCAACTTAATGTAATCAAAATTATCCATTTTGCATTTCATAATGCTCTCTAATTCTTGTTTGGTCATAAAATATTCCCTTCTTCATAAATCTGACATGGAAACCATTTCTTGCTCTCCCAGATTGCATACAGTATCAGCCTTTATATTTAGATTGTACACCCATTTAGAGAGTATTTTCATACATGGTGTAAGATATTGTTCTATGCCCAATTTCTGCCATACTTATTTTCCAGTTTTCCCAGCAGTTTTTGTCAAATAGTGAGTTCTTATCCCAAAAGCTGGGGTCTTTGGGTTTATCAAACAGCAGATTACTACTATTGACTGCTGTGTCTCATGTGTCTCATGAACCTATTCCACTGATCCACTACTCTATTCCTCATAAAATAGATTAAAATTTGGTATGGCTAGGCCACCTTCCCTAGCATTTCTTTTAATTAATTCCCTTGATATTCTGGACCTTTTGTTCTTCCAAGTGAATTTTGTTACTATTTTTTCTAGCTCTATAGAGTAATTTTTTTTTGTAGATTGATTGGCATGACACACTTTCAAGAATTCTTGATGAAAAGACAAGAGCTGAGCAGAAAATCTGACTTTAAAATAGAGGCCAAAGAAAAAATTCCTAGACAAGTAGAAACATTAAAAAAAATTTTAATGAATTTAATAGAGTTTTTAAAGAGCAAAAAATGACTAAAAATAAGAATGGCAAAGACAAATTGGGAAAAGATTTGCCATTCTTGAGAGCTGTGAAAGAAAATTATGAAAAGAGAATGAGATACAAAAAATACTGAATATAATAACTCCTTAAATATTAGAATTGACCAAATGGTAAAAGAGGTACAAAACCTTACTAGGGAAAATAAGTCCTTGAAAATTAGAATTGGCCAAATTGAAACTAATGACCGAGTAATACTTCAAGAAACTAAACAAAGTAAAAAAGGTAAAAATAGGTGAAAATGTGAAATATCTCATAGAAGGAGATATGGAAAAGGAAGGACATAGAAGGACATGGAAAATAGATTGAGGATATAATTTAAAAATCTTTGCACTATTTTAAAGCCATGGAAAAAAGAGCTTCAACAGCCTATTTCAAGAAATTATGCAGAAAACTTCCCAGATATCTTGAAACCCAAGGGCAAAGTAGAAAATGAAAGTATCTACTTCCACCTCCTGAAATAAATTACAAAATGAAAACTCCCAGAAATATTATAGACCAAATCCAGAGCCCCTAGGTCAAGTAGAAAATACTAAAATGTGCCAGAAAGAAAGAATTCAAATACTATGGAGCCACAGTCAGGATGATATGAGATTTAGCAATCATCATATAAAGGAATAGACAGCTTGGAATATGATATTCTGGAAGACAAATGAGATAGGATTACATTCAAGAACAACCTACCCAGCAAAATTGAGTATAATACTATGGGGGGGAAATAGATATTTATTAAAATAGAGGACTTTTAAGCATTCCCAATGAAAGGCCAATTGGATAAAAGAAAAACTGACATTCAGACATAAGACTCAAGAGAAGCATTAAAAAGTAAATGAGTCAGATATCATAAGGAATAAGGTTAAAATATTTACATTCCTATATGGGAAGATGATACATACATCTAACTCCTCAGAATTTTATCATTTGTAGGGCTATTAGAGGGCATCTATTTAGACAGGAAGGCATAAGTGTAATTCTATTATGTTAAGATGATCTCATAAGACCATTGGAAGGTTGACAAAGATGGATGCACTGTGAGGAGGAAGGAAGAGGAATAATGAGGAAATTACATAAATGGGGCACACAAGGAAGAATTTATACAGTGGAGGGAATAATTTGGTGGGAGGGAGGGAGAATCAGCAACTTGAACCACTCTCATCTGACCTTGTTCAAAGAAGAAAAAAACACAGAATGGTGTACAGATTGTGTACAAATATTCACCTTACCCAAAATGGAAGTAGATAAGAGGGAGAGTAGATTAAGGGAAGTAGTTGTTGGAAACTAAATACACTCTTGAGGAGGTGATGATAAAAAAAAGAAAATTTTATATATATATGTACACAAGAGTATGGCAGGAAATACACAGCAATCACAACTATGGGTGTGAATGGGATGAACTCATCCATAAAACAGTAGAGGAGAGCAGAACAGATTAAAAAACAGAATCCTACAACATGTTGTTTACAAGAAATACACCTGAAACTGAAAGATACACACAGAGCTAAAATAAGGGTTTGGAGCAGAATCTCAGTTAATTGTTAGTAGTTATTTTGCCCCAGCCATATATATAGAAATAAAACTAATAATCTGAATGAAAAGTGTGATTATCTACAAAAATACAAATTACCCAGATTAACAGAAGAGGAAATAGAATCCTTAAATAACTCTATTATAGACAAAGAAACTGAGCAAGTCATAAAACTTCCTAAGATAAAAAATAAATCCTCAAGATTAGATGGATTTAAAATTAACTTTTACCAAACATCTAAGGAACAATTAATTCCACTGCTATATAAATTGTTTGAAAAACTAGGAAAAAAAAGTAGTCCTACTAAACTCCGTCCATGACACAAATATAGTTTTGAAACCTAAACCAGAAAGAACTGAAACAGAGAAAGAAAACTTTAGACCAATTTCCCTAATAAATTTTTTTAAACAAATGCTTTAACTTCTGTTTTACACCATTCATTTCTGCCAGATTTTGAGTTACAATCATTTTCCCCCGTTATTCCCCTACCCAACCTCCCAGAATAGCAGTCCCACAAGATATCGCTTCCTCCAATCTGCTCTCTCCCATACCTTCTCCCATACCCCCATCGACTTTTCCATTAGAGGAAGATGAATCTTTGTGTCCCACTGCCTGCACATCTTATCTCCCAATTATAGGCAAAAGAGTATTAATAATGGTATGTATATATATTTGAAACATTTAATCTTAAGACCTCGAATTTCAGATCCATTTCCTTCCTCCCTTGTCACCCATTCCCTCTGGGGAGATAAGTAATTCAGTATATGTTGTACATGTCTAGCTATGCAAAACATTATCATAGTAGATATATTGTACAAGGCTGCTTATAATTCCCTCCCTCTCATCCCACCCCCCCACATGGTCCATTCCCTACATGATCCTGTCCCTCTTTTATAGTGGGTACTTCCAACCTCCCCTACCCCCAAGGATGCCCCCCCCATCAATCATCCCTCCTCTCATCCCCCTTCCCCCTATTCTGCTGCAGGTTGAGATATCCCATTTAGTATGTATGTCATTCTCTCCCTGAACCAAATTCAATGAGAATGTGGATTTGCCTTTTTTTTTCCCTTCCTATTCTCCCCCTCCCTTACAACCACTTCCCCTTGCTCCTTCTACATGAGATAGTTTACCCTACCCTGTCTCTCCCCATCTCCTCTTGCCACTTTCCTCTCTCACCTCATAATTTCATCCCTTGAGTATTCTCCCTTCCCAACAAATTCAACCTATGCCCTCTATCCATATACACACACATTCACATATGTACTCATATGACCACACACCCTTCTTCCATTATTTTCATAGTGAGAAAGATATCATCACTCACAGTTATTGTTTTTCCATATAAGAATGTAAATAGTTCAACTTTGATAAGTTCCTTTTGATTTCTTTTCCCTGATTACCTTCTCAGGCATCTCTTCCTTCTTGTCTGGATGTCAAATTTTCTATTCAATTCTGGTTTTTTCCTCAAGAATGCTTGAAAGTCCTCTATTCCACTGAATGACCATATTTTCCCCTGAAACAAAATACTCAGTTTTGCTGGGTAGGTGACCCTTGGGTTCATTCCCAGCTCTTTTTGCCCTCTGGAATATCATATTCCATGCCCTTTGATCCCTCAGTGTAGAAGCTGCCAGGTCCTGTGCTATTCTGATTGTGTTTCCACAATATTGAAATTGTTTCTTCCTGGCTGCTTGTAGTATTTTCTCCTTGATCTAGGGATTCTGGAACCTGGCTATAATATTCCTGGGAGTTTTCTTTTTGGGATCGTTGTCAGGAGGTGATCTGTGGATTTTTTCAACCTCTATTTTGCCCTCTGGCTCTAAAACATCGGGGCAATTTTCCTTGAGAATTTCTTGAAGGGTGATTTCTAGGTTCTTTCTTTGATCATGGCTTTCAGGTAGTCCAATAATTTTTTAATTGTCTCTCCTGGATCTATTTTCCAGGTCAGTGGTTTTTCCCAAGAGATATTTCACATTGCCTTCTAATCTTTTATTTGTTTGGATCTGCTTAACAGCATCTTGATTTCTCATAAAGTCATTAGCTTCCATTTGCTCCAATCTAACTCTGAAGGAATGAATCTCCTCAGTGAACTTTTGAGATTCTTTTTCCATCTGGCAAATTCAACTTTTTAAGGCATTCTTCTCCTCATTGCCCTTTTGGGCCTCCTTTGCCATTTGAGTTAGTCTATTTTTTAAGGTGTTGTTTTTCCTCAGTCAGGCTGTTGACCCTCATTTCATACTTTTCCTGCATCCTTCTCATTTCTCTTCCCAATTTTTCCTCCACTTCTCTTATTTGATTTTAAAGTCCTTCTTAAGGTCCTCTATGGCCTGCAACCTGCTCATGTTTTCCCCTGGGGCTTTTGGAGCAGGACTTCTGACTTCACAGTCCTTTTCCCGCTCTATGCCCCCAAAATAGGAGTCTAGGGTTGCATTTTTCTGTTTCCTTTGCCTTGGCATGTTGCCACTTAATTGCTTGACTTTTGGGCTTGTTGCCACACTGGCTTTAAGGCCAGATAGAGGAATTTTCGTTCCAAACATGTGGGGGGCAACTTCCGTTTCTGGCAAGCTGTAAACCCACCCACAAATTCCACCCTAGATCACAATCCAGATCCAGGGAGGTTAAAGCAAGAGCGATTACCCCCCAAGACTGATCGCTGGATCTCCCCACGATTTGTAGGCTAGGAGCCAGAGCTGCCTCTGAAAACTACAAAATGGCGTTTGTCCTCAGCGGCTTCTAGCCCCCAGGGGAGGGAGCCGACGCATTCCCTAAATACTGGACCCAAAGTCCATAGGACACTAACCTCTTACTTTGTCCTAGGCAAGTTGGTGTTGATAATTCTGGAGTCGCCACAGCTCCTGGTGTTCTGGGGTTCCTCCAGCTGGCTGCTGGCCCTGCCGCCCTGGGGCTAAAACCTCTGCTCATGTGGACCTGGGCTCCACTCGGCTCCGCTTCCTGCACTCTGAGCGTTGCGCACTGCTGGCTCCCAGACCGCTGCGCTGGTTCTTCCTGCAGGGCTGCTGGGCTTTCCTCAGCGGGAGGTTAGCTTCTCTGTGTCGTTCTGTGGGTGCTGGGGCTCCAGAAGTTGTTCAGAATCCCCTTTTACATAGTTTGGGGGGGATCTGGGGGCAGAGTGGCTTAGGTGAGCTGTTTCTACTCCGCCATCTTGGCTCCGCCCTGTGTTTCCCTAATAAATTTTTTACATAAATATTTATGTAAAAATTTTAAGTAAAATAAAACACCCATTCCTGTTTAAAAAACAAACTACAGAATGCTGTAATGGCAAGCAAAGTAGTACTTTGCTGTTTGTTTCAGCTATTCAAGTACCTTTGAACCTTGCCTTGGATTGTGTTGCCTTTGTTGTAAACAGTATGCAGAAGCAAATGGGCCCAGTCTAAGATTAGATAAACCCAAATATCCGAGGTACTAGTGCAAGACAAAAACTGCTGAGAAAACTGGAAAGTAGGCTGGCAGAAACTATGCACAAACCAACATCTTCCACCCTATACCAAGATAAGATCCAAATGGGCACATGATTTAAACATAAAGGGTGATATCATAAGCAAATTATGGGAGGATGGAATAATTTATATATCAGATACGTGGATAAAGGAAGAGTTCATGACCAAGTTAAAAAAAACCAATGCCGTCAAAATTGGAAGAAAAACAGGACACTGGGTAGGGTGGGATGAATCTTTACAGTAAGTTTTTCTGATAAATGAATTATTTTTCAAATACAGAGGAAAGGACAAATTTATAAGAATAAGAACCTTTCTCCAATTGTTAATAAAAGGATATGAACAGCAGTTTAAAACAAATTTTTGTTAAGTATCTGTTTTTAGTTTTTACATTCACTTCTATAAGATTTTTAGGTCTAAATTTTTTCTCTCTCTTTCTGCTCCATCCTCACCAAGATGACAAGCAATATGATATAGACTATACATATACAATCATATTAAACATATTTTCACATTAGTCATTTTGTAAAGAAGAATTAGAACCAAAGGGAAAAACTACGAGGAAGAAGAAACGAGAGAGAGAGAGAGAGAGAGAGAGAGAGAGAGAGAGAGAGAGAGAGAGAGAACAGTGTGCTTCAATTTGCATTCAGACTGCATAGTTCTTTCTCTGGATGTGGATAGCATTTCATATGATGTGTCTTTTGGAATTGTCTTAGATCCTTGTATTGCTGAGAAGAGTTAAGTCTATCAAAGGTGGTCATCTGACAATAATGCTGCTACTATGTACAGTGTTTTCTTGGTTCTGCTTGCTTCACTAAGTGTCAGTTTATGGAAGTCTTTCTAGGTTTTTCTGAAGTTTACCTGGTCATCATTTTTTATGAAACAATAGTATTTCATTACATTCATATACCACAACTTATTCAGCCACTCTCTGATGAGCATCCCCTCAATTTCCAATTCTTGAGCACCACAAAAAGAGCTGCTATAAATATTTTTGTACATGTGGGTCCTTTTTCCATTTTTATGATCTCTTTGGGATACAGATGAGGAAAGGTATTTCTGGGTCAAAGAGTATGCACATTTTTATAACCCCTTGGGCATAGTTCCAAATTACTCTCCAGAATAGTTAGAACTCTTCAGTTCACAACTTCACTCAAAATGCCTTAGTGTTCCAATTTCTCCACATCTTCTCCAACATTTATCATTTTCCTATTTTGTCATGTTAGCCAATCTGATAGGTGTGAGATGATACTTCAGGGTTGTTTTAATTTGCATTTCTCTAATCAATAGTGATTTAGAGCATTTTTTCATATATTTCATCTGAAAACAACAGGCAGTTTTCAAAGGAAAAAATCAAAATCATCAGTTATTGTATGCAAAAAATGCTCTAAATTACTAATTAGAGAAATACAAATTAAAAGAAGTTTGAGGTACCACCTCATATTCATAAGATTTGCTAAGATGTCATAAAAGGAAAGTAACATGCTAGAGATCTGGGAAAATAGGTACATTAATGCACTACTGGTATGTGAACTATTCCAGTCATTCTGGAAAGCAATTTGGAATCTGCCCCAAATCTATTAAACTCTGCATACCCCTTAACCCAGCAATATTGCTATGAGCCCCAAAGAAATCAAAGGGAAAAGACCCATATTAAAAAAAAATATTTATAGTAGATCTTTTTGGTTTGGCAAAAAATTGGAAACTGAGGAAATGGCTGTGAATTGGGAGATAGCTAAAAAAGTTGTGGTAATTAAATGTGATGGAATAGTATTATGCTATAAGAAATAATGAACTGGGGTGACTAGGTCATGCAGCGAATAGAGTACTGGCCTTGGGTGGGTCGGTGGACCCACAGGAGGACCTGAGATCAAATCCAGCATCAGACACATAACAGTTACTAGCTGTGTCACCTTGGGCAAATCACTTAACCCCAATTGCCCTGCCCTCTCACCTCCAAAAAGAAAGAAAAAAAAGAAATGATGAATGGAGATGCTTTCAGAAAAACTTGGGACTCATGAATATTATGTAAAGTGAAGTGAGAAGAGTTAGGAGAAAATTTACATAGCAATACTGTAAAGATAACCACCTGTGAAAAGATTTAATAACTCTAATCAACGCAATTGCCCACCAAAATTCCAAAAGACTCTTGATGAAACATACTGCCCACATCTAGATAAAGAACTGATGGCCTTAGAGCGCAGATTGAAACATTTTCCTTTTTTTTTAAAGAAGGTTAAAGATAACATTTGTTTTGTATAATTTCATATTTGTAATGAATTTTGTATTTCTTGCCTTCTCAATGGATGGGGCAGATGTTGTGGGATGGGGAAAAACCTGGAACAGAAAATAAAATTGATTTATTTTAAATTGCTCTTAGCAATTTTTGGGGGGGGAGTATTATTCTCAAATGCTTTCCAGAATAGCCAGACCAATTCATGGTTCCAACCAATGGAGCATTAGTGTGCCTGTCGCCCAACACTGCCTCCAAAAACTACTGCTTTCTTTTTTCATCATATTTGTCAAAATGTTGGGTATAACGTAGAATTCAGAGTTGTTTTAAATTTCATCTCCATTAATAATAGTTGTTTGCAGCATTTTAAAAACTTTTATCTCTTGATAGGTGGATTCTTAAAAAATTCTCTGTTCATATTCTGTAACTATTTATTGTGGGAATCACTCTTATTCTTATATATTTGAATCAGTTCCTTATGTATCTTGTATATCAGACAAAGCTTTATCTGAGAAACTTCTGACAAAGATTTTCCTCCTGTTATTGTTTCTCTTCTAATTTAGTAGCATTGTTTTTATTCATTCAGAAGCTTTTTAATTTTATACTATCAAAAACTATATATTTTAGGGAGTAGAAACAGCTCGTCCAAGCCTCTCTGCCCCCAGATTCTCCACAAACTATGTAAAAAATGACTCTGAAAATCTTCTGAGCCCCAGCACCCACAGAACGACACAGAGAAGCTAACCTCCCGCTGAGGACAGCCCAGCACCCTGCGGAAGGACCAGCGCAGTGGTGGGAGCCGGCAGCGCGCAGGCGAGCCGAGCCGAGCCCAGGTCCACGTGAGCCGAGGTTTTAGCCCCAGGGCGGCAGGGCCAGCAGCCGGCTGGAGGAACCCCAGAACACCAGGAACTGTGGCGACTCCAGAATTATCAACATAGACATGCCTAGGACAAAGTAAGAGGTTAGTGTCCTATGGACTTTGGGACCTGTATTTGGGGAATGCGTCAGCTCCCTCCCCTGGGGGCTAGAAGCCGCTGAGGAGACACGCCATTTTGTAGTTTTCAGAGGCATTTCCGGCTCCCAGCCTACAAATCGTGGGGAGATCCAGCGATCAGTCTTGGGGGGTAATCGCTCTTGCTTTAACCTCCCTGGATCTGGATTGTGATCTAGGGTGGAAGTTGTGGGTGGGTTTACAGCTTGCCAGAAACGGAAGTTGCCCCCCACACGTTCGGGACGAAAATTCCTCTATCTGGCCTTAAAGCCATAGTGTGGCAACAAGCCCAAAAGTCAAGTAATTAAGTGGCAACATGCCAAGGCAAAGGAAACAGAAAAATGCAACCCTAGACTCCTATTTTGGGGGCATAGAGCGGGAAAAGGACTGTGAGGTCAGAAGTCCTGCTCCAAAAGCCCCAGGGGAAAACATGAGCGGGTTGCAGGCCATAGAGGACCTTAAGAAGGACTTTAAAAATCAAATAAGAGAAGTGGAGGAAAAATTGGAAAGAGAAATGAGAAGGATGCAGGAAAAGTATGAAATGAGGGTCAACAGCCTGACTGAGGAAAACAACACCTTAAAAAATAGACTAGCTCAAATGGCAAAGGAGGCCCAAAAGGGCAATGAGGAGAAGAATGCCTTAAAAAGTCGAATTTGCCAGATGGAAAAAGAATCTCAAAAGTTCACTGAGGAGATTCATTCCTTCAAAGTTAGACTGGAGCAAATGGAAGCTAGTGACTTTATGAGAAATCAAGATGCTGTTAAGCAGATCCAAACAAACGAAAGATTAGAAGGCAATGTGAAATATCTCATGGGAAAAACCACTGACCTGGAAAATAGATCCAGGAGAGACAATTTAAAAATTATTGGACTACCTGAAAGCCATGATCAAAGAAAGAACCTAGAAATCACCCTTCAAGAAATTCTCAAGGAAAACTGCCCTGATGTTTTAGATCCAGAGGGCAAAATAGAGGTTGAAAGAATCCACAGATCACCTCCTGAAAAAGATCCCAAAAGAAAACTCCCAGGAATATTATAGCCAGGTTCCAGAATCCCCAGATCAAGGAGAAAATACTACAAGCAGCCAGGAAGAAACAATTTCAATATTGTGGAAACACAATCAGAATAGCCCAGGACCTGGCAGCTTCTACACTGAGGGATCGAAGGGCATGGAATATGATATTCCAGAGGGCAAAAGAACTGGGAATGAACCCAAGGGTCACCTACCCAGCAAAACTGAGTATTTTGTTTCAGGGGAAAATATGGTCATTCAGTGGAATAGAGGACTTTCAAGCATTCTTGAGGAAAAAACCAGAGTTGAATAGAAAATTTGACATCCAGACGCAAGAAGTAAGAGATGCCTGAGAAGGTAATCAGGGAAAAGAAATCAAAAGGAACTTATCAAAGTTGAACTATTTACATTCCTATATGGAAAAGCAATAACTGTGACTGATGATATCTTTCTCACTATGAAAATAATGGAAGAAGGGGGTGTGGTCATATGAATACATATGTGAATGTGTGTGTATATGGTTACAGTTATATATGGATAGAGGGCATAGGTTGAATTTGTTGGGAAGGGAGAATACTCAAGGGATGAAATTATGAGGTGAGAGAGGAAAGTGGCAAGAGGAGATGGGGAGAGACATGGTAGGGTAAACTATCTCATGTAGGGGAAGTGGGTGCAAAGGAGGGGGAGAATAAGGAAGGCTAAAAAGGCAAAACCACATTCACATTGAATTTGGTTCAGGGAGAAAATGACATACATACTAAATGGGATATCTCAACCTGCAGCAGGATAGGGGAAGGGGGATGAGAGGAGGGATGATGGATGGGAGGGCATCCTTGGGGTGAGGGGAGGTTGGAAGTACCCACTATAGAAGAGGGACAGGATCATGTAGGGAATGGACCAGGTGGGGGGTGGGATGAGTGGGAGGGAATTATAAGCAGCCTTGTACAATATATCTACTATGATAATGTTTTGCATAGCTAGACATGTACAACATATACTGAATTACTTATCTCCCAAGAGGGAATGGGTGACAAGGGAGGAAGGAAATGGATCTGAAATTCGAGGTCGTAACATTAAATGTTTCAAATATATATAAATACTATTATTAATACTCTTTTGCTTGTAATAGGGAGATAAGATGTGCAGGCATTGGGATGCAAAGATTCACCTTCCTCTAATGGAAAAGTCGATGGGGGTATGGGAGAAGGTATGGGAGAGAGCAGATTGGAGGAAGCGATATCTTGTGGGACTGCTATTCTGGGAGGCTGGGTAGGGGAATAATGGGGGGAAAATGATTGTAACTCAAAATCTGGCGGAAATGAATGATGTAAAACAGAAGTTAATAAAGTATTTGTTTAATAAAGAAAAAAAAGTGAAAAAAAAAAAAAAAAAAAACTATATATTTTAGAGAGGTAGCATGGTATGGTGCATTTAGCAATACACTTGGGAGTTGAGGACTTGGGCTCAAATTCTTCTTTATACACTTAATGGATGAATGGTACTTGATATTATCTAAGTTCCCATCCAGCTCTAAATCTTTGATTGAGTCTGTGATTCTCCTTATTGCTTATTTGGTCAAAAGTTCTCCCCATCCACATTTATTTCCTTCTCTGATGTTCTAATTTTTTTATGATAAAAACTTTTATATCTGTATTATGTATCTATTTATGTATATCTACATATACATATCTATGTATGTAGTTTATTGTGGTATTATTGATCTAAACCTAATTTCTGAAAGACTACTTTCCACTTTTGACAATAGTTTTTGTTGTATAGTACTTCCTTCAGAATTTTGAGTCTTCAGGTTTGTCAGATACTAAACTAAATGCACTTGTGTACATATGTTGTGTGCCTATTAAACTTTTCTATTTCTAACTGGCACAAAATAACTTTGTCCCCCTCCCCCCACCACCATCATGCCTTGTCCTGGTGGAGGGGTGCCATGTAAGGTTACTCAAGATGGACAGGTCATAGTGGAGAGTTCTGACAAAAGATGATCCACTGGAGAAAGAATTAGCAAAACACTCTAGTACCTTTACCAAGAAAACCCTATGGACGGTATTAAAATGATAAAAGATATAATACTTGAATATGAGCCCCTCAAATTGGAAGGTGTCCAACACATTACAGGAGAAGAGTGGAGAACAACTAAAAGAAGCTCTACTACTAATCCAGCAGGTGGGACAAAGCCAAAAGGAAGATCAGCTGCAGATGGGTCTGGTGATGAAAGGAAAGTCTGATGCTGTAAAGATCAATATTGCATAGGAATCTCAGTGTGAGATCTATAAACCCAAGAAAGCCAGATGCAGCCAAATAGGAGATTGAAAGATCAAACATTGACATCTTGGGTATCAATAAACTTAAATGGATGGGAATGGGGGAATTTAATTCAGATGATCATTTTATATACAGTGGGAAAGAATCCTTTAGAAGAAATGTAGTACCCCTGTACTCAGCAGAGCCAAGATGATGGAGTAGAAACAAGACTTCCATGTGCCTCCTGCTTCCACCTCCTACAATATATGTAAAAAATTATTCTAAACAAACTTTAGAGCTACAGAACCCACAAAGTGACAGGAAGAAACTAACCTCCTGCTGAAGACAGCCTGGCAGGCTGTCAGGAAGGAGCCACCTCAACTCACTGGAAGCCAAGCCTGTCCCCAAGTGAGTCTGAGGGTTTAGCCCCAAGGAGGCCTGACCAGCCATGGATAGAGGGATGTAGGGAGAGTGGAGCACCAGCAGCTCTGGCAGTTTCCAGAATTATCAAGACATAAACGCCAAAGACAAAGTGAGAGGTCAGTGGACTTTGGGAACAGGGAGTCTGAGAGTGTGGTCCAGCCTCTGCCCCCAGAGGGAAAAGTAGCTGAGGTGCAGGAGCTGCTGAGGCATGGCTTCTTCAGAGCTCCTGGTCTACAAATTGTAGGGAGACCAAGAAACCAGTCTGAGGGGTAATCACTCTTGCTTTAACCTGCTTGGATGTGGATTGCTGTCTAGGGTGGAGATCCTGGGTATGTGACCAGTGTGCCAGAGCATATGGAAACTTCAGAGAGGGAAGCCAATTAATAGCTCCAGCAGCTGAGAAAACCCCCGTGATTTGGGAAAAAAGCTCCCCTCTCTGGAAGGAGAGATTTTCTGTGGCAAAAATCTCAAAAAGAGTGGCAACATGAGCAAGCAAAGGAAGCAAAGTAAGCACAGCAATCTGACTTTGGATTTCTTTTTTGGGGACAAAAAGCATGGAACAGGAGGAAGACAGTGAAGTCAGAACTCCTGCACCAAAAGCTTCCAAGAAAAATATGAATTGGTTACAGGCTATGGAGGAGCTTAAGAAGGATTTTGAAAAGCAAATAAGAGAAGTGGAGGAAAAATTGGGAAGAGAAATGAGAACGATGCACGAAAAGCATGAAAAGAGAGTCAACAACCTGACTGAAGAAAATAACACCTTAAAAATAGACTAAATCAAATGGCAAAAGAGGCTCAAAAAGCCAATGAGGAGAAGAATGCCTGAAAAAGCCAAATTTGCTGGATGGAAAAAAGAATATCAAAAGCTCACTGAAGAGAATCATTCCTTCAGAATTAGATTGGAGAAAATGGAAGCTAGTGACTTTATGGGAAATCAAGATACTATTAAACAGATCCAAACAAATGAAAAAATAGAAGGCAATATGAAATATATCATTGAAAAAACCACTAACCTGGAAAAAAAGATCCAGGAGAGATAATTTAAAAATTATTGGACAACCTGAAAACCATGATCAAAAAGAGAACCTAGAAATCATCCTTCAAGAATTCTCAAGGAAAACTGCAATAATGTTTAGAACCAGAGGCAAAATAGAGGTTGAAAGAATCCACCAATCACCTCCTGAAAAGGATCCCAAAAAGGAAACTCCTAGGAATATGATAGCCAGGTTCCTGAGTTCCCAGATGAAGGAGAAAATGTTACAAGCAGCCGAGAAGAAACAATTTCAATATTGTTGAACAACAACAACAACAACAGGATCTGGCAGCTTCTACAGTGAGGAACTGAAGGGCTTGGAATATGAAATTCTGGAGGTCAAAGAAGCTGGGATTAAAACCAAGGATCAGGGGTGCTGAGTCAAGATGGTGGGGTAGAAAACAGGACTTCCATGTGGCTCCAGCTTCCAATTTCTGAAATTCATGTTAAAGGGGACTCTGAACAAACTTTGGAGCTACAGAACACACAAAACAACACAGAGAAGCTAACCTCCCACTGAGGAAAGCCTGGCAGCCCAGCAGGAATCAGCCAGTGCAGAGCTCTGGGAGTCAAGCCAAGCCCTGCATGAGCCAGAGGTTTTAGCCCCAGGGTGGGCCTGACCAGCAGCTGATTGGAGGAACTCCAGAACACCAGCAGCTGTGGCCATTTCCAGAATTATCAACACACAGATGCTAAGGACAAAGTGAGAGGTCAGTGCAGTATGGAATTTGGGACACACTAGTAGGGAGTGCATCAGCCTCTTCTGCCCAGGGTGAGAAGCCTCTGAGACACCTCAGCGCAGCTGGAAACAGTTGCAGCTTCAGCTCCTGGCCTGAAGACTGTAGTGGGACAAAGGGACCAGTCTGAGGGTTAATTGCTCTTGCTTTAACCTTCTTGGATCTGGATTGTGGCCTAGGGTGGAGGTCTTGGGATGTGTGACCAGCTTGCCACAGTGTGTGGAGGCTTCAGAGACGGCACTCAACTAACACCTCTGGCAGCTGAGAAAACCCCAGCATTTGGGATGGAAGCTTCCCTGTCTGTTGGCAGGGTCCTACTGTGGCAAAAGCCCAAAAGTCAAGTAATTGAGTGGCAACATGCCTAGGCAAAGGAAACAAAACAAACAGAAAAATTCAACATTAGACTCCTATTTTGAGGGAAAAAAAGGATCAAAGCATGGAACAGAAGGAAGACAGTAACGTCAGAACTCCTGTACCAAAAGCTTCAAATGAAAATGTGAGCTGGTTGTGGGCCACAGAGGACCTTAAGAAGCAGATAAGACAAGTGGAGGAAAAATTGGGAAGAGAAATAAGAAGGATGCAGGAAAAGTATGAAATGAGAGTCAACAGCCTGACTGAGGAAAATAACACCCTAAAAAATAGATTAACTCAAATGGTAAAGGAGGCCCAAAAGGGCAATGAGAAGAATGCCTTAAAAAGCCAAATTTGCCAGATGGAAATAGAATCTCAAAAGCTCACGGAGGAGATTCATTCCTTCAAAGTTAGACTGGAGCAAATGGAAGCTAATGACTTTATGAGAAATCAAGATGCTGTTAAGCAGATCCAAACAAAGGAAAGATTAGAAAGCAATGTGAAATATCTCATGGGAAAAACCACTGACCTGGAAAATTGATCCAGGAGAGATAATTTAAAAGTTATTGGACTAATACTCTACAAACTATTTGGGAAAATTAGTGAAGAAGGAGTCCTACCAAATGCTTTCTATGACACAAATATGGTACTGATTCCTAAATTAGGAAGAGATAAAACAGAGAAAGAAAATATAGACCAATTTCCCTCATGAATTTAGACGCAAAAATTCTAAATAAAATATTAGCCAAAAGACTCCAACAACTTATCACAAAAATAATACACTCTGATCAGGTAGGATTCATTCCAGGAATGCAAGGATGGTTTAATATTAGGAAAACCATCAGTATAATTGAGCATATCAACAATAAAACTAGCAGAAACCATATGATCATCTCAATAGATGCAGAAAAGGCTTTTGACAAAGTACAACATGCATTCCTATTAAAAACACTAGAAAGTATAGGAATAAATGGAGCCTTCCTTACAATAGCTGATAGCATCTATTTAAAACCATCAGCAAGTATTATATGCAATGGGGATAAACTAGAAGCCTTTCCAATAAGATCAGGAGTGAAACAAGGGTGTTCACTATCACCCCTCTTATTCAATATGGTACTAGAAACACTAGCAGTAGCAATTAGAGAAGAAAAAGAAATCAAAGGAATCAAATTAAGCAAAGAAGTGACCAAGCTATCACTCTTTGCAGATGAGATGATGATATACTTAGAGAATCCTAGAGAATCAAGTAAAAAACTACTTGAGACAATAAATAAATTTGGCAAAGTTGCCCCCACCTGGTCCATTCCCTACTTGATCCTGTCCCTCTTCTATAGCGGGTACTTCCAACATCCCTTCCCCCCAAGGATGCCCTCCCATCCATCATCCCTCCTCTCATCCCCCTTCCCCCTATCCTGCTGCAGGTTGATATATCCAATTTAGTATGTATGTCATTCTCTCCCAGAACCAAATTCAATGAGAATGTGGTTTTGCCTTTTTGCCTTCCTATTCTTCCCTCCCCTTACAACCACTTCCCCTTGCTTCTTCTACATGAGATAGTTTAAGGCCTATATTTTTAATACCAGTATTTCTCTGCCATTTTATATTGTTTTACAAGAAAACACACCACCATCTCTGACTGAGAATGCGAATCATCCTGAGGGATGGTGCATAGTAGGTATGTGTAGTTTTAATATATTATAAATAAGGCAACAGATGGTTGTTAAGTAGCAAGGGCAGCAATTACCATTGTACAGCCTGTTGCTGCCATGTAAAAATTAAACCAGGAAGGCCTGCAGCATGTATGCCCTCTTCTGGTGAACTTATGAAAGTACCTGGATAAGATTCATGCAGGAAGGGCAGACCCAGAGGAGTAGTGATCTATACTCTTGAGGGGAATATCCCTATCTAGTCACAAATTCATTTGCTGGAGTGTAATGAAATGCCAGAAAGATAAGTTGAATGAACAGTGGGCAAAATTCAATAGAAATAAAGTATATCTACAAATATACATATACAATATTCTACTAGAATATAAGTTCCTTGAGGACAGGATCTTTTTTTTTTTGACACCTAAAAGCATTGTATTGTCTCTCAACTACACAAGAACCAGGGAGTGACCTGACAGCAAAGGGGAACAAGCCCTGGGTGCATACAAGGTAGGGGAGCGCTGGCGAAGGTGGCCCTGTTCCAGCCCATGTTGTCTACGTTCCTGTAGTAATCCCAGGAATTCTGAGGTGCTTGGTGAGCAGCTCACATAGCTGCTTAATGTATGCTTTGTTTTGGGGCCCACCGATCTTGCCTATGATGTGCAGGTTGCAGAGGGCACATGGGTCCATAGTACTGGATTGCCACTGGCTTTGGCCAACAGTGTCCTGAGCTCCCTCAGCAGGCACTGCATGGCATGTTGGTCTGCCCCATAAATATCAATCAGCATGTTGGCAGTGGCTTCTGTGGGTGGTGGCACAAGGTAGGGACTTGCGGGTGGCTGGTGGGCGGGCTAAACTGATTCTTTCTCTTTTTGAATTTGCATTCCTAGGGCTTAGTAGAGGAACTGGCATATAATAAGTGTGTAATGTGATTGTTTTTTCATTCACTCATATTGTGAGTACAATTACATTTCAGATAATGATTAGTAGGTCTTCCATTTATTTTTCTGGCTAAATAGGACTAGTCGGGGGGGGGGGAGGGCTAGGTGGCACAGTGAGTAGAGCATTAGCCCTGGAGTCAGAAGAACCTGAGTTCAGATCCGGCCTCAGACACTTAACAAACAAACAAAAATCTAGCCGTGTGACGTTGGGCAAGTTACTTAACCCCAATTGCCCTCCAAAAAAAAAAAGGCAAAAGATAAAATAAATAAATAAATAAATAGGACTAGTCCTAGTTAAAATGATATAAATTATATAGTAGACTCTTCTATACTTCCAACTTTCCTTTTCTGTGCCTTCAGTCCTTTTTCTCCCCAATTCCCTTTCACTCCCCTCCTTCCCTAAAGTTGGTTTATGTGGTAATATTCTTTTTCTTTTTTCATACCTGCTTTCTGAAAAGGATTTTAAAATCATATTTATACTGAAGAGATAAATGATCAATAAAGTTTATTCTATTACCTTTCACAATGATGTTTGCATTTCACAGAAGATAAATATACATAAATGAATTGCTAATTGTGGAATTGCATGGGAGAGGTAGGTTTGGGATATGGCATTCTTTTCTCATACCTTGAAATCATATAATTAGGTAGCAACTTACTTATATAAGAATGCCATGTGATTTGATCTTAAATAGTTATGCATACTGACTGCTAAGTTTATGTTGTTAGGTACTAATAAAGAACCTGATATCTAAGTGCCTTATGGTGGTATAGTTGATTGCTTAAAGTTTTAAATATTTATATATAATTTTAATATATTTATATAATGACTCAACATCTTTTGATATTGTACTCTATTTTTCCATAATAAATGCACTCATATTTATTTGTAAGTACTTTGTTGCCTAAAAGAGTAAAGAAAACTTACTGTCAAGAGTTGTTTTTCTACCTCATCATGAACAAGATCAATGCCCATCCTTTTCTCTCTATGAAATAAACATTCTTGAGCTACCTATAAATATAAAAGGAACCATTAAAGACTACTATTAACTATTCCAATATAATAAATGAATAGCAGTCATTTTACTTTAATTTTTTAAAAACCCCATTCCAGTCTATAGGAATTATCAGGATTAATTTTTCAAATTTTAGTTATATTATTCCTGATAGATTTCTAATCAATATGATGAAAACCTTCCCCACCACACACACACACACACACACACACACACACACACACAGATACACACACACACACACACACACACACACACACACACACACACACACTCCCCAATTAACTTGGTGAGATTAGAAGGCATGGACCATTGCCGGAAGGATACTTTCCATAGAAGTAGACGTGAGCCTTAGCACCCTGTCAGCACTGTGGCTGCAAAATGATTGGTGACTAAGAGTCAAAGAAGAAAAAAAGCTCTATCCAAAAGTGGCCATCTTTACCTTGATAAAGGTGAGCTGAGATGCCAGCTCTGCCTTTTGTGTTCTATCTCCCTTGTACCTACAATAAAGTGAAGGAGAGGTGATTTCTTCTCTCCTGGTTGAAAAATGGCAACTGAAAAGGAAAGTTCACAGTGATCTGCTTGTGCTTACAGATGCGACCTGAGTGAGGTCTTTGAGTTACTGGTTGCCTTCTGCCTTCCGTTTCTTTTTTTGAGGATACATCAGAGATTCATTCTGAGTTCAGGTACATGCCTCCTAAAGGGAAAAGAAGCTCCTCACTGGAAGATCACTCCACAGCTAAGAGACTAAAATCATGAAAAAAATTTTCATTGCTGAAAATTACTCAGTGGAATAGGCCAAAGGTGAATGGGGAGAACTGTTTTAGTAGTCTCCCCAAAATGTCTTAACTTTCTGGAAATAGTCTAATGGACTATTTGAGTGTTTTATGTTTCTGTGTTTGTAGGTTTCTGTGGCTTCTTTGAATCTTATACATTTTCTGTACAGGGTGAGAGACTCACCCACTCAACAAGGACTCCCATGATCAGAATTCTTTAGATTCTATAATATGAAATATCTTGTGATAAGGTAATTCTATGAAAATTTAGCTACCGATTGAATTGACAGTAACTGACTCTCTGCCCTTCCTATATTAGAAATGAGTCCCTTCACTCTGGGATTCTGTCAGCTTTCCATTGGACTTCCAGAAAGGGGTGGGGGGGTGGAGAGATAGGATTTTACTGCATACCCTCCCTCTCCCAGGTAGGAATAGCAGATACAAGCACAGAGTAATAAGAATATGACATTGGACCTCAAGTCTATGGCTGCCTGTTCTCTTTTTAAATATCTTTCTCTATTCCAGACCACCAATTCTGAGAAATGGATTCCCTTTCTGCGAAGTAACCTTATGAGTTTGAGAGGCCAGGAATTTATGAGTTGGTGCCAACATCACCATAAGAGATGTTTCCTGCTACTAAACCACTTCTCAGATGAGAAGATGATTGCCAGCAGGATCATTCTGAACCAGCAAAGAATGAAGGACCACATCTAGAGACCGTGAGTGTTACTCTTACAGTAAAGATGTGAAATAAATGTGAGATATCTGTTCAATAATCTTACAAAGTTGGGTGTACCTTGCAGAAAAGTACAATACATATGATGAGTTTGTTTCATGTCTGAAAAATTAACTTTCATGTGCACTTTTAGGCTTTTTTTTCTGATGGAAGACACAAATAGTTGTGCTATACTTGATAGCTATATCATATTCTGAGTCTTCTAATGAATCCCTGGTAAGCCTTTTTGGGGATACCACAGATATGAGTCATACTTATTTTAAAGATAGATTTTTCCCTGTAGTTTTATTTCTTAGTGGCGACATAATAAAGAAGAGAGGTAAAAGAATCCTGATACTACCTCTTTACCATTAGGCTACCCTTAGGATGAATCTGGCTCCTTAGGATAAAAATGGAATAGCTGTGAGAAGGGCATGGCTCAGGTTATAGAGAAAAAAGAAAGAAATCTTAAGGAGTTTTTTTTTTGGGGGGGGGAAGAGAGGGGGCAAAGTGCAAACAAACCATCTTTTTCACTATCAATGAACAATGAATGGCAATACAGTGGGCTGAGTGAAATTGTCTTCCTCACCTTGTAACTTTAGGTGAAACACAAAAGGACCCTTAAAATCTCAAAATTGGAAAGTTGGGTGAACTCTATATAGTTGAAAAGAAGATATAGTTGAAAAGAAATATATAATTGATGATTGTTTGGTAATATTTTAGAACATTATTTGGATTTTACCCCCCCTTCAGAAAAACATTTCAATAACCTGAAATTCAAAATGGAAATATCAGTTGCTAAATACATATTCTAAGAAAGGAACAGATAAATTAACGATAGTGTTTACATAAACCAAAACTTTTTTCACAGAAAAAGTATCTAAGAAATTGATTTTTAAACTTTTTATCCAGATGATTTGATGTCATGTGGCCATGGTTGATTAAATTTTTGGAACAATGAGAAAATGTAGATATAAACTAGAGAAAGATCTCAGGTTAGATGTTAGGATAATTTCCTTTATGATGATGGAATGGAATGGGAAATGGAAGTATTTATAGAAAGTGCCTAGTACCCAATACATACCAGGTACTTATATTATATACTTATATTATATATGGTATTTATACCCTACTTGACAAATATTATATCATTCAATCTCTGTGACAATCCTGAGAGGGAGGTGCTATTTTTATTCCAATTTACAGCTGAAAAAACTAAGACAAACAGACGGTAAATGACTTGCTGTAGGATCACAATCTAGTTAAGTATCTGAGGCTGGATTTGAACTCAGGTCTTCCTAACTCTAGGCCCATCCACTATATAAGAGGTGTCAAAATGAGGCTTACAAGCTTCATTAGGTTTACAATATTCCCTGAACTAGATTAAAATGTTATTGGGATATATTTAACAAACTAAAATATATATTTAACAAACAAAACATAGATAATATTACATTTTAAACCAATTAGATATGTGTTCTTCAGCAATCCTTATGTAAAGACTGGGGGCTCTGGTTTCTAGTTGAATTTGACATCAATGAAGTATACTACCAAGCTGACTCTAAGAACCAATGAGAACTATTTGACTACTGATAAAAGTTACTGAAGGAAAATACTGAAAAAATATTTTCTCTGTAAATAAAGTAAAAAAGGCTTTTCAGAGAGCTTGAGGGATTTGTAGGCAATCTTTCTGGAATTTTCATTGTCATTAAATCCTCTTGCAGTTTGTGAAGTCTATGTAGAAGGATGGAATAAGTAGTCAATGGTTCTCAATATGTGGCTGTAAGACTATACTAGTTGTCTATAGTAACATCTATTAGTAATGCATGGTATTTAATAATCTTTAAAAGACATTTTTGTTTCAGCAAAAGCAGCATCATTCTTTCCTTGAATTTTGCTTGTGTTTGTAGGATTTTTATTGTCTGGTGTCAAGCAATAGAGAGTAGGATAGGTGGTTTATAGGGATAATGCTTCAATCACTTACATGCCTTGAAAACCTCTGGAGGTCCCTTCTGGTTTTATTTGAAAGTTATACTCTGTATGTATACATACACACACAAACACACACACACACACACACACACACACACACACACACACACACACACATATATATATATATATATATATATGCACTCATAGTTTCATGTAGATATTTAGGTAAACATTAAAATAATTGATGAATATGCTTCTTGCAGAAATATACCTGTATCTAAATTATATTCTAACTTTAAAATCTTCCAAAATAGGAATATCCTCTTCTCCAAAAATATGTGTATACATATGTATATATACATAAGTATGTATACACACATATACACACACATACAAAGAGAGAGAGAAAAAATCTTTCCTTGAATTCTGGCTTATATTTGTGAGATTCTTATCATCTGGTAGCAAGCAATAAGAATGATCCTTAAAATTACATATGTAATTTGGTCAATAAGACAGACATAAATTAAAACTGCAGGCTTGAGAAAGGGACCTGGGCACAGGAGAAAGAATGAATACTTAAGTCTGAGACCATTTAGTGACTTGATTCCCTGGTATAGCAAATGGTTTACCTCTACTTAAATTGTTGAATTTTTATATGGGATTTGATTTGATTAGTTAATGTTTTTATAGTGTGCTACAACAGGTCATCAATACTAATGTGTACATAAAAATCTCACAAAGCAGATTATATTTTTTTCAATATCCTGTTAGTAGAATTGTGCTAATTTTGCTTCATTATATGACACAACAATGAATCTTGGTCTTTTCTCCACACTCAAAACCCCATTTGGGTAATTCTTCTATATCTTAATCTACAAGATGTACAGTATGTAAGCCAGATTAGATGACAGTGATTTTTAATTATGGTAAATTATGATTAAATTTTATTTATAAAAGATATACGTTATCACATATGTTTAGCTGAAGCATTTCAATAGATACAAGAAGGGGTCTACTAGATTATAGTACATAACATAGAGTTTCACCATAAGATGTAATATTTACCTGAAGAGGTGCTTCTGTTTCAGTCAAAGCTCTCTCCAACCTTTTCTTAACATCTGTAAGAGCATTTGTTTCTCCAATCATCTCATCTAACTCATGAATGAGTTCTGATTTCCAAAATCCAATATCATTGACTCTTTCTCCTAAGTTTTTGGTGGTATCTGACTGGGTATTTCTTGTTTGTTGATCTTTGTCTTGTATCATCCGAGATGTATCTACTCTTAGTCTTTCTGCATTATGTCTGGAACTTTCAGACTCTTTGTAATTTGTTAGGTTGGATCTGTACCAATCATCTGGTGTATATCTTGTGAAAAGTGCTGTTCTATTAGAAACAAAGGGAAGCATCCTGTTCTCACATAATTCCTCAGCTCCTTTGGATAATGGAGCTAAGGTAGGTGAACAGGAAGCTACTTTATAATATGTGCTTGGCCTCCATGGAAGGCTCAAGGAGTAGTGAGGAAATCGATTCTTATAACTTGATGCCATGGTACTGATGGCTGGTAGAAAATTGGGAGGTGCTGGACTAGGGTGGGCATATGTTGCCATTAAGTTAGATCCTAAAAGCTCCATGCTGGAAAAATTGTTACTTAAGTCTGTCCTGTATAAACCAAAACAGAAAGATCACTTAGGTCACAATAACCTCTGATTAAAAACGAACATAAATATCGTTATGGTGTATGGTAATTTCTATTATTATTATTATTATTGTTATAGGGGTTATATAAAGCTACATCTAGGTTAGGTTTTCTTCCTGACAGCTAGATAATTACCTCTATTTTTATTATTTGTAACCAGGTCCCAATATAGACTTTGAATTTTTAAATACCCCAAGTATGAAAATAACATTTACTTTCCAGTATCATTAGAAAAAAATTCTATACAATTAAACATAAATATATCATATGATTTTATTTTCTTTAGAGCACATGTAAATGTTTTATTTCTACATTAGTAATAACTGTGGTTAGGTATTTAAATATGATGTCCAATCCTACAACCTGGGAAGAAAAGATTCCATTTATTTGTTGAAAGATGAAGACCATAAACAAGATTTAAACCACATTTACAATAACACTCTTGATATGTGCTTAAAACAAAAGTCATGCAGAATATAGGAAACAAAAGTACTGTACCACTTTTACTAGTGTCATGTTCCTCTAGTCCTTCCCTGATTTGATGATCCTAAATACTTTCTTCAATTTAATTTTTTTAATGTGTATAGTAATTTTATTTAATTCTAGAGCTGAAATTTCATATGGATAACTATCCCAAGTAATCACCTTCCACAAATACAGATCAACAATTTATTTCTAACTTACAAGCTTAGACAGTTTCTTGGGGTTACAGAGTAGTAAAATGATTTGCCAATGATCACATAGCATGTGTTAGAGGCAGGTTTTAAATATGTCTCCTTGTCTTAGGCAGCCAATTCATCCCCTAAGTATACTGCCTTGCTTTTGGTTAGTCATCTCAGTTGTGTCTGATTCTTCATGAGCAAATTTGGGGTTTTCCTGGCAAAGATACTGGAGTGGATCACCATTTCCTTCTCCAGCTCATTTCACAGATAAAACTGAGGCAAACAGGGTTAAGTGACTTGCCCAGGATCACACAGCTAGTAAATGTTTGGGGGCATGTTTTAAACTCATGAAGATGAGTCTTCCTGCGTCCTAGCTTAGCATTCTTTCCACTGCACTACTAGGCTGCCTCATATGCTCGATTAAGTATGCTTATTTCATTAACTCAAATCTAAAACATGGAGAAACGTCTATAACATCTTTC
Source organism: Gymnobelideus leadbeateri (assembly GCA_011680675.1). Lineage (NCBI taxonomy): Eukaryota > Metazoa > Chordata > Mammalia > Diprotodontia > Petauridae > Gymnobelideus > Gymnobelideus leadbeateri. Next base: position 260,032 of record WOXC01007515.1, on the reverse strand, counting down.
CCAAAATATTTAAAATCCTCTGTACCTCAGTTTACTATGAAAAGTAACCACAGACTTTCAACCTAATGCCTACAGAAAGGTTTTCATGGCCCTTCAATTTAATTTTTAAAATAGTAATGAACTCTTTACTATGTGTAAAGCACTATGAAATAGAAAGACAAACATCTACAACAGTCCTTGACCTCAAGAAACCACAAGACATCCTCTATTTAATAAGTTTCGAATTGTGGCAAAGGCTAAAGTGCCTCTCTGAACTAGTGATTTAATATTGAATCATTGACTTTTGGACCAAAGATCCCCAAATCTCACAACTATATTGGAAAAAGAACCCCTGTCCCTGAGGTCTGGACATTGTCTTCATTTGAAGACCTTTACAAATGGAGCCCAATTCCACTTTTGTATGTTTCTAATTGTTACAAAGTTTTCCCTTACTAATCTGCCTGTCTATAACTTCTACCTGTTTTCCAAACTCTGTAATCTGGGGTCAAGCTGAGATAAAGAGGTTTAATTCTTCTTTCACATAACAGCCCTTCAAACACCTAAATATCCTCAATTCCTTCAACTGACCCTTGTGTGTCATGATCTTTAGCCTCTCCAACATCTTAATCATTCTCCTCCACGTGCTCTCCAGTTTACTGACAATTTCCCAATAACGAAGCACTCAGAATTGAACAATACTCCACAGGAAGTCTGACCTGAGTAGAGATCAATTAACTCCAAACCATGCAGCCTGTACTCTAGTGCAGTGCCTCTTAAACTGTGGGTCGTGTCATTGAATACAAGGGTCATGAAAAATTTGGCAACAGTAAATGGCTTCTGACTGTGCAACAACCAAAAATTAATTCAAAATCAAACACATGATGAATCTGTGGTGTTTCAGCAGCGCTTGCCTATGTTGCATTGGTCAACTTCACTGCAGCCTTGGTTCTGAATACACAACATGCACTTTGTGCTGGTTCTGAATACACAACATGCACTTTGTGCTGTGCATGACATCTCACCATGCAATGCCAACAAACCCTGCCAGAAACACCTAAGCTTAGAGTTAAGACTACTGCATGTTTATGAATTGCATTGTTTTTACTGTACATACAAAATTGTTAAATGAATTTTGGTTTGGGATTAGGACAGAATTTCCAACAATTTCTGAAACTGCCCTAAACATACTTCTGCCATTTGGTACTATGTATTTATGTAAAGTGGTGTTCTCAGTATTGATGACTATAAAATCAAAATATCGCTCAAATCTGAAAAATATTCAAGATGCTCTACATCCTGCAATATCGAATATTCTGCCAAGATTTAATTCTTTATGGAAAAATAAATAAGCATATCCATCTCATTAGCATGCAAATTTGCTTTTGTCTTTAAGAAATGGTAAAATTATATGTATACCAAAGAATTGTTTTAAAATAAGTTTCTTTGTGATTATTGGTAAATGTTTGTCTTGTATACCTATTTTATATACCTGGTGTGGGGTAAAATTTTCTCAGGTGAAAAGGGGTCATGAGTGGAAAAAGTTCAAGAAGGCCTGCTCTAGTGGTGCTTTATTCTTACCTCTTCACAGAAATCTTGAACTCTGACTCTGAAATACCCTACACCCTGAGCCTCTCTCCCTCTCCCCTCCCCCTCAGCCCCTCAAGCTCTTCTAGGTGAGATTTCCCCTTATCTTTCTGAGAATCACACAAACACACATCTTTCCAGCTCCTTTTCATGCTCCAATTAAAATGTAAACTCCTAAGGGCAGGGACTATCTTGCTTGCTTCTATATATGCCAGTTTCATAGCAGACATCTAATATAAGCTTTTCTTTAGTCCTCAGGCTGGTGGTGTAGTGGATAGAGAACTGGACCCTGGAGTCAAAAAGGCCTGAATTCAAGTATGGCCTCAGATACCTAGTAGCTGTGACATCTGGGGTTGGTCACTTAGACCTCTCTTTGCCTCAGTTTCCTCAACTGTAAAATGGAGATGATAATAGCACCTTCCTTCCAGATTGTTGTGAGAACAGAATAAGATAATATTTTTAAAGTGCTCGGCAGGGCGCCTGGCATAGAACAGGTGCTTAAAATGCTGATTTCCTTCCTTATTATATTTCTTAAGATACTAGCATTCAAAACTGCTTTAGTATTTGCATGCTAAATAAAAATGGTATTGACAGAAACCTTGCTTCTTCAGAAAATTATTTGCTTGCTTAAAAGAAAAAAATTACATTAACTACTGCTAAACTACTTATTTAAAAAGCTACAAGCATTTAAATATAAAAGAGAGATAGGCTTGGTCTATGGTTCTAAAACAAATGTGGAAATAAGACTGCTACATTAAAAAAAAAAGTTTTTACCTGAAATAACCAGATAGGCTATCTCAATATCTTAATTGTCATGTACTAGTGTAGGTCTTCTCTTTGCTTTAGTTGGGAGAGAAATGTACAAAGAAAGGAAATTGTATTTGAAAAATTAAAATGTATGAATATTTAGCCAGAATTTATGAAAACATTTATGTATTCTCTTATCTGTAAGGGGACTGATGAGAAGTGTAGGGTTTTTCCCCCCCAAGATGGAAGACCTAAAGATCACAGAGAGCAGAAACCTGGAACCCCAGCTCCTATCTCCTTTGCAAGGGAAGGACACTGCTAACCTAAATTGAATATAATCATGAGCAGTCTGGAGCCCGTTCTGGCTCTTGAAACACTTTCAGGAGTGATCTACTTGGAAAGAATTTACTTCCCCTTTGGGATCTGATTATTCCCCTTTCACTTCCTCCCCACTCGTCTATCTTAACCACTATCTGACAAACTGGTACTATGTATTCTAGAGAGTTTCCTGTTCTCTTGCATTTTGTTATTTGCTATCTGTACTTTTATAATGGGTTTGTCTCTAGATAAACATAAGCTAATTTTATTACATTCTGAGCAAATGTTTGCTGTAAATGAATGAAACACAGTATAGAGGACAAAGAGACCAGAGGTATGTGAAAATGTAATTGGGAAATAATTAACAAAGTAAATAAAAATACAATGAATATTAATAATGTTATGTGGTTTTCTACTCGATTAAGTGGCAGCAAGGATCCTGATGCATGGTTTAGTGGCCCCAGTTTCTATTTGAATTTGGCACCAATGCCTTAGGCTTATACCAATAACACTAGATGTCATCTACATTGAGGTCTTCTTCCTCCTCTCCTGTCTGTCTCTGTCTGTCTTTGTCTCTCTGTCTGCCCCCTCCCCCTTTCTTTCACTCACTATCCCCCACAAGCAGGAGGGTTTCATGTATAAACAAGAACTATGCGTTTGTATGAATAGCTCTGAGATAACATTTCAAAAGAAATTTTATTTTAAAATGCACATAAAACTTTGATCACCTCAGTAATGATCAAAGAGAATAAGGAATTGGTCTCACAGGTACACTTTTACCCTCCCTCTCCCTATAGTAAGAATAGTGAAAATAAGTCTAATTCTCAGGCTCCCGCCTCCCCATCTCCCCTTCTTACCTACTACTCTATAGAAGACACACATTCAGGATGCAATAAATATGGGCTTATCTTTACCTGGAGACAAAAGACATTTTAAAGGTACAGATAGCAAATAAAAAAAGTTGCAAAAAAGCAGCTATTTGGGGGCAAGGAAGGAGGAATCATCTCTGCCTATCCTTCAATCTTTCCTTCAAATTGGGAAAAGTAAATTTACTAGTAACCCCAACTGCCAATATAGGATGACATTATGAAGAGGAAAATAGAACATATAGACATTACATCCCATCCCATCCTTCCAGCATAACCAATAGGGAAAAAGAAAAATAATACTTCCAGCTGTCTTTTTGAAACATGTTGAGTTGGAGGCTAAAAGATATTCTCTGATTTTGTCTCCTTGTCTGTTTCAAAAATTAAATAATCAATAACCGGAAAACCTCTTATTAAAGTATGCCGTTTACAAATACAAATTCTAAGGTAACAGAAAAAGCACTGCATTTAGAGTAAGGAGCTTGGTTTCCCCACTAATTTTTGTTTGTCAAAGGAAAGAGGAAGACTTTGGTGGGGGGAGCTGAGAAAGACCGTATTAGAGATTATGAGGAGATGTAGTTAGATCATTTTACAGATGAAGAAACGGAAACCAATCATGAAATACCACCAAGATTACATAGGCAGTCAGTGGCAGAACTAAGGCCCAGTTCTGAGAGATGGCATGGATAGAACACTAGACCTGGATTCAAACTCCCTTCTGACCTTATTAATTATGTGACTGGCAAGTCACTGAACCTCTCTATGCCTCAGTTTCTTCATCTGCAAAACAAGGAGGGACTACATGGCTTCCAGTGCCCCTTCTAGTTCTAAAATCTAAGATCCTTGACTCCAAATCCAAACATCTTTCCATTAAAGTCCTTTCTGTGATGTTTTTCATGTACAATTCTGGCTCTGTCTAAGGTGGGTTCAAGTCTGTGTGGGTTAGGACCATAGGGGAAAGGAATACATTGCCCTTGGCCACGGATTTGGGATTGTAAAGAGCTGCTCTACCAGGTCTCCCCCGGCGCCTGACTTTGTTCCAGGAAGGTAACTCCGCAGGATTGGAGGGGGGTGGAGAGGGTGCGGTGTCATCTGGAATCACTCACCTATCAGCAGTTTCACCTCTGAGGTGTGATCAAGAAAAGGAAAGGGACACAGTCAACCACTCCCTTATGCTGGGATTGTAACTCCCTTACTCAGATGCTGCCCCTGTCCCTTGGACTGAGACGCACCCACTTCACTCAGTCTCCCCCTTTGTGACCTCAGGCTCTGCAGGGCATTTAACTGCCGTCCTCGCGCAATACTCACGTGGAGCCGATTGGTCCAAGGAAAAGGAGGGTGGAGGGGGCGGGGCGAGCACTCAGAGCATGGAAAGTTGCCCTTGTAGCAAAGGAAGCCCCCAACAGAGAAGCTCACGGAAAAGAAAAGGGATGAATAAGAATGTAAATGAGGAGCAAAGTTTAGTGGTTTCCTCCAGCCACCAGCCCTAGCAGTACAATGTCTGGTAGGAACTGTTATACCTCAAACAATGGGTTGTATTGTTATCTTCACAGTATCTCTTGTGTCAGTCTTCTGTTTGTATCTTCACATATCTGAACCAATGGATTTTATTATTTATCTCCACAATATCTCTATCAGTCATATCCCTAGTTCAAGTCCTCTCACCCGGCTTATTATAATACACTTCCCTACCCCCATCTCCTTCAGTCTCTTTTTCCCATTTGTCTTCTATTATAACTGCCCAAATTTCTTCCTAAAATATAGTCTGATTACAGTGTCACTTCCCTTCTCTAGAACAGGAATATAAAGCCCTTCAAAGTATAGTCACAGCCTACTTGCAGCAAAAATGTTATTTTTGTAATTACTTAATGTTTTCCAGTTTAGTCTTACATTTCTAGTCTCCATGCCTTTAGATAGGATGTTTCTTAATACCTGGAAAGCACTTCATCCTCTTCCCTCTTAGAATGCTTAGTTTCTTTCAGGGCTCTGCTCAGTGTATTACCTTCTATAGAAATAGGAATGCTTGTAACTCTGAATTCTAAATCCCAAAATGTTAGTCAGTTCTCAAATCTTTATTATAAAAATACTAGCAAAGAATTTATGTCAGCAGCTCCAGCTTAGTTCAACATTAGGAAAACAATGTAATAGGTCTTATCAATAGCAAAAGAAAAGCCTTTCCAATAAGATTGGGAGTGAAGCAAGAATTTCATTATCAACAATCCAACTCAAGAAAAGGGATGAGAATATGTGTGGAATTGCCCAGGGAAAGAAGACTTTAGTGGGTTACAGAGTGAGTAATTATCATATTACTCATATATGAGTAATTTGGTTTTTGAAAGGAAAGACAAACTTTGGTATAAAGAAAAAGGATTAAATCAATATGTGAAGGATGTAAAGTACTAGTCCTTTTAAATGTGAATTAGTTTACTGATTGGGGGAGAAAAAGAATTGACAAAATGCATGAAAAACTAATAAAATCTATAGGTGGAGAAATACATGTTTTCCACTAAAATGTGAAGAAAATCTTATAAGAAGAACCTGATAGAGAATTATTCCATCAGATGAATAGACTAAGAGAACTATTCCATCAGATGAATAGACTAAGAGGAGTTCACAGTTCTTATAAAAGAAAGATATGTCACTGACCACCCATAGACAAGTCATTGGAAACAGAGAAAAACCAAGCAAAAGCAGAAGAGTTAAGAACACAGAAGGAAAGAAATGCCAGTAGATGCTATCAGATGACAGAAAAGTCTATAAAAATATATAACGTATATAAAAACACAGTGCTGTATTTAGGATTCAGCTAAGAAGAGAGATACTGCTTTGCAGATTGGCTATAGAAAAGCATGGAAGTCTGTTGGTGTAGGAGAGATGAACCTTTGGTGCAATTGATAGAGTGCCAGGTCTGGAGTCTGGAAGACTTGGATTCAAATCTGGCCTCAGACACTTATTAGCTGTATGACTTAACCATATTTATCTCAGTTTCTTCATTTGTGTGGCAAACCATTCCAGTATCTTTGCCAAGAAAACACCAAATAGGGTCATGAAGAACTGGCCATGACTAAATTGACTAAATAACAACAAAAGCTTCTCAGAGATACCTGCTTGCTCTCCATTGCACTTCTCTTATTTGATAAGGAAAAAATAGAGGGGGAAGAAAGGCTTTGCTGCAGCTTTGCTATTAGTTGTATATACTGAGAGGTGATTGAGGAATTTTACTGTGAGCTTAGGTTTTACTGCAACAAGATCCTAAGAATTGATGTATAATTCAGTTGAGTGAGGTCTCTGGGCTTGTCTCTATTGCTCAGAGAGTCACGTTGTGAAGTTTTGAGGAAATTGTAGCCTTCGAAGGGTGATTGTGAGTAAAAAGTGTTTTTGTGGGTGGAGCCAAGATGGTGGGGTAGAAGCAGGAAAACTCCATATGACCCTCCATAACCACCTCAAATACCTAGAAAAAATGACTCTAAACAAAATTTAGGGCTAAAGAACCCACAAAGTGACAGAACAAAACAAACCTCCCACTGAAGATAGCCCAGTAGGTTGGCAGAAAGGGTACATCACATTGTGCTGGGAACACATCCCAGCCCCAAGTAAGTGCATGGTTTTAACCTCAGGGCAGCCACAACCAGTTCTGGCTAGAGGGACCTCAGGACAATGGACCACCAGCAGCTCTGGGAGTTTTCAGAACTACTAACACATAAATGACAAAGACAAAGAGAGAGGTCAGTGGACTTTGGGAACAGGAAGTCTGGGACTGTGGTCCAGCCTCTACCCCCAGAGGAAGAAGTGGCTGAGGCACAGCAGCTGCTGAGGCATGGCTGCTTCAGAGTTCCTTGACCAAGAAACCAGTCTGAGGGGTAATCACTCTTGCTTTAACCTGCTTGGATGTGGATCATTGTCTAGGGTAGAGGTCCTGGGGTACACGACCAGTGTGCCAGAGAATATGGAGGCTTCAGAGAGGGCAACCAACTAATAGATCCAGCAGCTGAGAAAACCCCAGTAATTTGGGAAAAAGCTCCCCACTCTGGAAGCAGAGATTTTCTGTGGTAAAAATCTCAAAAGTCAAGTAATTGAGTGGCAACATGAGCAAGCAAAGCAAGTACAGCAAACCAACTTTGGATTTCTTTTTGGGGGACAAAAAGGATCAAAGCATGGAACAGGAGGAAGACAATGAAGTCAGAACTCCTGAACCAAAAGTTTCCAAGAAAAATTTAAACTGGTTACAAGCCATGGAGGAGCTTAAGAAGGATTCTGAAAATCAAATAAGAGAAGTGGAGGAAAAATTGGGAAGAGAAATGGGAATGATGCAAGAAAATCGCGAAGAGAGAGTCAACAACCTGACTGAAGAAAATAACACCTTAAAAAATAGACTAACTCAAATGGCAAAAGAGGCTCAAAAAGCCAATGTGGAGAAGAATGACTGAAAAAGCCAAATTAGCCAGATAGAAAAAGAATCCCAAAAGCTCACTGAAGAGAATCATTCCTTCAGAATTAGATTGGAGAAAATGGAAGCAAGTGACTTTCTGAGAAATCAAGATACTATTAAACAGATCCAAACAAATGAAAAAGTAGAAGGCAATGTGCAATATCTCATTAGAAAAACCACTGGGGATGGAGCTAGGAGAAACAGTGTGACCAAGGCACTCTCCCCCCAGATCACCTCCAAACTATGTAAAAAGGGACTCTGAACAACTTCTGGAGCCCCAGCACCTACAGAACGACACAGAGAAGCTAACCTCCCACTGAGGACAGCCCAGCAGCCCTGCAGGAAGGACCAGTGCAGTGCTCTGGGAGCAGGCAGCGCGCAGTGCGGAGAGCCAAGCCAAGGTCCGCACGAGCCGAGGTTTTAGCCCCAGGGTGGCCAGGCCAGCAGCCAGCTGGAGGGACCCCAGAACACCAGCAGCTGTGGCTATTCCAGAATTATCAACTCAGATATGCCTAGGACAAAGTGAGAGGTTAATGCCCTATGGACTTTGGGACCAGTATTTGGGGAACGCGTCAGCTTCCTCCCCTGCGGGCTAGAAGCCACTGAGGAGAAAAACCACTTTGTAGTTTTCAGTGGCAGCTCCAGCTACTGGCCTGTGAACTGTAGGGACATCCAGTGATCCGTCTTGGGGGTTAATCACTCTTGCTTTAACCTCCCTGAATCTGGATTGTGATCTGGGGGGAAGGTCTGGGGTGGGTATCCAGCTTGCCAGAAAGCTGTGAAGACCCCAACATTTGGGACGAAAGCTCTCCTGTCTGGTGGCAGAGTCCTACTGTGGCAACAAGCCCAAAAGTCAAGTAACTAAGTGGCAACATGACATGGCAAAGGAAACAAAATAAACAGAAAAATGCAACATTAGACTCCTATTTTGGGGGCAAAGAGGATCAAAGCACAGGACAGGAGTTGGATTGTGAGGTCATAAATCCTCCTCCAAAAGCCCCAAAGGAAAATATGAGCGGGCTACAGGCTATAGAGGACCTTAAGAAGCAGATAAGAGAAGTGGAGAAAAAATTGGGAAGAGAAATGAGAAAGATGCAGGAAAAGTATGAAATGAGAGTCAACAGCCTGACTGAGGAAAATAACACCCTAAAAAATAGACTAACTCAGATGGCAAAGGAGGCCCAAAATGGCATGAGGAGAAGAATGCCTTAAAAAGTCGAATTTGCCAGATGGAAAAAGAATCTCAAAAGCTCACTGAGGAGATTCATTCCTTCAGAGTTAGACTGGAGCAAATGGAAGCTAATGACTTTATGAGGAATCAAGGTGCTGTTAAGCAGATCCAAACAAATGAAAGAATAGAAGACAATGTGAAATATCTCATGGGAAAAACCATTGACCTGGAAAATAGATCCAGGAGAGACAATTTAAAAATTATTGGACTACCTGAAAGCCATGACCAAAGAAAGAACCTAGAAATCACCCTTCAAGAAATTCTTAAGGAAAATTGCCCTGATGTTTTAGATCCAGAGGACAAAATGGAGGTTGAAAGAATCCACTGATCACCTCCTGAAAAAGATCCTAAAAAGAAAACTCCCAGGAATATTATAGCCAGGTTCCAGAATCCCCAGATCAAGGATAAAATACTACAAGCAGCCAGGAAGAAGAAATAATTTCAATATTGTGGAAACACAATCAGAATAGCCCAGGACCTGGCAGCTTCTACACTGAGGGATCGAAGGGCATGGAATATGATATTCCAGAGGGCAAAAGAGCTGGGACTGAACCCAAGGGTTACCTACCCAGCAAAACTGAGTATTTTGTTTCAGGGGAAAATATGGTCATTCAGTGGAATAGAGGACTTTCAAGCATTCTTGAGGAAAAAACCAGAGTTGAATAGAAAATTTGACATCCAGACACAAGAAGCAAGAGATGCCTGAGAAGGTAATCAGGGAAAAGAAATCAAAAGGAACTTATCAAAGTTGACCTATTTACATTCCTACATGGAAAAACAATAACTGTGACTGATGAAACCTTTCTCAGTATGAAAACAATGGAAGAAGGGTGTATGGTCATATGAATACATATGTGAATGTGTGTATATATGTTTACAGTTATATATGGAGAGAGGGCATAGGTTGAATTTGTTGGGAAGGAATGATACTTAAGGGGTGAAATTATGAAGTGAGAGAGGAAAGTGGCAAGAGGAGATGGGGAGAGACAGGGTAGGGTAAACTATCTCATGTAGAAGAAGCAAGGGGAAGTGGCTGCAGGGGAGGGGAAGAATAGGAAGGCAAGAAGGCAAAACCACATTCTCATTGAATTTGGTTCAGGGAGAGAATGACATACATACTAAATGGGATATTTCAACCTGCAGCAGAATAGGGGGAAGGGGGATGAGAGGAGGGATGATGGATGGGAGGGCATCCTTGGGGGGAGGGGAGGTTGGAAGTACCCACTATAGAAGAGGGACAGGTTCAAGTAGGGAATGGACCAGGTGGGGGGTGGGATGGGTGGGAGGGAATTATAAGCAGCCTTGTCCAATATATCTACTATGGTAATATTTTGCATAGCTATACATGTACAACACATACTGAATTACTTATCTTCCCAGAGGAAATGGGTGGCAAGGAAGGAAGGGAATGGATCTGAAATTCGAGGTCTTAAGATTAAATGTTTCAAATATATATAAATACTATTATCAATACTCTTTTGCATGTAATTGGGAGTAAGATGTGCAGGCATTTGGGCACAGAGACCCACCTTGCTCTAATGTAAAAGTTGAAGAGGCTATGGGAGAAGATATGGGAGAGAGCAGATTGGATGAGGGGATATCTTGTGGGACTGCTATTCTGGGATGGTGGGTAGGGGAAAAACGGGGAAAAAATTGTAACTCAAAATCTGGCGGAAATGAATGATGTAAACCAGAAGTTAATAAAGCATTTTTTGAAAAAGCAATTGGGGTTAATTAACTTGCTCAAGGTTACACGGCTAGTCATTATTTATGTGTGGGTGCTCATTTTCCGAGGCCGGTTTCGATCCCGAGTCATCCCAACTCCGAGGCCGGCGCTCTTACTCACTGTGCCACCTAGCCGCCCCAATAAAGCATTTTTTTAATTAAAAAAAAAAGAAAAGAAAAACCACTGACCTAGAAAATAGATCCAGGAGAGATAATTTAAAAATTATTGGAGTACCTGAAAGCCATGGTCTATAAAAGAACCTAGAAATCATCCAAGAAATTCTCAAGGAAAATTGCCTTGATATTTTATAACCAGAGAGCAAAATAGAGGTTGAAAGAATCCACCAATCACCTCCTGAAAAAGATACCCAAAAGAACACTCCTAGGAATATTATAGCCAGCTCCTAGAATTCCCATATCAAGAAGAAAATATTACAAGCAGCGAAGAAGAAACAATTTGAATATTGTGGAAACACAATCAGGATAACACAGGATATGGCAGCTTCTTCACTAAGGGATTTAAGGGCTTGGAATATGATATTCCAGAGGTCAAAGGAGCTGGGATTAAAACCAAGAATCACCTACCCAGAAAAATTGAGTATCATGTTTCAGGGGAAAATAAGGTCATTCAACGAAATAGAGAACTTTCATGCATTCTTGATGAAAAAAAAAAACAGAGTTGAATGGAAAATTTGACATTCAGATACAAGAAGCAAGAGAAGCATGAGAAGGTAAACAGGGAAAAGAAATCATAAAGAACTCATAAAAGTTGAACTATTTACATTCCTACATGGAAAAACGATAATTGCAACTTATGAAACATTTCTTAGTATGAGAATAGTTGAATGGAATATAAATGTATATATGTATATATACATATATACATGCATATATGTCTATATAGGAGGGTATATAGGCATATGAAGACATATGAGAGTGTGTGTATATATGTATACAGGTATACATAGACAGAGGCACAGGACCAATTGAATAGGAAGGGATGATACTTAAAAGGTTAAATTGAGAGGTTACAGAGGAATATAATGAGAGGAGATGGGGAGAGACAGAATGGGGTAAATTATCTCATATAGAAGAGGCAAAGGAAAACTTTTCCAATGGAGGGGAAAAACAGGAAGGCAAAAGGGAATGGGTCAACCTTACTCTCATTGAATTTGGAGGGAATGACATAAATACTAAATAGGATATCTCGCCCTACAGAAGAGAAGAGGGGAAGGTGATGCGAGGGGGGATAATGGAAAGGAGGTCAGGTTGAAGGGTAGGGAAGTTGGAAGTATGCAGTTTTTAAAAGGGCAGGGTCAAAGTAGGGAATATAAGAAGTGGGGGTCAGGATAGGATGGAGGGAAATACAGTCAGTCTTTCACAATATATCCACCATGGAAATGTTTTGCGTAGCTACATACATACAACCTATATTGAATTGCTTATCTTCCCAGTAAGGATGGGTGATGATGGAAAAAGGGAAAGAATCTTGAATTCAAAGTTTTAAAATCAAAATCAAATGTTAAAAAAAAAGAGTTTTTGTCATTGCATCAAAAGTTTGAAAGTAGAGTAACAGGGGAAAGGGAATTTTCTCAGTATGAGAGCAATGAGGACCAAAAAAGTAGGAACTAGCAAAAAAGTGGCTTCATGTGGGAGCAAATTTTTCATGAGTAGACTAAAAACATCAGGACCTGTAGTCCAGAGTTGTTAGCTGCTCTGAGCACATGAATTTTCCTTACTCATGTGACTCCTTGCTAAGTTAGTGAGATTTTGTTAGACAAACGTGTATCTGTAGGAGAGTGAGACCCAAGTTTATGTATACACTATGAACTATTGAATATATAATACAACAAGCACTTACTAAGTGCCTCCTATGTACCAAGAACTATGCTTAGCACTAAGAACACATATAAGAAAAAGAAAGTCTCTGCCCTCAAGGAGTTTACTAATCTAATGGGAAAAGATAATATACAAAAGCTAGCTTAAAATGGAGGGGGTGAGAAAAATAAAGGAGACTGCTAGAGGGGATCTACTGCAGGGGCATGATGTTGGTAGAGCTAAAACCAAGCAGAGTACCTGGTGGAAGATGAAGAGTTCTCTGGAAATTCTGAAAGCTCTATAAAGAGAGTTTTAGGGAGGATTTTTTTTTTGCTCTGCCCTACAGCCAGGGCAAAACAATTAAGGGTATTAATGAGGTGTGATTAGCAAAACTGAAACAATCTTCAGTATTATGAGTTCCCTGCTGATGAGTGTATCCTAGAGGAAACACAATATTGATGGAGTCAAAACTAAGGAGCTGATGGGAGATGAGGAGTTGGATGGAAATTCTGAGCCCTCTAAAAAGGGAGGTTTGGGGAGTTTTCTGCTTCACCCTCTAGTGTTACTGAATATATTTATATTGGATAATTTTAATGTTATAATTATTCTTGCTTTTGCCTTATCATTTGTTAAATATTTTGTTTTAAAGCTACAAGTATCAATAGTGACTGATTTTGTGTAAATGGGAAACACCCAAGTAGGGCAGAATGTATCTACTTTACTTCTACATCCCTCATACATCTAACAAGGTTATCCCTAGGACTCAGAAAGAGTTTGAGTTATAGCTACTTGGGGGTGTTCCTTTTCTGGGAAACTCGTGAGAGCAGATTGGGACAAGCAAGCTTGCCCAGAGAGCAAGAAGTTCAAGTCAATATTATAAGAAAATCATAGATTTATAGCTGGAATTCCAGTGTTTTAAAGGAAGTTAAAATTCAGAGAGGTGAAATGAGAGCCAGTATTTGAACCCTGACCCTCTGACTCTATATGCAACAGTCTTTCTTCTCTACCACGTTAATTCCAAGGATCAGGATCATACTTAGTAATGTGAGAATATGCCAGGCCTCTATGCACAGATTTCTCCATTTACAAGTAACCATGCCGGATCAGTTCTGCCAAAGTTCAGATAATCACTTAGGGTTATTCAAAACAAACTGAGCTGTCACCTTTGAAAAAGGATTAAGGATTGTACCTATGATTTCACTGGTATAGCATATATCAGTTCAACTCAGTACCTTTCAGCAGTTTTAATCTTGGAGAGTTGTCATGAAGATTTATCCAGGGTTATACAGACAGGATGTGCCAGAAGGGAACTTGAAGTGATGTCCATTTGGCTTTGAGGTCAATTCTCTAAGTCTTCTTTGAAGTAGTAATGAAAGAGCCTCCAATCTGAATGAAGTAGCATAAACACAACGCTGAACATTTTACAAGGAGTATAGTCTTAGAGAACTTGCCTCTGGTGATTTTGCCAGAGAGATTGTTAAAATCATTTTCCACTTGGGCAGTGTGTTAATTCTTTTAAGCTCAAGTTCTAATGTTCTAATAGCTTTTCATTATCCCTAATGGTTTTTTTCAACAATCAGAATCAACCTAGTTATTCCCAGTAGGATATATTTATTCATTTATACACAGGTTTTCACATATGAGACATCTTACTTTGATCAATTTTAATGTGCTTTCCCCCCAAATTATCTGATTTCTAGGTAAAGAAAGATAGTATTGTTTTTGGTAAAATAAAGATGGTATTGTGTTTCAAAAGCACAAATCCTACAAATGAGGCATAAGGGCTAGAAAATAGAAATTGACATCTCTTCCTAGATGCAGAACTTAATAGGAGAAACACTGGCAGTTTTGATAGTGAAGCTGTAAAGAATCAGAGTAATGTGGCCTAGGGAAAATATAAGGAGATTTTTTTGTTCCAGTTGTAATTTGTGCATTCCAGCAGAGCCAGTGCTTAAGCTCAGGACCTTGACAGAATGGTCTTTGTCAAAATACTCCCATAGAAAATTTCAGGCTGTGGGTGTTACTACACAGGGCAGAGAATTGATTGTAGATGTCCTAGATGTTTCTTTCTGTGGTTAAACTATGCCAGGAATTCATAATTATGATTTTTGCAGAGAGGCATAGTAAAGGACTTCTTAAAAAAAAGGTATTATTTTCCAAGAATTTATCCATAAGGATTGGATATAGACCTAGGTAAATTATATTATAGGAGCTCAATGTCATTTTTCTCTTGTAGGAACAATGATTTGGGGACACCAAAACAGGGTAAAAAAAGATTCTCTCTTGGATTTGGGTCCTGACTTGTGCCAGCTATTTTTCTTTTCCTCTTTAGTGTCCCCAACTGTAGATACTTATAGGTATATTATGCATATATCTATGTGTAAAGATATTTACATATTATGCATATATCTATATGTGTGTATCAGCAGATATAGTTCTTCATACAACCTATCCATCACTAGCTACAATGAAGGAATAGTTTTCTGAAAATCTTATGAAGAATATAGCTAAAGTTGATCTTTACCTGTAGACACTAAAAAACTGGCAGCATCATGGAAGTTTTGTTGTTGTTGTTGTTGTGTTTGTCCTTCATTCTTGAAGAAGACCATGACATCAGGAAATGATGACATGACTTGCAGTTGACTTGGATTTGAGTGAGGGAGGGCTATGCAAGATTACCAGCCTTACTTTCTCTTCCAGAACCATCTGAGTCCAGGGGCCTGCTATTCATCAAAATGACTGTAGGTGGTCCAGGATGCAATGGGAGACCCTGGTCCCTTTAGGCTAACATTAGTAACTTTGGAGAGAGCAGTTTTGGTGGAATGATAAGATTTGGAAGTCAGATTGTAAGGGGTTAAGAAAAGAGTGAGAAGGGGTGGCTAGGTGGCGCAGTGAGTAGAGCATTGGCCCTGGAGTCAGAAGGACCTGAGTTCAGATCCGGCCTCAGACACTTAATGCACATACAAACAAAAACCTAGCCGTGTGACCTTGGGCAAGTTACTTAACCCCAATTGCCCTCCAAAAAAAAAAGAGTGAGAGGTCAGCTCCTGTGCAGTGGCTATGGTGGGCAGTGGTGGAGCTCAGCATGATGTCTTATACCATTTTGTTGGTACAAACTACCAAGAGGCTAGAAGGCTGAACTTATGCTGATTATGAATGGATGCATGGAAGGAGTTTGTAAAGTGTGTGAAGAGTATCTGAAGAGAATGAATCCCAACAGTCCCTCCATCACATATGACATTCAATCATTACATTTGATTTCATTGATGATCTGGCATATCTTAGCTGCCTTGTGTACTGAGAGGACACTCAGACATACCAACTCTACAACAAAGATTATATCAAAGAGAAGATCTATGTGCTTCTCTGTTGGCAGGCCCAACAAGCCAGCAAATAATCCAAGTGGCAGCCTTGGGGGGATGGGGAAAGGGCTTGGAAAACAGGTGTGTACAGCATGCTGTACTGGGAACTTTGTATTATAGAAGTCCTGCTTCCATTTTGTTACAATCTAGTCAAGGTTGAATGTCTTAGGAGATTTTTTCTTGTTCAGTCTGAAGCCCCTGTCCCTCCCTACTTTCTTTTTTTACGAAGAAGTAGCTGAAAATTTCTCTTAGATCAGTTAGCACTTGGTTACAGTTCTTCCAGCTGTTCATATCTGCTTAGAATGTTCACTGTGTGAAGGTTTTCCAGAATTTAGTTACATCCTCAAAACTCAAAGCTTAGTAGAGAATACAATAAATGCTCTTTATTTAAAAGAAAAGAAAAGAAAAGAGTGAGAGAACAGGAAGTGGAGACAACTATTGTCAGTCTTTTCTAGGAATTTGTTACAAAGGGCAGAAGGGATAGAATGATCAAGTGAGGGCTGGGTTAGTTTTTAGGATGGGGAGACTTGGGCATGTGTGTAAGCAATAGAAAATGAGTTAGTGGAGAGGGAGAGATTGAAAGTAAATGAGAGTGGAGACAACAGAGGAAAAAACTGTTGGAGGAGATGGGATAGAATAGGATCACTTGAGGAAGTAGAGGGGTTAACCTTGGAAAGGAAGGAGTAAGGCCGCTTCATCATATGAAACAAAGGTGAAGGAGGAGAAAGTGGCAGAAGGCACTGGAATGATAAGAGACGAGAAAGAGGGAAGAAGAGTGAGTTCACTATTAATGGTCTCAACTTTTTCTATAAAACATGAGGCAAGGTTCTTAAATTAGTGGCTGTGGGAAGAGAGAACCATAGGTTTGAGAAGGGACAAAAAGATTTGGTTACAAAAAGGCTGCTATGGGAAGTGGGATAGTGATTTGATAAAGGAGGTATAATAGTATTGCCCAACAACAGTGAGGTTATGTTGAGGTTAAGAGGGTATGTATGTATTATAAGTTTGTAAAGGACCCACAGTTGCCTGTTTTTCTCAACCTTTGTTTAGCAGCACATGTATAGTTTGGAATGGCAAGAATAATCCAAGGCTGAGGCCTGGCTGGGCATAATGGGTATTATGATAATTCGAGTAGGAATTCAAGAGAGGAGGACAGTATATAGTTGAATTGGTTCATCAAGGAGTCAAGTTAGGGAGAAGAGTGACAAGTGAAGGGGAAATAGTCTGGGAGAGAATTGAGGAGTCAAGGGATTAGAGATCGTGGTGAGGATGAAGAGTAAGGGAAGGCAGAGGGAAAAGTGAAAAGTCAATAGATTATGGTTGGATAAAGGGATTTTATAATTCTTGAAAATGGAGGTGGTACATTTGTGGATAATGGCAAGATTGAAATTTTGGCCATTTTTGTGTGTGACTAAGGTGGGTGGAGGAGTTAACTCCAGTAATAGGAGGCAAAGAGGTTAAATAAATGATTAGGGTATTTGAAGGAAAATCAATTTGAAGGTATATTGAAGTCCCCTAGAATGAGCACAGGAATTGGGTAGGAGAGAAAAAGTAGAGAGGGAAAGTAGAAAGCTAGATTTCAAATTCATCGAGTAAGGAAAGTGCCTGGGGATATATAAACAACAACTACCAGGATTTTTATTGGGTGGTAGATATGAATAGCATGAATCTTGAAGGAAGATAGACTACTGGGTGAAGGAAGAAGGGGGAAAACCTGGAAGTAGAGATGGAGAGCAATGAATATTCCAATTCCTTGAGCAGGGAGCTGAGGAGAAAGATTGAAAATGTAGGTTGTGTCATCATGGAGAATACAGGTTTCAATAAGAGAGTTAGATAAAAGGAATGGGGAAAAATAGATCTAACATGAAGGCAAGTTTCTTGCCAATGGAACAGGCATTCCAGAGGACACAGTGGAGTTAGAATGAAACTTTGGGGTGGGACAGTTGAGGGAGATGGAAATGAGGAATTGAGTGGCGTAGAGTTTGGGTGATGATCTATAGGTGTTATTTTTTTTTTCATTGTTTTCCTTGAAATTCTTGACCTTGTGTGTCTTAAATAAACTTTGTAATTATATTTTTTAAGTTATGGAAAGTATTTCCCTTGGAGTTTGATTAGTAAAATGCTGAATATGTAGATTAATGTAGTTGGTATAATCATTTTAACTGAGGATCAAAATGATATCACTATGCTAAAGTCAAATTTCAATGTGTCCAACAATGGCTGATCAGAGCAATACAAACTCAGAATGCTCTACCGCAGGTTGGGCACAAATAGTCCATGTGAACATTTGGGGTGGGTTCTCCAAATTTGGGCATTCTGTATTTCCTTTGAGTTGTTTCAATTCTGCTTTGCTCATAGAGCACATCACTTTCTCTGATGTGAGCATGCCATGCTGAGTGGTCCTGTGCCAGTGTCTCCCATGTTACACAATCAATGCCAAAGTTCTTGAGAGAGACCTTGAGAGTGTCCTTGATTCTTCTGACCACCATGTGAACCCTTACCCTCTGTGAGATCTCCATAAAATAGTCTTTTTTGGCAAGCACACATTTTGCATTCAAATAATGTGGCCAGTCCATCAGAGTTATGCTCTCTGAAGCAGAGTTTGAATGCTTAGCAGTTTAGTTCGGGTAAGGACCTCAGTGTCTGGTACCTAATCCTGCCAGGTGATCTTCAGAGTCTTCCTAAGACAATTCAAATGGAAGCAATTCAGTTTCCTGGCATGGTGCTGGTAGACTGTCCTGGTTTCACAGGCATACAACAATGAGGTCAGCACAACTGCTCTATAGACCTTCAGTTTGGTAGTCAGTCTAATACCTTTTCTCTCCGATACTTTGCTTTTTGGCCTCCCAAACACTGAGTTAGCTCTGGAAATGCATGTATCAATCTCATTATCAATGTATACATCCCTGAAAAGTACACTGTCAAAGTAAGTGAACTTATCCACAACATTCAAAACTTCTCCATTTGCTGTAACTGATGGTTCCATGTATGGATAGTGTGGTAGTGGCTGATGGAGCACCTGTGTTTTCTTGGTATTAATTGTTAGGCTAAAATTAGCACAAGCAGCAGAGAATTGATCCATACTTTGTTGCATCTCAGCTGCAGAGACTGCACTGTTTGCACAATCATCTGCAAACAGAAAACCATGCACTATCACTCTCCACTTTTGTCTTAGCCTGTAGCCTTTTCAAATTGAAGAATTTTTCATTAGTGCTGTAGTTCACCTTGATGCCATATTGATCTTCATTGAAAGCATTTGACAATAAGGCTGCAAAAAGCATAGGAGCAAGCACAGTCTCGTTTCACTCCACTGGGGATTGGGAAGGCACGAGGGCATTGTCCATTATCTAGAACCTGGGCAAGCATGCTGTCATGAAATTGATATACTATGCTGATGAACTTCTCCTGGCAACCAAATTTTGACATAATTTTCCATAAGCCCTCATGACAAAGGCTTTGGTCAGATCTACAAATGTTGTGTATAGACTTCTGTTCTGCTCCTGGCATTTCTCCTAGAGTTGTTGGGCAGCAAACACCATATTGACTGTTCCTCGTTCCATTCTAAAGCCATACTTGTTCTCGGGTAGATGACCGTCTTCCAGGTGAAGGATTAGCTTATTAAAGAGGACTCTGCCAGCAGTGACTAAGATAGAGGCCTGTGATCGCACAGGACAATCTATTTCCTTTACTTTTATAGAGATGGACAATGGAGTCATCTTTGAATTCCTGGGGGAATGACCTCCTTTTGCCATATAACCTGAAAAATTTCGGTCAGCTTTTGTATGAGCAATGGACCCCCACCTTGTAAATCTCAGTTGGAATAGATCAGCACCAGGTGCTTTGCCACATGAAAGGATCCTAATGGCATTCAAAACCTCTTCTTTTGTTGGAACTTCAGCTGGGAGGGATTGATTTCAACTTGAGGTAAATGATCAGTGGCCTCAGCATTGATTGATGATGATCTATTGAGGACACATAACTAAACAAAATAATTACAAAATTCATTTAAGACACGTCAAGAATTTCAAGGAAATTTATGAAAAAAGTAACGCCTCTAAATTGTCATCCAAACCCCATTCCACCCAATTGCTCATTTGCATCCCTCTCAACCCTCCCACTCCAAAGTTTCATCTTAACTCCACCCAGACCTTCCACTGTACCTTCTGGGATGTCTGTTCTCTCTGTACCCAAATGGGTATAGACAGAACCTTCTCTGGGATATATAGGTTTAAAATGATTGATTTACAAATATTTGAGAGCTTGCCATGTTTAATGAATTAGGATTATAGGATTTAGGGTAGAAAGCAGATTTTTTTATGTCATCTGGTCCAAATTCCATTTTTTATAAATGGAGAAACCAAGGCCTAGGGAAGTTAAATGAATTATCCAAGACCCCACAGGTAATAAATAACAGAGGCAGGATTTAAACCCATGTCCAGTCTTTTAACATTTCTACTTTTATATATCTCAGATATATCTCCTTCTTTCCACTCATACAGCTAATCACCTTAGTTAAGATTTTCATGACCTATCGCCTAGATTATATTGCAAAAGAGTCACTTAAAATTGGTCTCCTTGTCTTGTTTCTCTTAATAATATATCCTATACACTACTGACAAAGTAATTTCACTTAAACATAGATGTAATCATATAACTTCCCTAGTCAATCACTTCTATTGATTTCCTATTGATACTATGACAAAATATAAACTCCTCTTTCAAGCTTTCAAAGCCCTACAGAACCCATTCTCAACATATCTTTCCTGCCTCTTCTGACATTAATCCCTTCCTCTACTCTGTGAGTCAGTAAGGGGTTACTGTTCCTCACATGTGACATTTGATCTTCCATGCCTTTGTACTGGCATGGCATCCCACTTGCCTGGAACACATTCCCTCCATACCTCTGGCTCACAGAGTCCTCTATTACTTTAAGATGCAGATGAAGCACCATGTTCTGCATGAGACATTTCCTAAATTTCCCAAGTGCGAGGTTTGTCCTTTTCAGACTACCATGTATTTAACTACTTTGTCTATATTTGTATTTATGAACTTTATATTTATTCTATTTATGTTTTGCATGTACTCATTTTCTCCCCCATTATAATGCAGCTTTCTTGTGAGTATTAGGGATTGTTTTATTCCTTATATTTGCATCCCAGTGCCTAGCATAGTGCCTACCACATAGTAGATTCCTAATAAGTACTTTTTGATTGATTTATATGAAAAATGCTCACCTCTAAAGATGAATGAAAATTTTAAAAATCACATATTACTTCACACCCATCAAACTAACAAAGATGGAAATAATAAATATTGGAAAAGTGTGGAAAGGCAGACAAATAAATCTAATTATTCTGGAAAACAATTTAGGATTCTGTGGAAAAAGTTACTAAACTCACAACACTTAACTCTTCTAAACCTTTTTTCCTCTCCCCAAATCTTTCATGGCTTCTTCTCCACCCATTCTATTATCTTGAAATATGAGAACCTCACCTCATATTTCACTGAGAAAAGTGAGGTCATTTGTCAAGAACACCATGTTCTCCCTTCTTCCTCATCTCAAATCATTCAGCCTTCTATGATTTCTTCCTCACACAAAGAGGTAATCTTTCTCCTTGTGAAGGCAAACCCTTTTACATGTGCAAGTGATCTCATTGCATCCCATTTTTTTCTAGTAGATTACATTCTCTATCTTTCTCACTCTCTAACAACTGGCTGATTTTCTATTGCCTGTAAATATGTCCATGTCAACCTCTTTCTCCAAAAAACCCTTATCTGATCTATTCTAGCTTTTAAATCCATCATTCAACTGAAACTGCTCTCTTCAAAGTCACCAAAGTCTTCAACGGCAATATTATCTTCCAAGACCCTTAGGCTTGCAACCTGGGAGTTGTTCTCAACCCCTCACAAACTTTTATGCCTCCATGTCCAATCTATCACTCAAGCCTGTAGATTTCACCTTTGTAACATCTCTTGAATAAGCCCTTTTCTCTCTTCCAATACTACCAGGTTGACCTGGTGCAGGCCCTCATCACCTCAAGCTGGGATTATCGCAATAGTCTGCTGCTGAGTCTGCCTGTGTTAAGCCTCTTCCCACTTCGGTCTAGCCTCCATTCAGGCATCAAACCAAAGTTCTATCATGTCACACTCTACCCAAACTCTAAAGGTTCCCTATTGCCTCTAGGACCAAATACAAAATGTTCCGTTTAGCAAAGTCCATCACTACCTAGCACACATTCCCTTAAATCTTATACCCTACTCCCTGCAATATACTCTCTGATTCAGCGACACTAGTCTCTTTGTTAATTCTTGAATGAGACATTCTATCACTTGGTTCCAGGTATTGTCACTGGTTATTTCCCATGCCTGGAATGTTCTCTCTCTTCATCTGTGCCTACTGGCTTTGCTGGCTTTCTTTAAGTCCCAACCCAAATCACATTTTCTACAGGTAATGGAACCCAACCCCTCTTAATTTGAGCACCTTCTCTCTCTTATTTATTTCCTGTTTTTCCTGTAGATAGCTTGTTTGCACATATTTGTTTGTTCATTGTCTCCCTTATTAGAATGTAAACTCCCTGAGGACAGATAATGTCTTCTTTCCTCTTTTTTTTATTTCCAACACTTAGCACAGAGACTGTCACATAGTTGGCATTTAATAAATATTTATTGAACTGACAGACATTTCCTTGCTGATGCTGTAATCCTGCCATTCTGTTGCAACAAACATAAGACATCACCTCTGCCTTTCCTCCATCTTGTACAGAGAAAATGAAGATATAAAAGATATTAAATTTGAAAGTTACACAAAACTTTAAAACTAGGGAAAGGAGTAACAAAAGGGGATGGGGGAATAGGACTCTCTTAATGTAGGTTAAACAAAAATGACTAAACAATGTACTGTCATTATAGAAAAAGATGAAAAATAATCACAATTCAGGGGTGAGGGAGGATGAATTATGGACAAGCAAAGGAAAAGATAAACCTATCTCTCAAATATGAAAAGGGATTTAAAAAATCCAATAAAATATAAAAGTGACATATAGGTTAAGAAAACAAAGTCCTACAACCTGTTACTTATAAGAAACTAGTCTAGAGGGGCGGAGCCAAGATGGCAGAGTAGAAACAGCACTTCCAAGGTGCTCTCCCCACACCACTTCCAAACAATGTAAAAGAACAATTTCTGGAGCTCCAGCACCCACAGATCGACACAAAGAAGCTAACCTCCCACTGAGGACAGCCCTGCAGCCTGGCATGTATCTCATGTAAAAGAGGCAAGGGGAAGCAGTTGCAGGGGAGGGGAAGAACAGGAAGACAAAAAGGCAAAACCATATTCTCATTGAGTTTGGCTCAGGGAGAGAATGACATACATACTAAATGGGATATCTCACCCTGCAGGAGAGTAGGGGGAAGGGGGATGAGAGGGGGAGATGATGGAGGGGAGGGCATTCTAAGGGGAGGGGAGGTTGGAAGTACCACTTTCGAAGAGAGACAGGATCAAAGTAGGGAATGGACCAGGTGGGGGGTGGGACTGGTGGGAGGGAAATATAAGCAGTCTTTTACAATATATGTACTATGGTAATGTTTTGCATAGCTATACATGTACAACACATACTGAATTATTTATCTTCCCAAAGGGAGTGGGTGACAAGGGAGGAAGGGAATGGATCTGAAATTCGAAGTTTTAAAATTAAATGTTTCAAATATATATAAATACTATTATTAATACTATTTTGCATGTAATTTGGAGATAAGATGTGCAGGCATTGGGGCACAGAGATTCTCCTCGCCCTAATGGCAAAGTCGAAGGGGGTATGGGAGAAGATATGGGAGAGAGCAGATTGGATGAGGGGATATCTTTTGGGACTGCTATTCTGGAGTGGTGGGTAGGGGAAAAATGGGGAAAAAATTGTAATTCAAAATCTGGCGGAAATGAATGATGTAAACCAGAAGTTAATAAAGCATTTGTTAAAAAAAAAGAAAGAAAGAAAGAAAGAAACTAGTCTAAAAAGGAATGACAGAGAATGAAAATGAGAAGATGTGGCAAAATTTACTATTGACTACTAAAATTTACTATTGACTACTAAAGAATACACACATTTCTTAGCATTACATCGAAGTTTTACAAAAGGGATATTGAAAATAAATGTAAAAAGGCAGAAATAGACAATAGACCATAACAAAATAAAAATAATTATTGGCTTGGGGAGCACAAAAGTCACACACTCAAGTGAAGATTCATTAATGAAATACTAAATAATGAGAAACAGAGAATAAAATATAAAGATAATAAATATGAGAATAAAAAGGATAATGGTGAAACAACTTGGATATAACTAAAACAGTTCTTATCAGAAAAATTATATCCTTAAAAGCAGAAATAACAAAATAGAAAAAGATGCAATTAAAGAACTGATTTAAAAATTTTAGAAAATCAACAGATAAACTTAAAATAAATACAAAAAAGAGATATTAAACATTAGAAGAGAAGTAGTAAACTGGAAACAAAAGAAATACACAAAATGATAAATCTAAAAGATAATTCTTTGAAATTATAAGGAGGGCAAAAAACAACAAAGTAACAAATGCATGAGGTGAAATTACAACAAAATCACTTTAATCACATTTAATGAAATAAAGGACTTTCAAACATTCCTGATGATAAGATCAGAATAGAAAATTTGACATTCAAACAGAGGACACAAAAGAAGAATGAAAAGGTAAACATAGAAAAAGTAATCATAAGGGATTCAATAAAGTTAAGGCTTTTATATTTCTATATGGGAAGATGATACATGAAATTCCTAAGAACTTTATCATTTTTAGAGCAGTTAGAAGCAGTCTACATAGACAGAGGGCATGAATCTGAATTGCTTCTGTTGGGATTATTTTATTTAATGGAGTCAGAAAGAGGGACATACTGGGAGAAGTAGAATGAAAGAATCTATCTCCCATAAAAGAGGCATGCAAAGAAGAGCTTTTACAATGGAGGAGAAATGGGGGTGGTGGCAGACAATGCTTAAATCTCTCTCATAAGAATTGGTTCAAGAGATAAGAATAGACAGAAACACACATACACACACACACTCAGTTGGGTTCTATCTTACCTAACAGGGAAATAGAAGGAAAAGGGAATAAATGAAAAAAGGATGGATGATAAAAAGGAGGGTAGATGAAGGGAGGCAGTGGTCAGAAGCAAAATAGGATAAAAAGCTAGAGAAGTATAAAAAGAAGAAAATAGGATAGAAGGAAATACACAGTAATCATAATCACAATTGTGAATGTGAATGGGATGAGCTCACCCGTAAAATGGAGGCAGATCACAGAATAGATTAGAAACCAGAATCCAACAATATGTTGTTGGAGACACAAGAGAAACACTTGAAACAGAAACACATACACACACACAGAATTAAAATAAGAGTTTGAAGCAGAATCTATTATGCTTTAGCTAAAATAAAAAAGGCAGGAGTAGCAATCACAACAAAGCTAAAGCAAAAATAGACATAATTAAAAGAGAAAATTGGTAAACTATATTTTGATAAAAGACAATGAAGTAATATAAAACATTTTTACAGCAAGTTTCTCTGATAAAGGCATCTTTTCTCAAATATTTAGTGAAATAAACCAAATTTATAAAAATAAGAGCCATTGGGGCAGCTAGGTGGCACAGTGAGTAGAGCATTGGCCCTGGAGTCAGAAGGACCTGAGTTCGGATCTGGCCTCAGACACTTAACGCACACACAAACAAAAACCTAGCCGTGTGACCTTGGGCAAATTACTTAATCCCAATTGCCCTCCAAAAAGCAAAAACAAACAACAAAAAAAAGAGCCATTTCTCATTTGATACATTGTCAAGAAATATGAAGGAATAGTATTAAGAAGAAATCAAAACTATCCATAGTCCTATTTTAAAAAAAGCTTTAATTTATTGATTAGAGAAATTCAAATTAAAACAACTCTGAGGCACAATCTCATATCTATCAGAAATGCCAAGTGCTAGAAGGGATGAGGGAAGATTTGAGTCTTTTCCCTTTATCTTTGATGTCTTTGAGCTATGGGCTTAATAATGATATCACTGAGTTAAAATTCAGTTTAATAAACTGTTGAGCATAATTCCAATGTGTACCAAATGTGCCTATTTTCCCATAGCCCTTCCAACATTTCAAATTTTCTTTTTTTGTCAACTTTGCCAAATTAATTACTGTGAAATAGAAGCCAAATTGCTTTAATTAGCATTTTTCTTATTACTAACCTTTAAAAATTTTGTCACAAAACTGTCCAATTTTATCTTTTTTACTTTCTCTTTCTTGTTTGGTCTTGACATCTTCTGTCAATAAAACTGAAAGGTAATTGCTTCTTTGCTCCTCTTATTTATTTATCATGCCACCCTTTATCTTTAAGTCATATACCCATTTGAAGCTTATCTTAGTACATGTGTGAGAGATATTGGTCTATATGTAATTTTTGTCATATTGCTTTTCAATTTTCCTGGCATTTGTCAGTTATTGCCCCAGTAGCTGGAATCTTAGAGTTTATCAAACCCTAGACCATTGTATTTGTTGATTTCTATAGGATGTCTACCTAATGTGTTCCACTGATTGACTTTTCTACTTCTTAATAAGTACTAAATTATTTCATTGGTGCTTATTGCTTTGTAATATAGTTTTAAATGTGGTTATACTAGGCTCCCTTCCTTTCCACTTTTAAAAAAATTTCCATTGAGATGCTTGTCTTTTATTACTCCAGATTAATCTTGCTGTTTTTTCCTAGTTCTATAGAACTAAAAAATCATTTGATTGGTTGATTGATATGGCAGTAAATAAGTAAATTAATTTAGCTAATAGACATTTTGTAGTTTTGTTCTCGTAGTTCCTGTATGTGTCTTGGTAGATAGACTCTCAAGCATTTTAAACATTCTGTAGTTATTATAAATGAAATTTTTCATATCTATATTGTGTTTTATTGGTAATATACTGAAATGCTGGAGATTAATGGGGATTAATTTTGCATCTTGCAATTTTGCTAAAGTTACTGTTTCAATTAATTTTAGTTGGCCTTCTAGGATACAGCATCATATCATCTCAGAAAAGCTCTGATTCTATTTCCTCTTTTCTGATGCTTACTCTCTTAATTGGAAAATAGTAGTGCTAATAGTAGATATTCTTGCTTTACCTCTCACCTTAATGGAAAGGACTATAGTTTATTCTTATTACATATAATGCTAACTCTTGGTGTTAGATAGATATCACTTATATTAATGATAGGTCCATTCAATCTTACATTTTTTAGTGTTTTAAAAAAAAAGGGTGCTATATCTTGTCAAAAACTGTTTCTATATCGATTGATACAATCATATCATCCACTCAGTACTTTAGCTATCTGACTGATTGATGATCCTATGGTCCATGCCAATATATCAACATCTTCAATATCTCTCCCCTTTTATGGCAGTGACTGGGCAAGGTTGAGGTTCATTGTATATTGCAACAAATACTAGAGTGAGGGCAAAGTGAGGGTGAACCAGCAGAGACCATAATACCAGCAGGGAAATTGCTTAGTTTGTCCAGTGCACATGCTTGTGGGATGGGTAATATACTTTCTTGGATCTTGGAAGTTAGGGTGGTGTTGGGGGGAGATTTACTGAATAAGCATGTTAGGGATTAGAGTTCTCTATTATTAATGCATAATGTTAATTCAAAATCTTCCTAAGTTTCTTGGTCTGTTTGCATAAACATAATTATTCTACCTCTGGAGAATAATTATTTTTATTTTTTTTCAGAGTTAAAGGAATCTGGAGAAGGAAATGAGAGAAAACTTCTGTCTAGTCCCTCTATATTGTTGGCTACAGACCTGAAAGTCCTGCTGTGTGCATTTTTGTATTTACTTGTTGTCTTCTGCATTAGAATGTAAATTCTTTGCAAGTAGGAATTGTTTTATTTTCTTTACTTGTATCTTCAGTGCTTAGTCCTGAACAACTAGTAGTTGATAGCTGGTTTATGCTATGCCTTGATTGATTAATTGATTTGATCCAAACTCTAATTTTTTCACTACTAATGTAAGATTAAGAAAATCACTTAGTATCTCTGGGCCTCAGTTTTTTTCATCTGTAAAATGGGGATGATAAGACTAGATGAATACTAAGATCCTTTTCAGTTTTAGGGTTAGGGGCATATGATACTAAGAGGAATGGAAAAGATTAAAAACTCACAAGAGAGAGGAAATAAAATTGTTAAAATCAGGTGGTAGAATAGAATAAGATACAAGTTAAGGAATTAGGCTTTCTGAGGTATATTTGGGAAATATTGACAATAAGCTTTGAGGAATAGAAGAAAAAAGTAAAGACACTCATTCCAGATGGTCTCAATCTTTTCTACATAGTATAAAGGATTAGATTCTCTGTTTCCAAATTTAGAGGGTACATTTAAATAGATGATAACTATAATTTTTATAGTGATTTTAAGATTTGAAGAGAGTTAAAATATCTCTCATATCAGCTTCACAACTAACCCTGGATACCAGTATTATTATGCCCATTTTGCAGATAAGGAAACTGAGGCACAGTGGTTATGACTCACCTGGGGCCACACAAATACTAAATATCTGGAGCCAGATTTGAATTTATGTCTTCTTGACTCTAAATTAGCATTCCTAAAAAGAAATAAATTTTTTGAATAAAATAGAACAGAAAGCAGTTGTAAAGGCCCAGCTGAATTTATACACCACTTTGTAGTGATACCTTCAGGGAGTTCCCAACAATGGTGCTCTGTGTGTATGTTTGTGTGTGTGTGTGTGTGTGTGTGTGTGTGTGTGTGTATCTTCTGGGTTGTAACTATAAAAACTCATCCCATCATCTTATATTTTCAACTATTTCAATTATTCCCTAATTTCTTGCAAGTATTTCTCTACTCTCTAAGCAAATCATAGACACATCAGTTTGGTTATATGTGTGTATATGTATATACACACACATATATACATATATGTGTATATGTATATACACACATATATGTATATATATGTGTGTATATACATATATACATACACACACACATATATATATATATATATACACATATATATGCAAAGAAGGCTCTTCTAGCAGTACCTTATTTTCTTGGATACCAAAGGAAAAAAGAGCTCAATGTGCAGTTTTTTGTTTCATTGCCTGGTCTGTTCTTAAATTTTTACTGCTGAGATCCATAAATAATTCAAGATCTGAAATGAATCTAAATTTTTTTAACAATTAAAGGATTTTTTCTGGGTTTTTTTTTTTGAAAAATTTTCTGAAAGAGTTTTCTAGAAAGGACAATTAATGCATTTGCTCCCTTATACCAATATTGATTTCTTAGAAATTAGCAGAGCTAAATCAAAATAACTTTGAGGTACCACATCTCACCAGTCAGATTGGCTAAGATGACAAAACAGGAAAATGATAAATGCTGGAGAGGATGTGGAAAAATTGGAACACTAATACATTGCTCGTGGAGTTGTGAACTGATCCAACCATTCTAGAAAGCAATCTGGAACTATGCCCAAAGGGCTATAAGTAATTTCATATCCTTTGACCCAGCAATACCACTTCTAGGGTTGAATCCCAAAGAGATCACAGAAATGGGAGGAAGACCCATATGTGCAAAAATATTTATAGCAGCTCTTTTTGTGGTGGCAAAGAATTGGAAATTGAGAGGATGCCCATCAATTGGGGAATGGCTAAACAAGTTATGGTATGTGAATGTAATGGAATATGATTGTGCCATAAGAAATGAAGAACAGATGGACTTCATATCTACCTAGAGAGGCTTATAAGAACTGATGCTGAGTGAGAAGAGCAGAACCAGGAGAAATTTGTACACAATTACAGACACAACATATGTGTGATGACCAACTTTGATAGACTGGACTCTTCTCAGAAATGCAGGGCTATAAGTGAACTCCAAAAGACTCATGACAGAGAGAGATGTCTATACTCAGAGAAAGAACCAGAAAGAACAGAGTTTGAATGCAGATTGAAGCAAATTACCTGCTCTCTGTCTTTTTTTTTTTATTGGTTTTGTTTCCTCTTTCCCATTGTTCATCCCATCTGATACAATCCTTTTTAACCTGACTAATGCCTAATGTGAAAGTATCTGCAGACCTGATTGTATGCCACTATGGGGTGGAGACGGGGAGAGAAGGGTGGGGAGGGGGAGAGAAGGGGAAGGGAGGGAGAGGAAGAAAATTTGAAACTCAAAGAACTGGGGAACTGAATCTTGTAAACTCAAAGTAAACAAACAAATTAATAAAGACAAAAAAAAATTAGCAAAGCTACTTCCCTGCTCCATTATGCTAGCCAGATTATTGTTCCTCAGAGACTGCAAGAAGCTTCCCTGGGCTTCTGTCCAAACTCTTCCTCACTGTAGTAAGTAGTAGCACTCAGTGTCCATCAGTTTCCACTGAGAACAGAACCGCTTACTCGTGTAGCTGGTAGTTGGCTTATGAAAAAATAAAGAGAAAGCTCCATCTGTAGACGTACTGTCCATCTACAAAGATGATGCTATTTGAATTGTTTCTTCTGATAATAGAGATTGGGTGAGTGAAGCTGTATATGCCTGTTCTAGTTCCAATTCCCACTGTGACCATGCTGGACAGATTCTAGGATCAGTTAGGACCTTATAAACTGTCTGATAAGCCTTCCTTTTCCCCCAAGCAATCTGAATATATGGAAATTGAAACCCAAAGAGGAGAGTAATTTGCTCAGGGTATTATAGATAGGAGGCCTGGGACTAGATTCTTGGTCTTTGTACTTTTCTGACTACTCTTTTCATTTCAACAGTTCAACAGTTCAACTAAATGGCAATCAAATACTGAAATACACCTTTGTAAGTGAATCGCCTCTCAAAAAACAGGCGACAAAATGTAGCAACCCACTAAGCTATGCATTTTGCAGAAAATATACCTCTATGCTTTATTCTAGGGCAACAAGTAGAGGGAAAATATCTGTATAATGAAAGTGTAGGCAGTAGCAGGCACTGTCACAGCCTATGCTAAACAGAAGACTTTTTATGTAGCCACCAGTTTTCTGGGTGCTTTTAGCTGACAAATAGCTCCTGTGGGTTGACAGTATGGCATCTATCCTTTGAGGTAGCTGAATGTGGGTGACAGTGACAAGTTCCAGGGAAGAATGCTCCAGACAGAACCCATGCTTGGAGTGGTGGGTGAAGCTCTCCCCTGGTCCTGGTGATATACAAATAGGCATGTGTCTGGCAGAAATTCAGGTCATCAAATATGAACTTTCCAAGGTTTTTGGAGCTGAGATTCCTAAAACTCTATACTCTTTCTTCTCCTCTCAACAGTCTTCACTTCTATTTTATCCCACCAAGAACAATTCTATAAAACCTCCCCACTTTTTCTTCATCCCTAACCCCTGACCCTCAGTGAAATGGGCTGGGGCTGTATATCATATAGGCTTTAGAGGTTGAAGAGACCTTAAAAGCAATTTATTCCAGCCCTTTCATTTTGTAAATGGAGATACTAAGGATGAAATGAAGAAAGTGACTTGCCTAAGGTCATGCAAGCAGTAAACAACAGAGTTGGGCTTTGAACCCATTTCTCCTGGTCCAAACATATTGTCCTCTCTCTACATAACTTCCCTCAATTACACTTTGTGACTGAATTGTGTAGCAATAGTTTTCTAGTTATTCCTTGTTCTTTGAGGTAAATTTTATTATCAAATCTACTCTTCGTATAGGGAGGGCAATTAAATAGTACATGGGTAGAGTGCTGGGTCCCGATTCAGGAAGACCTGAGTTCAAATCTGGCCTCAGACACATACTAACTGTGTCACTCTGAGCAAGTCACTTAACCTTGTTTGCCTCACTTTCCCCATCTTCTAATATGAACTGGAGAAGGAAATGACAAACCACTCCAGTATCTTTGCAAACAAAGCCCTAAATGAATTCACAGAGAGTCTGACCCAACTGAAAAATGACTAAGCAATATGTCCATGTGAGTTGTCTTACAGGTGGATCACAGGAGGGCCTTGATATACTGGAATCTTTCCTTCCTTTCTAATGGTATATACTTCTAAAATATCTCTCTGAACCAGAAGATTCATGATTATGAAAAAAAAAAGTTTTCCCCCTGCTTAAGTAAGTCATGGAGAATTTTTACATAATAGCATAGAAATCCTACCCCCCCCAAAAAAAATTTGTTCCAAAGAGTTGCCTAGAATCTGGGTATTTAACTAAAGCTTATCCAGGTTAATTGACCATGTTTGTAAAACAAGACTGAATACTTCACGGGACCACAATTTATGTTGATATTCCTAACACATTTAGTTCCTTGGTTAGGAATATTGGATTTGGATCTGTGTGATGCCTCAACATTGACAATACTGTTTTAGTATTTCAGACAAAATTAAACAGAGTCTGCAAACTTGAGTTTCACAGGAACTAAGATCCTATTAATGCTGGCATAAGAATGTCTGAGAGAATAAGGGAAAGCTGAGAAGCAGTGTTTAAAAGAGAAAATTTTGAAAGAGGTGAGAAAGTGGAAATGTCTAGCTAAAGTCTCATTTATAGATGAAGTGAAATGATTTGCCCAAGATCATACATGTTTTGTAGCCAGAATGAAAATCCAGGCCTTCTGACTGAAAATCCAGAACTCTTTCCACTTCCTCATCTGCAGGGTTATGCCTGTTTCACAACACCTGCCATTCACAAAAACATTTTAAACTTCCTAGATAACAAGCTGAAGGAATTACTATCCAAAACTTCTATACTTCCAAACATAGCTTCAGCATCAGGAAGTTATATAGGTACAGGTTCATTTTTACTTAAAATATGCAACATGCATAGGGTACCTGATTTTGGAATTGAGATCTCAAGTTTCATTTTCCTTGAATAACTGAGAAGACATCACCTCATTCACATTTTAGCCAAAAGCTCATTCAGGAGCCAAATAAGGTTTCCCAGTAGCATGACAGATACTTCCCACAGACAGCCTTAACCATTCTAAGAATTCAGAAGGCTAACAATACTGAGAGCTTGTTGTCTGATCCATAAGGTTCACTGTAACTGAAACGTTGACATTTGGGCTATTATGTGCTTCCCTGGGGAAGCCTAGTGGAAATTTTCAGGATGGATTGTTTCTTTATTTGTATGTATCATGGCTGAGAAGAATTGTGTCGTCACAGATGCTAGTACAGTGTGTGTATGTGTATATGTGTGTGTGTGTGTGTGTGTGTCTGTCTGTCTGTCTGTCTGTGTCTGTCTGTGTGTCTACCAGGACACATATTTTTTTTAAACAAAAGAGTCTTGTCATTCCAGTTCTGCAGTCCCACTGCAGTCCCCCTTCCTTTTCATTCTTTTCAAGCAGATTGATAGTTTACAGCTTTAATAAACAGAAGGGACAAGACAAACAATGAGGATTCTATTTGTCCCAGCAATGAAAAACCACACCCTATACATTCAAGAAAATGCTGCAGCTAGAGTCTCTCCAAGAACTAATTGAGAAAACAAGTGATGGTAATGCTTCTTTACTGTCTTCATCTGAAAAAAGGAAGTGATAACTCTTGTACAGAGTAGTTGTGAGAAAAGCACTTTGTAAACCATAAAGTGGATACAAATATGAGTTATTGTTAGAGTTGTGAAAAGTGAAGTTCAGACCAAGGCACTCTGACTTACCTAAATCCTAACATAGTTAGGAAGTTGTAGAGACGTCTTATTCCAGGTCTTTTCATTTCCGTCTCAATGTGAAGCTATTCCTCTTGTCATTCTCTCTTCTTCCTCAGTGCTATGTGTCTTCTTCTTTACAATTCTCTCAATTGTGCAAAAAGTGTAACATCATGGACAAAGACTTGAAGAAATACTGAAGGGACATCTCAGAATACCAGATGACAACTCACTTAATGTGAATATCCTTCACTCAAACATTTTGGTCTCAGTATCTCTACTACAGACACACATTTACTTTCTCTGTCTTTTTATGTTTCTGCTTAAGTAGTCTAAAAGTATCAGGAGGATCCATTGTTGTCTTGTTATCATACAATAAAGCACCTGGTTTAGTAAAAGCCACAGATGATCAAATCTGATACAGACTTTTAAAATTCCTCAACCTCCTTTTCCTCTCTGCATTTTTCCTCTCTAGCATAGAACTGATCCCTCTGTTCTTGAATCACTCAAACCACTTAAGTGTTTTCTAACTTGTTTTATGATCATTTGTGTAAATATACCATTTCCCTATTAGATAATAAACTCCTTGATTTCAGTATGGTTGATTTATAAATATCAACTATTTATATGCATATGATCTATAAATCTGTATGTACAATGTCTGAAATATATTGTTTATCCCACTGTCCCATACTCCCCATTGTTTGATGGATATCTACATCTGTATGTCCCTCTAACACTTCAAATTCAGCATAGTCAAAACTGAATTCATTATCTTTCTCCCAAAACTGAATTTTACTACCAGCTTCCTTTTTTTCTATCAGCTTCCACTCAGTCATCCAGGCTCAAAACCTGAGGGTCACCTTTAATTCTTCCTTTTCTCTCATCTTTTACAGCTAATCACTTGCAATGTCTGGTTGATTCTCTTTGAAAAATATTTCATATGCATCCCTTTATTTTAAGGGCTCATTGGTGAGGTGGTGAACTGATCAAACCATTCTGGAAAGCCATTTGGAACTATGTCCAAATGACTATAAAACTATGACTATAAAACCCTTTGACCCAGAAATACAACTACTAGGTCTATATCCCAAAGAGATAAAAAACAGAAAAGGACCTATATGAACAAAATATGTATAGCAACTCTTTTTGGGGTGGCAAAAATGGGAAATTAAGGGCATGCCTATCAATTAGGGAATGGCTGAACAAACTGGTGTATATTTGTGATGGAATACTATTGTGTTGAAAGAAATGACAAGCAGGATGCTCTCAGAAAAAAAAAAAACTAGAAAGACTTATGTGAACTAATACAAAGTGAAGTGAGCAGAACCAGATGAACATTGTTCACAGAAACAGCAATATGTTCAATGAAAAATTGTGAATAACTTAGCCATTCTCAGCAATACAACAATCCAAGAAAACCAAAAGACTAATGATGAAAAATGCTATCTACCTCCAAAGAAAAAACTAATGGAGTCTGAATGCAGATTGAAGCATATTTTGTAAACTTTATTTTTCTTGTTTGTTTCTTTTTTGGGAGGCATGTCTATGTTTTCTTTCACAACATGACTAATACAGAAATATGTTTTGCATGACTACAAATGTATAACCTCTACTAAATTGCTTGCCTTCTCATTGAGGGAAGAAAGGAAGGTGAAAGGGAGAGAATTTGGAATTCAAAAGTCTTTTTAAATGAAAGTTAAAAATTATTTTTACATATAATTGAAAAATAAAATATTTTAAAATTTGAAAAAAGAGAACCATGAATATTGGTGCCATATTTCAAGAAATCATAAAAAGCTCATATTTATTAGAACTAGAAGGCAAAGTGAAAATAGGAAAAATAGAAAAAATCACCAGCCACTTCCTGAAGTGGTGGGGAGGGAAGGACTTAAAAATGAAAACTCAAAAGTAATGTCATAAGCACAATCCATAACTTCCAGATCAAAGAAAAAAATACTATAACAAACCAGGAAGAATGAGTACAAGCTATAAAGAACCACAGTGAGGAATAAATAAGATTATACTGCAACTATAGGATGAAGAAAAAATAGTCTTAGAATGATATATTAAGGATGAATGGAACCAAAATGCCAGGATGAAGCCAGCAATCTTTTCTGTGCTCTCCCAATACACCCCTCTAATAACTTAAAAATATTCCAAACCAAATTCTGAGTAGAAAACAACAAAAAGTCAGTGATTCTTTTTTTTCAGGCCAGAGCAGCTTAGGAAGACTGAAAGATCTGAAACACTGAAATTGAGGCTATTTGAGAGCATGATACAGAAGCAGCAGGATTGGTTGTAAATGGCAACAGTTATGGTGAGTAGTTTGACACCCAAAAAAGGTAAGAGAACTGAACATCTGATCATAAAGGGATCCCAGAAAATTCCTATATTAGGAAAACACACACACACACACACACACACACACACACACACACACACACACACACAAGCACTCCCCAGAAGGGCAATGACCAGACCTCTCCCTAGATCACATCACTTTGGAAACATTGAAAATTTATAGGCCTCCACTGAACTGTGAAAATAGGAGGATATAAAAAACAGAAACTCAGATGATATCTTTTTACCCCCATGCCTGAGGTGAACAGAATACAACTCTAATATAAAGTTCAAAGTCAAGAAATAGGCTGAAAGAATAAGTAAACAACAACAATAAAAGAAACTAAACTGACCATAAAAACTTACTATGGTGGCAGAGAAGTTCAAGACATACGTCTCAGAAGAAGATATCTATAAGCAAAGCTTCCAAGAAAAATGTAGATTAGACAGAAGGCCAACAAGAATTCCTAGAAAAGCTTAAGAAAGAGACTTCTAAAAGTAGCAAAGAAAAAATCTTAAAAATCAAATAAGAGTGGTAGAG
Source organism: Gymnobelideus leadbeateri (assembly GCA_011680675.1). NCBI lineage: Eukaryota > Metazoa > Chordata > Mammalia > Diprotodontia > Petauridae > Gymnobelideus > Gymnobelideus leadbeateri. The sequence continues at coordinate 223,438 of WOXC01007515.1, read as the reverse complement.
GAAAATTTGGGAAAAGAAAAAGCTATTCAGAGCTATGCAGAACCACAAAAAACTACCAAAGAAATTACTCCTTAAAAATTAGAATTGGTTAAATAATTAAAGTGGTACAAAAACCTCACTGAAGAAAATAAGTCCTCAAAAATTGGAATTGGCCAAGTGGGAGTTGATAACTCTTTGAAACATAGAATTTATCCTGGAATTTACATTTCAAGAAATTATAAAAGCTATCTTAGAGCCAGATGGCAAAGTAGAATGGAAAGGATCTACCAAACTGAGAGCCTTTAGGAAAATTTCTAAAAGCCAGACCTCCCAGATCAAGGAAAAAATACTGAAAGATGCCTGAAAAAAACAATTAAAATATCATGGAGCCACAGTTAAGATCACGAAAGATTTAGCAGCAACCATGTTAAGGGAACAGAGTGCTTAGAATATGGTATTCCATATGACAAAGGAGCTAGGATTACAACCAAAAATAATTTACCCAATAAAAAATAATCTACCCATAAAAATGGATATAATCCTTCAGGAAGAAATATATATTTAATGAACTAAAAAACAATCAAACATTCCTGATGAAAAGAGTAGAACAGAATAGAAAATTTGACATTCAAATATAAGACACAAGAAAAGGATAAAAAGGTAAACAAGAAAGAGAAAAAATAAGGGATTTAACAAGGTTAAAGTGTTGACATTCTTATGTGGGGAAACATACAACTAAGTCCTAAAAACATCATCATTAGGACAGTTAGAAGGAGACTACTTAATCAGAGGGCATGGGTGTGAATCTATTCTTTGGGGTGATCTTAAAAGAAGAATGAAAAGGTGTGCAAAAGGGATGAGAGAAGAGAGAAGGAAGAGGAAGATGCAGTGGAGAAAATCTTCTCACCTTATGCAATACATAAAGATGTGAATTCAAAGCTCTCACCACTAAATTTCATGGCACTGAAATGGTCCCATATAAAAATGGATATAGCTTTATCAGAATGGAGACATTTCTATCTTCCATGCAGTTGTACCCTAAGAGCCACATGGTTTTTCCATGTTACCTGGAGCTGAATATTCTCATATGGATCTTCTCCCTCCTTTAGAATGTGATCTTCTTTAAAGCAATCTTGTTTTCCTATTTGTATGCCCAGGGCTTAAAACAGTGCTTTGCACCTGATAACTGCTCAACAAAATACATGTTTTTTTCATTCATTCTTCATAATTACTTGTATATGTCTGAAGTCTCTGCCTCTGATATTAAGCAGGTAGTAGGTACTCAATAAATATTTCCCATAGAACATACTCCATAAATGTTTCATGAGTTGGAAAGACTTAAATGAACTGAAACAAAGTGAAGAAATGAGCAGAACCAGGAGAATATTATACATAGTAATAGCAATAATTGTATGATGATCAACTATGAAACTTAGCTATCCTCAACGGTACAATGATCCAGGACAACTTTGTAGGATTTATGGTCAAAGATGCTGTCCATCTCAGGAGAAAGATAGAGCCTGAAAGCAGATCAAAGATACTTTTTCTTTATTTTCTTTTTCTTTTTTTTTAAACTATGTTTTCTTTCACTGAATGACACATAGAAATGTGTTTTGCATGACTACACATGTATAACCTACAACAAATTGCTTGCTTTTTCAAAGTGGGGTAAAGGAGAGAGAGAGAGAGAGAGAGAGAGAGAGAGAGAGAGAGAGAGAGAGAGAGAGAAATTGGAACTCAAAACTTCGGGAAAAAAGAATGTTAAAATTATTTTTACACATAATTGGGCAAAAATAAAATATTAAATAATATTTTTAAGAAAGAAAAAATGTTTTATTACATTCTTTAAATTACATATAGAGATACTGAACCCATGCTTTCCTAGCCTGATTTTTCATCCTGTGTAATTCTTGCCTATGCCTTTCCATAATTAGAATAATTAGAATGGGAACTCTTTTGGGATGCATTCCATCCCTGAGGGCACAATGATATTTTGTTGCCAGAAAATACTATATAAGCAAATACTCTGAATAATGGTTAATGGGTCTTATTGAATCATACTGTATTTTTCTGATTTGTAAAATACTAAACTTTCATTATTTCTATGTTATATCCTTGGACCTAGATTGTCCATCAGATTGGGAAACTGATATTATAATAGAAGTATATGATTCTGTACAAGGGAAAATCGATCCTATTCTACACCCTCACCCTGTGGAAGGGGCTCCTTCCAGACACCTTGAGTACCATAGCCAGGCTATATTGATATTCATTTAGGTTTAAAGTAAATTCTGTGACTACAAAAATATAGGAACAGGTTTGAAACAGAAGGCTAAGATGATTTCATTGAGGAATCCGATCCTGTTCTCTGGGATGTCAAAGTAAACTAAGACTGTTTAGCTTGAGAAATATAATCAGCCATAGACAAAACTCATGCACTGAAGTGAAAGTTGCACAAAGGCAGCCTGTTCACCATCAAAACTATGGATATTCTGTTTAGAAATAAGCGAGGTAGAAAAATGTCTATATATCTATTTTTGCTTCCTACACTTCACCCACTACAAACATTGACATCATACCAGGCTCCTACTGAGCCAATGCTCTTTTTAAAACTTAAGAGGACCCTGTGGCTCTCCAGCCACCTACAGGGAAAAGTTTAGAGTAGCAGTTTTTTGGCTAAAGTAAGTTATACTCCTTATTCTGCTCAATTAGAGGAAAAACATAATATTAACTCACACTTATATTAGCTTTGAAGGTTTACAAAACATTTTCATTAACAACCTTGAGAGAGAAACAGTGAAAGTATTTTAGGGGCAGAAGGCTCTGTACTTATGATTTCATCAGCATAGGGAACTCTGGTAAGGAAACTCTCTCTACCAACATAGATCTACAATTATTATGCATTCTTGAGTATAACTTGAGCTACTCAGAAATTAGGGACTTGTCCAGAGTCAGAGGACTTTATATATGCCAGAGGACTTTAACCTAGGTCACCCTGACTAAGGCTTACCTACCCACTATGCCATGTTGCACCATTTTACAGACTTTTCCAAGGCTTACAAAGTTAGGGTGTCAGAGTTTGAATTCAAACCCTGTTCTCTTGATTACAATTTTTTTTCTAACTACCTGCTTTTTCTAATGCTGCCTCTATAGAAATAAGAACTAAAAAGCTTACTCTTTCCTTAGAAAGAAAAGCTCTCCATAAGCTTGTTAATTGCAAACAAAATACCCATGGAAAAAGGAGACTTTTTCTCCCCTTTGTCCCACTTTAGCACTTTAGTCAGAATCTCTAAGTTGAAAGGGATCTTGGAGTTCATCTCTATATCCCTGATCTGAACCAGGAATGATTTTTATATGTGACATACGGTCATCCATTGTTACCTTGAAGAGCTCCAATAAAAAGAAGTTTAACTGTCGAGGGAGATAGCCTCTCTTGTTGTTGTATATCTTTAATTGTCAGAAAGGCCTCTCTTAATAGTGATCCAGTATCTGTTTCAGTGATTTTCCTCTACAGATGTCCTCCTCCCATGCGTCATTGTGGTGACCCAGGTCAGCCCTACATAATTTATGGCTTGTGAACTGCTTGCAGCCTGCCAAAGAGGTTTGGGCAGCCCTTGGAAAACATAAGGTTGCCACTTCACACCCTCTGGTTTGTTACGTCATGGCAACTATCATGAGTCTGCCTCTAGTCTAACCTATCTGTGGCATGAACAAGTTTACAAGTCGCATAGGTCTGACCTGGGGCGTTCTCTCTCTCTCTCTCTCTCTCTCTCTCTCTCTCTCTCTCTCTCTCTCTCTCTCTCTCTCTCTCTCTCTCTCTTGCTTTATGGAGGGAGGAGGGCAGGGCAATTGGGGTTAAGTGACTTACCCAAGGTCACACAGTTAGTGTTAAGTGTCTGAGGTCGGATTTGAACTCAGGTCCTCCTGACTCTAGGGCTGGTGCTCTATTCACTGTGCCACCTAGATGACCCTGACTTTGGTTCTCAAAGGCTACTGCCAGAAGATTATACTTTCTGACAGATTTCACCATTCTGGAAAAACTTCATGCAAAGTCACTCCAGTCTGCTTTCCAAAAAATCAATCTAGCTTAGTATGGTGGGATGGCTATGAATTTGTTGGCCATGGTAACCCATGTATTACAACAATTTTTTGTTTGTTTCTATAAAGATGCCAAACTTATGTTTCATAAGTTTATATGTTATGTCTTAGTAATTATGAAATATTTTACAATCAGATCACGCTTTGTAAAGGTGGTAAGTCAAGTATTATTTTCATGACATAGATGAAGAAACTGAGGACAAGAGGTAAAGTGGCTTCACCAAGTTAATAAAACATGAAGCTGGGACTTGTACGCTATTACTTTGACACTAAGGTTGGTGATCCACTACTGTTCTGAGAGGAATCAAACTCTTTAAGTATTGCCTTTTGTCAACCTAAAAGTTTTGTTAAAGGAGATAAACAGGCTAGGTGATATGCATTTATATAATTTATTCCCTTAAAGCTAGCAGATACGTGCTGCAGGGAGCCAGAACCTAAGTTCTGACTGCCTGATAAAAAATTACAAAGTTATTTTATGTTTTTGGACAATCCCAGGATATGTGTCACTCAGATTTATTTTTTTAACAAATGCTTTATTAATTTCTGGTTTACATCATTCATTTCTGCCAGATTTTGAGCTACAATTTTCCCCCCATTTTTCCCCTACTCACCACCCCAGAATAGCATTCCCAAAAAATATCCCCTCATCCAATCTGCTCTCTCCCATATCTTCTCCCGTACCCCCTTCGACTTTACCATTAGGGTGAGGTGAGTCTCTGTACCCCAATGCCTGAACATCTTATCTCCCAATTACATATAAAATAGTATTAATAATAGTATTTATATATACTTGAAACATTTAATTTTAAAACCTTGAATTTCAGATCCATTTCCTTCCTCCCTTGTCAGCCATTCCCTCTGGGAAGATAACCAATACAGTATGTGTTGTACATGTATAACTATGCAAAACATTACCATAGTAGATATATTGTACAAGGCTGCTTATAATTCCCTCCCACCCATCCTACCCCCCACCTGGTGCATTCCCTATTTTGATCCTGTCCCTCTTCGATAGTGGGTACTTCCAACCTCCCCTCCCCCCAGAGAACCCTCCCCGCCATCATCCCCCCTCTCATCCCCCTTCCCCCTACTCTCCAGCAGGGTGAGATATCATACCATTTAGTATGTATGTCATTCTCTCCCTGAGCCAGATTCAATGAGAATATGGTTTTGCCTTTTTGCCTTCCTATTCTTCCCCTCCCCTGTAGCCACTTCCCCTTGCTTCTTCTACATGAGATAGTTAACACTACCCTGTCTCTCTCCATCTCCTCTTGCCACATTCCTCTCTCACCTCATAATTTCACCCCTTAAGTATCCTCCCTTCCTACTGAATTCAACCTGTGACCTCTATCCATGTATAACTATAAAGATATATATATATATACACACACACACATTCACATATGTATTCATATGCCCATATACCCTTCTTCAGCTATTTTCATACTGAGAAAGGTTTTATCAGTCACAGTTATTGTTTTTCCATGTAGGAATGTAAATAGTTCAACTTTGATAAGTTCCTTTTGATTTCTTTTCCCTGATTACCTTCTCAGTCATCTCTTGCTTCTTGTGTCTGGATGTCAAATTTTCTATTCAACTCTGGTTTTTTCCTCAAGAATGCTTGAAAGTCCTCTATTCCACTGAATGACCATATTTTCCCCTGAAACAAAATATTCAATTTTGCTGGGTAGGTGATCCTTGGCTTCAATCCCAGCCCTTTTGCCCTCTGGAATATCATATTCCATACCCTTCAATCCCTCAGTGTAGAAGCTGCCAGGTCCTGTGCTATTCTGATTGTATTTCCACAATATTGGAATTGTTTCTTCCTGTCTGCTTGTAATATTTTCTCCTTGATCTGGGAATTCTGGAACCTGGCTATAATATTCCTGGGAGTTTTCTTTTTGGGATCTTTTTCAGGAGGTGATTGGTGGATTCTTTCAACCTCTATTTTGCCCTCTGGGTTTAAAACATCAGGGCAGTTTTCCTTGAGAATTTCTTGAAGGGTAATTTCTAGGTTCTTTCTTTGATCATGGCTTTCAGGTAGTCCAATAATTTTTAAATTCTCTCCTGGATCTATTTTCCAGGTCATTTGTTTTTCCCATGAGATATTTCACATTGCCTTCTATTCTTTCATTTGTTTGGATCTGCTTAACAGCATCTTGATGTCTCATAAAGTCATTATTTTCCATTTGCTCCAGTCTAACTCTGAAGGAATGAATCTCCTCAGTGAGCTTTTGAGATTCTTTTTCCATCTGGCAAATTCGGCTTTTTAAGGCATTCTTCTCCTCATTGCCCTTTTGGGCCTCCTTTGCCATTTGTTAGTCTATTTTTTAGAGTGTTATTTTCCTCAGTCAGGCTGTTGACTCTCATTTCATACTTTTCCTGCATCCTTCTCATTTCTCTTCCCAATTTTTCCTCCACTTCTCTTATCTGCTTCTTAAGGTCCTCTATGACCTGTAGCCCACTCAAATTTTCCTTTGGATCTTTTGGAGAAGGATTTCTGACCTCACAGTCCTCCTCCTGTTCCCTGCTTCAATCCTCTTTGCCCCCAAAATAGGTGTCTAATGTTGCATTTTTCTGTTTATTTTGTTTCCTTCACCTAGGCATGTTACCACTTAATTACTTGACTTTTGGGCTTGTTGCCACAGTAGGACTCTGCCACCAGACAGGGGAGCTTCTATCCTGAACATTGGGGTCTTCACAACTTCCAGTTCTGGCAAGCTGGATTCCCACCCCAGATCTTTCCCCAGATCCAAGATGCAATCCAGATCCAAGCAAATTAAGGCAAGAGTGATTAACCTCCAAGACTGATCACTGGATTTCCCTACAGTTTGCAGGCCAGGAGCTGATGCTGCTACTGAAACTTCAAAATGGCGAGTGTGCTGTGTCTCCTCAGCAACTTCTAGCCCCCAGGGGAGGAAGCTGATGCATTCCCCAAATACTGGTCCCAAAGTCCATAGGGCACTAACCTCTTACTTTGTCCTAGGCATATCTGTGTTGATAATTCTGGAATCGCCACAGCTGCTGGTGTTCTGGGGTCCCTACAGCCGGATGCTGGCCCAGCTGCCCTGGGGCTAAAACCACGGCTCACACGGACCTTGGCTCGGCTTTCTGCACTGGACTGTCAGCTCCCAGAGTGCTGTGCTGGCCCTCCCTGCAGGGCTGCTGGGCTGTCCTCAGTGGGAGGTTAGCTTCTCTGTGTCATTTTGTGGGTGCTGGGGTTCCAGAAATTGTTCAGAGTCCCTTTTTACATAGTTTGGAAGTGGTATGGGGCAGAGCACCTTGGAAGTGGTGTTTCTACTCCACCATCTTGGCTCCTCCCAATGTCCCTCAGATTTATGATCTCCTTATGTTTACTATCCATACCATGTGAAAGGAAATTTCTTAGTTGTATATACAAGACAATTGACAAAGTAGTGTCAGTTGGAATTTATAATCTCAGAATGTCTCTATTTTCTCCCCTTTTGGAGTATGCCCCAAGATAAGAGAAATTCCACTCATTCTGAATTTCCAGGCTTCCTGTCACAAAAAGGGAAAATACCCATTTTGATCTTATCTGGTCTTTCAAGTTATAAACACAGGAAAGGGCATTTTTAAAGCAAAGCAAAACAGTCTGATTGATTAGTTCTGGCTTTGGATCTTTTTAAGGGCCCCCAAATTATATTTTTTCTAAGTCTATACAGATGTTAAGAGTTTGAAAAATGTCATCCTCTCTATGTAACCTTAGAATCCTATATGTTCTGGCACATATGTAATCTCTCTCATTAGAATTTTGAGAGTAGGGATGATTTTAACTTTTCCTTTATGACCCCAGAGTTTAACACAGAGCCCAAAATATAAAAAGTAATTAATAAATGCTTGTTCATTAATCATGCTCTGTGAATAAGGCTCAAAAATTTTGACATCTTTGTGTTTTACTGTCTTCTGGGACTCTCACAAAATAGATATCTATAGTCCATAGACAGCAGGACTTTCTAGAATTAAGAATAAAGATTCACAAAAAAAATATTTAAAATGTCCCTTTCTGTACACTCCTGTGCTGTATCTTATGGAGAAGCCTATTTTACCTACTCATTTTCCTTATTCTCATGATGTCTGACTAGCTCTGAGGTGAGTGAAATGAAACTGAGGCAACTTAGGTATGTTATCTCTGAGTAAGATCATGGTTTATTAATATTGACATATATAGCTCTTAATAAAGTGGGTTACAGGGAAGAGCCAAGATGGCAGAGTAAAAGGACGAACTTGGCATGATCTCCCACACCAATCAATTTCAATATATGTAAAAAAAAGACACTAAACAAATTTTAGAGCTACAGAGCCCACAAAGAGACAGAGAGAAACAAATCTGCCACTGAAGGCAGTCTTACAGGCCAACAGGAAGGGTCTATTGCACCAGGGTGGAGCTGAGCGCAGTCCTGTATGAGCCACATGGTTCTAGCCCCAGGGTGGCCCTGACCAGCAGTAGCCGGGGCAGACTTCTGGAGAGTGAATCACCAGCAGCTTTGGCAGTTTCCAGACTTCTCAACCTCTACACACCAAAGACAAAGTAAAAGGTCAGTGGAGAACTCTGCTGGAACAGGGGGATGGAAGAGCCTAGTCCACCCCCTGCCCATGAGGCAAGAAGTGGCAGAGAACCAGTGGCGACTATAGTTGCTGCCACATAGCTGCCTCCAGAGTTCCTGGCCTGAAGATTGTAGGGGGACCAAGAAACCATTCAGAGGGTAATAGCTCTTGCTTTAACCTGCTCACATCTGGATCACAGTCTTTTTTGGTGGTCTTGGGGTGTGTGGCCACTGTGCCAGGTCTTGTGGGGGCTATAGAGAGGGTGCCCTCCTAATAGCTCTGGCAGCTGTGAAAATCCCAGCAATTTGGGACAAAGTTCCCTCCATTCTGGAAGCGGAGTTCTACTGTGACAAAGAGCTCAAAAGTCAAATAATTGACTGGCAAGACGAGCAAGCAAAGGAAATGCAATCAGACCATAGATTACTTTTTTGGGGACAAAAGGGGTCAAAGCATGGAAGTGGAGGAAGACAATGAAGTAAGAACTCCTGCATCAAAAGCTTCCAAGAAAAATATTAATTGTTTGCAGGCCATGGAGGAGCTCAAGAAGTATTTTGAAAATCAAGTAAGAGAAGTAGAGGTAAAATTGGGAAGAGAAATGAGAATGATGCAAGAAAATCATGAAAAGTAAGACAACAGCCTGCCAAAGGAGACACAAAAAATACTGAAGAAAATAGCATCTTAAAAAACAGATTAACCCAAATGGCAAAAGAGACCCAAAATTTGATGAGGAGAAGAATGCCTTAAAAAGCAGAAGTAGCCAGAGGGAAAAGGAATTTCATAAGCTCACTGAAGAGAATAATTCCTTCAGAATTAGATTAGAGCAAATGGAAGCTAATGACTTTATGAGAAGTCAAGATACCATAAAACAGATTCAAACAAATGAAAAAATAGAAGGCAATGTGAAATATCTCAATGGAAAAACCAGTGACCTGGAAAATAGATCCAGGAGAGATAATTTAAAAATTATTGGACTACCTGAAAGCCATGATCAAAAGGCAAAATAGAGGTTGAAAGAATCCACCAATCACCTCCTGAAAAAGAAAGATCCCAAAAAAGAAAACTCCTAGGAATATTATAGCCAGGTTCCAGAATTCCCAGATCAAGGAGAAAATATTACAAGCAGCCAGGAAGAAACAATTTGAATATTGTGGAAACACAATCAGGATAAGACGGGATCTGGCAGCTTCTAGACTGAGGGATCAAAGGGCTTGAAATATAATATTCCAGAGGTCAAGGGAGTTGGGATTAAAACGAAGAATCACCTACCCAGCAAAACAGAGTACCATGTTTCAGGGGAAAATATGGTCATTCAATGGAATAGAGGACTTTCAAGTATTCTTGATGAAAAAACTAGAGTTGAATAGAAAATTTGACATTCAGATACAAGAAGCAAGAGAAGCATGAGAAGGTAAGCAGGGAAAAGAAATAAGGAACTTATCAAAGTTGAACTATTTACATTCCTACATGGAAAAAAAAACGATAATTATAACTGATGAAACTTTTGTCAGTATGAGAATAGCTGAAGGGAATAGAAATGCGTGTGTGTGTGTGTGTGTCTGTGTGTGTCTGTGTGTGTGTGTGTGTGTGTGTGTGTGTCTATATAAGAGGGTATATGGGCATATGAATACATATGTGAGTATGTGTATATATGTTTACAGGTATATATAGATAGAGGGCACAGGACCAATTCAATAGGAAGGAATGATACTTAAAAGGTGAAATTAAGAGGTGAGAGATTAATATAATGAGAGGATATGGAGAGAGACAGAATGGGGTAAACTATCTCATATAGCAGAGGCAAGGAAAAATGATTACAATGGAGGGGAAGAACAGAAAGCAAAACGGAATGGGTCAACCTTATTCTCAATCAATTTGGCTTAGGGAGGGAATGACATACACACTAAATAGGTTATCTCACCCTACAGGAGAGTAGGGGGAAAGGGGATGAGAGGAGGATGATGGAAGGGAAGGCAGCCTGTGGGGGAGGGAAGTTGGAAGCACCCACTTTTGAAAAGGGACATGATCAAAGTAGAGAATAGAACAAGTGGGAGGTGGGATAGGAGGGAGGGAAATATAATCTGTCTTTTACAATATATTCACTATGGAAATGTTTTACATAGCTACACATGTACAATCTACACTGAATTGCTTATCTTCCCAGTAAGGGTGGGTGACAAGGGAGGAAGGGAAAGAATCTAGAATTCAAAGTCTTAAAATCAAATGTTACACTGTTATTAATATTATTTTACATGTAACTGGGAAATAAGATATACAGGCACTGGGGCAGAGAGGCATCTTGCCCTACTGGAAAGTTGAAGGGGGTGTGGGAGAACATATGGGAGAGAGCAGATTGGCGGAGGGAATATCCAGTGGGATCACTATTTTTCGGTTTTGGGAAGGGGAAAAGTGGGGAGAAAATATATAACTCAAAATCTTGTGGAAATTAATGATGTTAAACAGAAGTTAATAAAACATTTGAATAAAAAATAAGAAAAAATAAAAATTATTGGACTACCTGAAAGCCATGATCAAAAAAAGAGCCTAGATACCATCTTTCAAGAAATTCTCTGGGAAAATTTCCCTGATATTCTAGAACCAAAGGGCAAAATAGAAATTGAAAGAATTCACTAACCATCTCTTGAAAAAGATCCCCAAAAGAAAACTCCTGGGAATATTATAGCCAAATTCCAGAATTCCCAAGTCAAGGAAAATATACTACAAGCAGTTAGGAAGAAACAATTTGAGTATTGTGGAAACACAATCAGGATAACACAAGCCCTAGCAGCTTCTACATTAAGGGATCAAAGGGCTTGGAATATGATATTCTGGAGGTCAAAGGAGCGAGGATTAAAACCAAGAATCACCTACCCAGAAAAATTGAGTAAAATGTTTCAGGGTTATTCAATGAAATAGAGGATTTTCAAGCTTTCTTGATGAAATAACCAGAGCTGAACAGAAAATTTGACTTTCAAATACAAGAAGCAAGAGAAGCACAAGGAAGTAAACAGGAAAAAAATCAGAAGGAACTTATTAAGATGAAATATTTACATTCATACATGGAAAAACAATAACTATAACTCATGAGACTTTTCTCAATATGAGGATGTTTGAAGGAAATATATATATATATATAAATATATACATATATATGTATGTAAAGGAGGGTGTATGTGTGTCTAAGTATATATGTGCATATGCATGTACATGTCTACATAGACAGAAGGCACAGGATGAGTTGAATATGAAGGAATGATATCTAAAATATAAAATTAAGAGATGAGAGAGGAATTTATTGGGAGAAAGAGAAAGGGAGAGATAGATTAGGGTAAATTCTCATATAAAAAGTGTATGTGGGATGAAAGAGTTCAGAGTCTCAGTCTCAGATCAGAAAAGGTCTTTATTCTTTCTCATGAGAAAAGACTTTGCCTCTGTCACTCAAATGGCGTCTTCCAGGGAGAGAGCAACCTATGTAAGGAAGCCCATGGTTACCTATCTTTTAACACAGAAGCCCAACCCTAAACTGGCTTCCACTCTCATTGGTGGGGCTCACAACCTAAGCTAGGGAATCTATCTTGGAGACAAAGGACATGGAAACATGTGTGTATCCAATGCAAGGCCAGGAAAGCAGTTTTATCCTTATTTAGCATATCTCGTGATGAGGTGGCCCTGGGGAGGGTCTCCATTGCTCTGAGTCCCAGATTCCTGTTGACACGACTTGTTGCCATTCTAGCTGTGTCTTACCTCTCCCAGGTCCTTGGTGTGCATCCAGTGGAAATGGAGAAAGGCATAGTTTTACTGGCAGGACAGGCATGTTGTTACATCTCTCCCCTGCCACCTCATGCTTCAGCCCTCAAATCCCCCAAAGTGCACTTGCAGAGCTTGTGGACAGCTGGGGAAGGAAGGTAGGGGGCCAATCAAAGAACAGGGAGACTGTGTCCAGAACAGCTTGCATACTCCTGCACACTTACCCTTTGTCCCCAAAATAAACATCAGGGTAACAGGGTATTTTTTGTGACAGCACACAATCTGGGCCTCAGGACTTCCTTGAAATATGATGCTCAGTTTTGCTGGGTAGGGGATTTTTGGTTTTAATCCCAGCTCCTTTGACCTCTGGAATATCATATTCCAAGCCCTTCCATCCCTCAGTAAAGAAGCTGCCAGATCCTGTGTTATCCTGATTGTGTTTCCACAATATTCAAATTGTTTCTTCCTGGCTGCTTGTAATATTTTCTTCTTAATCTGGGAATTCTGGAACCTGGCTATAATATTCTTAGGAGTTTTCTTTTGGGGATCTTTTTCAAGAGGTGATCAGTGTATTCTTTCAACCTCTATTTTGTCCTCTGGCTCTAAAACATCAGGGCAATTTTCCTTGAGAATTTCTTGAAGGATGATTTCTAGGTTCTTTTTTTGATCGTGGCTTTCAGGTAGTCCAATAATTTTTAAATTATTTCTCCTGGATCTATTTTCCAGGTCAGTGTTTTTTTCAATGAGATATCTCACATTGCCTTCTATTTTTACATTTGTTTGGATCTGTTTAATAGTATCTTGATTTCTCATAAAGTCATTAGCTTCCTTTTGTTCCAATCTAATTCTGAAGTAATGATTCTCCTCAGTGAGCTTTTGAGATTCTTTTTCCATTTGGCAAATTTGGCTTTTTAAGGCATTCTTCTCCTCATTGACTTTTTGAGCCTCTTTTGCTATTTGATTTAGTCTATTTTTAAGGTGTTATTTTCTTCAATCAGGCTGTTGACTCATTTTATAATTTTCTTGCATCATTCTAATTTTTAGTTTTCAAAAACCTTCTTAAGCTCCTCTATGATCTGTAAGCAGCTTATTCTTTTCTTGGAAGCTTCTGGTACAGCAGTTCTGACTTTTCTGTCTTCCTCCTGTTCCATGCCCCAATCCTTTTTGTCCGCAAAAAAAGGAATCCAGAGTCAGACCCCTGTGCTTGCCTTGCTTCCCTTGTTTGCTCATGTTGCCACTCAATTACTTGACTTTTGAGCTTTTTGCCACAGTAGAACTCTGTTACCAGAGGGGGGAGCCTTGTCCTAATTACTTGGGTTTTCTTAGTTGCTGGAGCTATTACTTGGGTGTCTTTTCTGAATCCTCCACACACTCTGGCAAACTGGTGACACCTCCCAGGACCTCCACCCTAGATAGTGATCCAGATCCAAGCAAGATAAAGCAAGAGCAATTACCCCTCAGACTGGTCACTTGTTCCCCCTACAATCTGCAGACCAGGAGCTTTGAAGCAGCCACATGGTGGTGGCTGCACAGCTGCAGTGACCTCAGTAGTTTCTCCCTCCAGGGGGTAAAGGCCTGACTGTACTCCCGAACTCCTGGTTCACAAAGTTGCACTGACCTCTCACTTAGTCCTTAGCATAGATGGGTTGATAATTCTGGCAACTGCCACAGCTGCTGGTGATCTGAAGTCCCTCCAGCCAGAGGCTGGTTGTGGCCTTCCTGAGGCTAATACTTCAGGCTCCCTTGGGGCTGGGCTCAGCTCCCAGAATGCTGCACTGGCCCCTTCCTACTGGTCTGCTGGGCTGTCCTCAGTGGGAAGTTAGCTTCTCTGTGTCATTTTGTGGGTTTCCTAGCTCCAAAGTTTGTTCAGTGTCACCTTTTACATGAATTGGAGTAGGTGGAAATGGGAGCCCTGTGAAAGTCCTGTTTCTACTCTCCCTTCTGTTTTCTTAAGAGAAGAATTAGTTCATCCCACAACTCTGAACTCATGTAAGCCTAGTCAACATTCTGCCCCTGTTGAATCTTGAAATGAGCTTTTGGTCATTAGCTAGTGTTAAAGTATTTAATCTATTTCATCAAACTGGAAGGATAAGAAAAGAAGTACTCAATGCAACTTTTAAAGTTCTTAGTGTAGTAAGGGCAGTTCCCCACCTGTAGTTGAGGATGACATTGTGTGATGCAAAGGGGAGCAGAATAGAGACCTCTACCTATTTCCCTCACAATTTTCCAAGGGCAATTTTATTTCCTTCCAGGAGGGGAAGGCCAGAGGTTAGGACCAAAAGCTTGGTTACTCTGTTTTCCTCAGAAAGAGGGAGTACCAGGCTAGCTCTATCTGCTATCTCTATCTGCTCCCTTAAATATGATTAGTCTAGGGGATGAGGTTTTCATGTTCAAAATAAACCTCTAATTACTATTCATTATTGGGCAAAACAAGATCCCAAAATTTATATCTAAGATTTGACTCCCTTCCTACCAAATACCAGTTCCACAGTGTCATAAGAAATCCATTTTTCCAAGGCAATAGCAAAACAGAAATCAAGAGAAACTATATGTCTATATATCTCTCTCTCTATCTATCCATCTATATCTATATCTATCTATATAACTATCTCTATCTATCTATCTATCTATCTATATATATATATACATATGTACATAGATACATAGATGCATAGATACTTGGATAATAGAATGAAGGAGCTCTTCCATTGAGAATGAGGTAAGTTAGCATTCACAAACAAGAGACAGACAGAGACAGAGAAAGAGAGACACACAGAGACACACACAGAGAGATAGAGAGACAGACAGAGACAGAGAGAAAGATAGAGAGACACAGAGACAGAAACAGAGACACAGAATCAGAGGGAGAACCAGATTTTACCGAAGGGGAAGTTCCCTGAAATCTTTAATGTAGCAAACTGGGTATAGGGACGTGATGGAGGCTGCTGGCTACTTTTATATTGACTTTAGAGTCTTTTCCTTCAACAACCTGGAATCAGATTGGCATCTTCTGTCTCTTGAAGCTGACATCCAGAAGTGCCTAAATTGACTGCAGAGCCCAAAGAGACTCTTGAGCTTGAAGAGAATGAACTTCTCTTTCTTGTTCTCCATAATAGCACCAATGAAGAGAATCCCATACCAAAGGACTTTGGGACTCAGGTAACATTGGGAAAAAGAGCGGTAAGAGCTAAGGACAAGTTCCAATAGCAAAATTGGTTGAAAATGGTTTTGGAGGGGGAGTCAAGATTGCAGAGTAGAAATAGGACTTCCATGTGGCTCTGGCTCTCACCACCTCCAATTCATGTAGAGAAGACTCTGAACAAACTTTGGAGCTACAGAACCCCACAAAATGACACAGAAAAGCTTACCTTCCACTGAGGTAATGGCAGGCCAACAGGAAGGGGCTAGAGCAGCATTCTGGGAGCTAAGCCTAACCCCAAGGGAGCTGGTGGTTTTAGCCACAGGGCGGCCTGACCAGCCCCTGGCTGGAGAGACTTCAGATCACCAGCAGCTATGGCAGTTTCCAGAATTATCAACACATAGGTGCTAAGGATAAAGTGAGAGGTTAGTGCAGTGTGGACATTGGGATCCAGTAGTTGCATGTGTGTCAGGTTTTGCTCCCCAGGTGAGAAGCCACTGAGAATCTGCAACCATGCAGCCACCCCCATGTGGCAGCTTCAGCTCCTGGCCTGCAGAGTGTATGAGGCTAAAGTGACCAGTCTGAGGGGTAATCGCTCTTGCTTTAACCAGCTTGGATCTGGATCACTATCTAGGGTGAAGGTTCTGGGGTGTGTGAACAGCTTGCCAACACATGTAGACAGAGCACCCAACTAATACTTTTGGCAGCTGAGAAAACCCCAGTGTTTGGAAGGGAAGCTCCCCTCTCTGGTGGCAAAGTCCCACTGTGGCAAAAAGCCCAGGGGTCAAGTGACTGAGTGGCGACATGAGTAGGCAAAGGAAGCAAAATATACAGAGCACTCCAACTTTACACTCCTACTTTGGTGACAAAAAGGATCAAATCATGGAGGAAGACAGTGAAGTCAGAACTCCTGTACCAAAAGCTTCAAAGAAAAATACAAGCTGGTTACAGGCCATAGAGGACCTTAAGAAGCAAATAAGAAAAGTGGAGGAAGAATTGGGAAGAGAAATGAGAAGGATCCAAGAAAATTATGAAATGAGAGTCAATAGCCTGACTGAGGAAAATAACATTTTAAAGAGTAGACTAACCCAAATGGCAAAAGAGGCTCAAAAGGGCAATGAGGAGAGGAATTCCTTAAAAAGCCAAATTTGCCAAATGGAAAAAGAATCTCAAAAGCTCACTGGGGATAATCATTCCTTCAGAATTACATTGGAACAAATGGAAGCTAGTGACTTTATGATAAATCAAGGTGCTGTTAAATAGATCCAAACAAATGAAATAATAGAATAGAAATGTGAAATATCTCATCGAAAAAACCACTGACCTGGAAAATAGATCCAGAAGAGATAATTTAAAAATTATTGGACTACCTGAAAGCCATGATCAAAGAAAGAACCTAGAAATCATCCTTCAAGATATTCTCAAGGAAAACTGTCCTGATGTTTTAGAACCAGAGGGCAAAAGAGAGGTTGAAAAAAATCCACCAATCACCTCCTAAAAAACATCCCAAAAATAAAACTCCTAGGAATATTATAGCCAGGTTCCAAAATTCCCAGATCAATGAGAGAATATTACAAACACCCAGGGAGAAACAATTTGAATATTGTGGAAACACAATCAGGATAACATAGGATCTGGCCAGTTCTAGACTGAGGGACCAAAGGGCTTGGAACATGATATTCTGGAGGGCAAAGGAGCTGGGATTAAAACCAAGAATCCCCATACCCAGCAAAACCGAGTATCATGTTTCAGGGGAACATATGATCATTCAATGGAATAGAGGACTTTCAAGCATTCTTGATGAAAAACCAGAGTTTTGATTTTCATCAAGCATTCTTGATGAAAAAATCAGGGAAAAGAAATCATAAGGAATTTATCAAAGTTGAAGTACTTACATTCCTACATGGAAAAACAATAATTGTAACTGATGAAACTTTTCTCAGTGTGAAAACAGTTGAAGAAGGGCATATGGGCATATGAATACATATGTGAATGTGTGCATATATGTTTACAGGTGTATATAGATAGAGGGCACAGGACCAATTTAATAGGAAGGGATCATACTTAAAAGGTGAAATTAAGAGGTGAGATAGGAATATAATGAGAGGAGATTGGGAGAGACAAAATAGGCTAAACTATCTCATATAGAAGAGGCAAAGGAAAATGGTTACAATGGAGGGGAAGAACAGGAAGGCAAAAGGACAAAACCTTATTCTCATTGAATTTCGCTCAGGGAGAGAATGACATATATTCTAAATAGGATATCTCACCCTACAGGAGAGTAGGGGGGAAGGGGCTGAGAGGGGGAATGATGGAAGGGAGGGCAGGTTGGGGGGTAGGAAAGTTGGAAGCACCCACTTCTGAAAAGGGACAAAAGGGACAGAACACGTGGGAGGTGGAATAGGAGGGAGGGAAATATAGTCAGTCTTTTACAATATATCTACTATGGTAATAGTTTGCATAGCTACACATATACAACATATACTGAACTGCTTATCTTCCCAGTAAGGGTGGGTGACAAGGGAGGAAGAGAATGAATCTGGAATTCAACATTTTAAAATCAAATGTTTAAAAATATATAAATACTATTATTAATATTATTTTACATATAATTGGAAAATAAGATATACAGGCATTGGGACATAGAGATCCACTGTGCCCTACTGGAAAAGTCGAAGGGGATATGAGAGAAGATATGGGAGAGAGCAGATTGGAGGAGGGGATATCCTGTGGGACTGCTATTTTGGGGTGGTGGATAGGTGAAAATTGGGGGAAAATGTAACTCAAAATCTGTAAGAAATGAATGATGTAAACCAAAAGTTTGAAAAGAAAATGGTTTTTGATCCTTGTCAGATCTACTGACTTTCACTACCAATTCCCCCTAAAACTATACCTTTTTTTACAATTTAATTCATGATCTCCCTATATTTTCTTAATGCCATCAACACTACCTTCACAAAAGATAAAACTTTATGAAGTTTTATATTTTATGATTTGAAACATTCTATTATTCAGATCTTCAGGACTTAATCTTTTCAACATAAAATCTTTGAAAAGACACAGACTTATCAACTGTATTATATTAGAGGCTTTTTGAAATTCTTTTATAATAGTTAGGGAAAAGCCTCAGATGCAAAATTCTCTTATATCCAAAATATAAGGGACTGATTTCAAAGTATAAGATTGAGAACAATACCCCAATAAATGATTCAAGAATGATATAATTCCTTTTAAATTTTTTTCTTTTTAATTTTTTAAAGAAAAATCTGCCTTCTCTTGCTTCCATGTCCTCACTAAATGAGAACAAAAGAAAAACAAAACCGCCATTACAAACACGTATAGTCAAGCAAAACAAAA
The DNA here is from genome assembly GCA_011680675.1 of Gymnobelideus leadbeateri. Taxonomy (NCBI): domain Eukaryota; kingdom Metazoa; phylum Chordata; class Mammalia; order Diprotodontia; family Petauridae; genus Gymnobelideus; species Gymnobelideus leadbeateri. The sequence continues at coordinate 204,555 of WOXC01007515.1, read as the reverse complement.
TTTTTGCTTTGGCCATATGCAAAAGAATATATGTGTCCAAAAGAAAAAACCACCTATATATGTATATGCAAGATATAGATAGATAGATAGATATGTTTATATTCACACATATACATACATACATACATACATACATACATACATCTATCTCTCTATCTTCACTCCTTAATAGTGGTAGCTGCTGAATCATGTGTAATACTGTCTGTGGTTACCTGGTACTTGAATTCTTTCTTTTAGTTGCTTAAAGAATACATATGTGTGTGTATGTGCTTGCATGTGTGCCATTCCCTACTTTGTGTCTCCCACCTCTCTATCATAAGGTGGGTGGAATGTTTGGTCCTCTGGGATTGTGGTTGATCATTATAGTGATCAGAGTTCCTGATTCTTCTAATATTGTCTTTACAATATTGTTGTAATTTTATAAATTTTCTTCTGGTACCTTTCATTTCACTCCTCATTAGTTCATACAAATCTTCCTAGGTTTCCCTGAAAGCATCCCCTTCATCATTTAGTATAGTACAATAGTATTTAATCACATCCATATAAAATGATTTCTTTAGTCATTCTCCAGTTGATGAAGACTGCGTCAGATATGCATTGTTTGCTAACTCAAAAAGAGCTTTTAATATTGTTGTACATCCTTAGTTTTCCTTATGACTACTCCCTCTCTTGATTTTCCCTCTGACTCCTTTTCCCCACCTTCTCCTTTTACCTTCTTTTTCTCTGTGAAGTTAAATGTATCTGTACCCAACTCTATGGCAGTATGTATATTCTTCCTTCCACTGGCCAAAGAGTGATGTTGAAATGTCAGCTGCTCCCTTTATTCCTTTCTCCTTGTTTGTATAGCTATCTCCTTGAACATTCTTATTATATGAGATAATTTTGACTAATGTTCTTTTCCCTTCCTACAGTACTCTTTCTTTCCCTTTCTATTCTTCTCTTAAGATCATCAAGACATAACAGAAACACTCCCAGGTTTTGTCTACTTAGACTTACTTTCTGACCCTTGATGATGATAGGGTTCAGGAAGGACACAAATATTATAATTTCGTCCTTTATTGTTGTTCATTCGTGTTTACTTTTTTATGTTTCTCTTCACTTCTGTATTTGAACTTTAACATTTCTACACAGCTCTGGTCTTTGCATCAAGCATACGTCAAAGTCTTCTATTTCATTAAAGGTTCATTTCTCCCCTTGTAATATTCTACTCAGTTATGCTGGGTTAAGGTATTCTCAGCTTTAAATCTATATTCTTGCCTTCTGTAATATCATACCACGGGTTCTCCACTTTTGAATAGTGGTAGCTTCTAAATCAAGTGTAATTCTAACTATGGTTGTGTGGTACTTAAATTCTTCTTTTGGTTGCTTAAAATATTATTTCCTTTGGCTTGGAATCTCTGAATTTTGATTGTGAGTTTCCTAGGAGTTTTGCTAGGAGTTTTCATTTTGGAAACCAAGATGGCAGAGTAAAAGCAAAAACTTAGCATGGGCTCCAACAACTTCCAATACCTGTAAAAAAGTGACTCTAAACAAATTTTAAAGCTAAAGAACCCACAAAATGACATAGGGAAACAGATTTCCCACTGAAGGCAGCCTGGCAGGCTTACAGGAAAGGTCTATTGCAGTGGCTGGGAGCCTAGCTCAGTGTCCCATGAGCAGTGGTTCCGGCCCCAGGATGGCCCAGATTGGCCACAGCAGACTTCAGGAGAGTGAATCACTAGCAGTGCGGCAGTTTCCAGACTTCTCAACCCATAAACACCAAAGAGAAAATGAAAGGTCAGTAGGGAACTCTTTTGGAAGGGTGTAGGAAGAGCGCAGTATGGCCTCCGCCCCTGGGGCAAGAAATGACGGAGGACCAGTGGCGTCTGCAGCTGCTGCCACACACCTGCTTCCAGAGCTCCTGGTCTGCAGATTGTAGGGAGACCAAACAACCATTCAGAGGGTAATCACTCTTACTTTAATCTGCTTGGATCTGGACTGCAGTCTTGCAATCCTGGGGTGTGTGAACCATGTGCTAAAGCTTGTGGGGCTCTAGAGAGGGCACCCAACTAATAGCTTCAGCAACTGCAAAAACCCCAGCAATTTGGGACAAAGCTCTCTCCATTCTGGAAGCAGAGTTCTACTATGGCAAAGAGCTCAAAAGTCAAGTAATTGGTAAGATGAGGAAGCAGAGGAAGCGCAATCTGACCATACACTCCTTTTGGGGGGACAAAAGGATCAAAGCATGGAGCGGCAAGAAGACAACAAAGTCAGAACTACTACACCAAAAGCTTCCAATAAAAATACAAATTGGTTACAAGCCATAAAGGAACTTAAGAAGGATTTTGGCTTTTTTTGAGGGGCAATTGGGGTTAAGTAACTTGCCCAAGGTCACATGGCTAGTTTTTGTGTTAAGTGTCTGAGGCTAGATTTGAACTCAGGTCTTCCTGACTCCAGGGCTGGTGCTCTATTCACTGTGTCACCTAGCTGTCCCTTAAGAAAGATTTAGAAAACCAAATAAGAAAAGTGGAGAAAAAATTGGGAAGAGAAATGAGAATGATGAAGAAAATCATGCAAAGAGAGTGAAAAACTTGATTGAAGAAAACAACACCTTAAAAACAGACTAACTCAAATGGCAAAAGAGGCTCAAAAATCCAATGTGGAGAAGAATGACTGAAAAAGCCAAATTAGCCAGATAGAAAAAGAATCCCAAAAGCTCACTGAAGAAAATCATTCCTTCAGAATTATATTGGAGCAAATGGAAGCTAGTGACATTATGAGAAATCAAGAAACTATTGAACAGATTCAAACAAATTAAAAAATAGAAGGCAATGTGAAATATCTCAATGGAAAAACCACTGACCTGGAAAATAGATCCAGGAGAAATAATTTAAAAATTATTGGACTACCTGAAAGCCATGATAAAAAAAGAACCTAGAAATCATCCTTCAAGAAATTCTCAAGGAAAATTTCCCTGATGTTTTAGAACCAGAGGGCAAAATAGAAGTTGAAAGAATTCACTGATCACCTCTTGAAAAAGATCCCCAAAAGACAACTCCTAGGAATATTATAGCCAGGTTCTGCAATTCCCATATGAAGGAGAAAATATTACAAGCAGTCAGGAAGATACAATTTGAATATTGTGGAAACACAATCAGGATTAACACAGGATCTGGCAGCTTCTTTACTGAGGAATGGAAGGGCTTGTAATATGATATTCCAGAGGTCAAAGGAGCTGGGATTAAAACCAAGAATCACCTACCCAGCAAAATTGAGTATCATGTTCCAGGGAAAATATGGTCATTCAATGGAATAGAGGACTTTCAAGCACTCTTGATGAAAAAAAAAGAGTTGAATGGAAAATTTGACATTCAGATAACAAGAAGCAAGAGAGGCATGAGAAGGTAAACAGGGAAAAGAAATCATAAGGAACTTATCAAAGTTGAACTATTTACATACCTACATGGAAAAACAATAATTATAACTTATGAAACATTTCTCAGTATGAGAATAGTTGAAGTATACATATATATGTCTCCATAGGAGGGTATATGGGCATATGAATACATATGTGAGTGTGTGTATATATGTTTACAGGTATAGATAGATAGAGGGCACAGGACCAATTGAATAGGAAGGGATGATACTTAAAAGGTGAAATTGAGAGGTGAGAGAGGAATATAATGAGAGGAGATGGGGAGAGACAGAATGGGGTAAATTATCTCATATAGAAGAGTCAAGGGAAAACTGTTACAATGTAGGGGAAGAACAGGAAGGCAAAACAGATTGAGTCAACTTTATTCTCAATCAATTTGGCTCAAGGATGGAATGACATATACACTAAATAGGGTATTTCACCTAGGAGAGTAGGGAGAAAGGGTATGAGAGGGGGGATGATGGAGGGGAGGGCAGGTTGGGGGTAGGGAAGTTGGAAGCACCCACTTTTGAAAAGGGACAGGATCAAAGTAGAGAATAGAACAAGAGGGATGGGATAGGAGGGAAGGAACTATAGTCAGTCTTTCACAATATATCCACTATGGAAATGTTTTGCATAGCTACACATGTACAATCTATATTGAATTGCCTATCTTCCAGGTAAGGGTGGGTGACAAGGGGGGAAGGAAAATAATCTGTAACTCAAAATTTTAAAATCAAATGTTTTTTAAATTTTTTTTTCTTTTTACATGCAACTGGAAATAAAATATACAGGCACTGGGGCAGAGAGATCCAGCTTGCCCTGCTGGAAAGAAGGATAGGGGATGGGGGAAAGTATAGGAGAGAGCAGATTGGAGGAGGGAGTATACAGTGGGATTGCTGTTTAGGGGTGGTGGGTAGGGGGAAAATGGGGAGAAAATTTGTAACTCAAAATCTTGTGGAAGTGAATGATGTAAAATAAAAATAAGCATAAAATTAAAAAAAAACCAAATAAACAGCTTAATTAGCCAAAAGGAAAAGGAATTTCAAAAACTCACTGAAGAGAATAATTACTTCAAAATTAGACTGGAGCAACTGGAAGCTAATGACTTTATAAGATTTCATTTTGATATTGTCTTCAAGGAGATTACTGGTGAATTATATTTTCACTTTGCCCTCTGGTTCTAAGAGATCTGGGTGCCTTTCTTTAAAGATTTCTGGAAATAGAGAGTAAGGGTCTTTTTTTGGTCATGGCCTTCAGGTACTCCAACAATTCTCAAATTTTTTCTTCTTAGCTCTGTTTTATAGGCCAGTTGCTTTTGCTATAAGACACTTTACATTTTTATAGGCCAGTTGCTTTTGCTATAAGACACTTTACATTTTTATCTTTTTAAAAGTCTTTTATCTTTGTTTTTATATTTCTTTTGACTTCTGGAATTACTAGCTTCAGTATGGTCCATTATATTTTTAGAGAATTTATTACTTGGGCAAAGTTTTGTTTCTTTTCTGCCAAGCTGCTTATTCTGATGGTGAAATGGGTAGAATGTTGGGCTTGGAGTAAGAAAGACTTAGTTCAAATCCAGATTCAGAAACTTACTAGCTGACTAATATAACCTGAGTATGTTACTTAACCTCTGTTTGCCTCAGGAGCCTCATCTGCAAAGTGGGTACAATAACAGCACCTATCTTTAAGGGTTGTTGTGAGGATCAAATGAGATAATATTTTGCAAAGCATTTTGCAAAACTTTAACACTATATAAATTCTAGCTATTATTATTATTATTATTATTATTATTATTATTATTATTATTATTCACTAATCTTCTACCCATGAAGAGAGGGAGAAAAATTGTCATTCCATCACACTAGGTTTCTTACCTCATGTTGTAAGAGGAGAAACACCATTCATTCCATCAAGCACTAGACTTGTCCTTTACAGGGAAGAGGAGAAAAATCATTCTGTCACATCTCCAGCTTGATTTCCTGCATTGGGAGAAATAAAGTAAGAACATTCCTTCAACTCTCAAAACTTGTTCCCTGAATTGCCTAAGGCCTTAAGAGATCTGGACCCTGAGGCCAAACTCCATGGTCAATAAAAACCTACTTGAAATCAAAATTCCTCAACTCCCTTCTAATTGTTACCTCTCTATTCCAATGGTTTTGAACCCCAGGCTGTGATCATTCAAACAACATTCTCTGTCCACCACTGCCCAGTCCCTTACCATTCCCCTAATTTTAATTCCCTCCACCAATATTCCATTCTAAAATTATCCACCCTTTCCATTTTGATGAATGTCTGCTCCATTAGTAACAAACTTACTTTCATTGTAAATACTTTCCTTTTTTCATCCTTCCACCTGTCTTTCACTGAAATCTGGCTCCCTCTGGATGACACAGCCTCCTTGGCCACCCTTTGTAGCTCTGGTTGTACTTTCCATTTTATCATCCTTCTTCCTTCTCTCCAAGTCTGTGGTCATGGTGGGGGCATTGAGATACTCCTTGTTCCCCATTGCTACCTGCAAGTTCTCCCTCTACCACTATCATTCAGTAACTTTGGAGGTTTACTCAATCCACATTTATTACCCAATCAAACTCTAGTTGCTGTTGTTAACTGACCTCCAGGACACTCCCCATCTTTCCTCAATGAATTTGATGCCTCACCCACAGTCTTTTTCACATCCTCAACTTCTGCTTTCAGACTTCAACATATATATTGATACTCCCTCAGATACCTGGACATCATAGCTCTTCAATCACAATTCAGCCACATACAGAGATGGCCACATCACTAATTTTACCATCACCCACAAGTGATCCATTTTCATCTTCATGAACTTTGAAATTCCCTTATCTGATAACAATTTATTATCATTCTACTTTTTCCTCTGCTTTGCAACCCCAAACCCTATTCTTCACCCATAAGGTGACTTCTAATGCCTAGGCTCTTCAGTTCTTTCTTAGTCCATTACCCTTCACTAGTTATACCCTCCTGACTTGCTCATTTTGACCTCTTGGTGAACAAGATCAATTCTATATTGTCCTCTTCTCTCAAGTTCTTTGCCCCTTTTCCTAGCCTTTAGATCACTCCCACCACTCTCTGTCTTTACTATTATACATGTGCTGCTGCTGAAGCTGGAGAAAATAATGAAACTGTGGTGACCAACTCCACTATTATGTAACCAAAACTGGGCCCTCACTTCTGGACCCTTTTACATCTCCCTCATTAACTCCCTCTCCTACTTGCCAGAATGGCTTGTGTAAACCTTTTCATGGCTCCTCAAACCTTTTATAGCTCTTCTTCTTCCAACTCTCTCAGCTAAGAACCTAGTCTAATATTTTTGTTGGCTTTTTTTTGCATTTTGGAGGGGGGGAAGCAGGGCAATTGGGGTTAAGTGGCTTGCCCAAGGTCACAGGGCTAGTAACTGTTAAGTGTCTGAGGCTGGATTTGAACTGAGGTCTTCCTGACTCCAGGGCCGGCTACTTAGCCATCTTACTAGTCTAATATTTTAATGAAAAAACTTAGGCCATTTGCTGAGAGTTCCTTCTTTTCCTTTTTTCCTCATTTCACACACCCCAGATGCTTTCTACCACTATTGCATCCTTTACAATTGTCTGACATAATGAAATGGTCCTTCTACTTACTTAGACAAACAATTCTACATGCACATGTGATCCCATTTCAAATCACCTTCTACAGCAGAGTGCCCCTCTAGTATTCCTATTCTCTTGTTCATTTTTAATCTCTTTTGGTATACTGGCTGCTTCTACATGCCAATTCAGACATGTCCATGTCTCCCCAACCCTCAAAGAGCTTCAATTCATCCACCCATCCCCACTAGCTGTCATATATCCTCCCTTTTCTGGCTAAAATCCTTGAGAAATTAATCCATAATAGGTCCTTCCACTTTCTTTCCTCTCATTCTCCTCTTAACTTCTTAACAGCATTTTGGCTCCATACTTCATGATTCAATTTATATTCCTAATGAATATTGCCAAATCGAATAGCCTTTTCTCAATCCGTGCTCTTCTTGACCCCTTTGCAGCCTCTATCAATTTATTAATGATTGTCAGTCAGACACTATCAACTACTCTCTTCTGCTTGATAATCTCTTCCCTTTAGGTTTTCATGACATTATTCTCTCTTGTTTCTTCTGCCCATCAAACCAATCTTTCTCAGTCTCCTTTGTTGGATCCTTATACAAGTCCCAGAACCTACAAGGTTCTGTTTTTGGCCTTCTTCTCTTCTCCCTCTATACTATTTCATTTGGTGACCTCATCAGCTCCCACGGATTCAGTCATCATCTCCATGCTGATGATTCTCAGAATTAGTTATCCAGATCTAACATCTCTGCTGACCTCTAGATCCCAGGGACCCAATGTCCCATATGTTAAGGTATGTGAGTCACAAGTTACCCTGTTGACCTGTTTCTGTACGAAGAAGAGCAAAGAAGGGATGGAGAAGAGTGGCACCTGTCCAACTAAAGCCTTGTATTCTTATTGAGTATTCTGCATGCTATGCTTAAGTAAAAATCTCTTTGTTCATTGCTGAATGACCTAAGTGTCTCGTTTCATTCCAACAGGCCAAGACTCTCAGAGAACTGACCTGAATCTATATTTAGGGATAGTGAACAGTTGGAACATAATGAAATGGTGACTTACATTGAAGTTACAATGGGAATTAGGGAGATATAAATGTGCAGAACAGGGTGAACTAGTAGCCAGATATAAAAGCACTAAATGCTATGACAAGAGCCCAATCAGGGCAACAGAGAATACCTTCATTGATGTGGAGAGATTAGATCAGTGGACACTGAAGGATGAGGACAGAGAGGGCAAAGAAAACATCAATCTGAGCATCTTGGTGAAGCTAGATTGTCATTGCAAGGGTGGGGTCAAAACCATTGCAACCCAGATTCTGATATCTTAACTAAGTGAGAATATACCTCAATCAATCAATCATTCAAAGGGCCTTTGAATAAGTGTGGAAAATCTTTAGAAGTCATTGGATGAACGGAAATGACCCCAAATAGAAAGTTTGTTCCTAGCTCTGCAGCACATCCTTCATCAGAAACCAACAGGCAGGTAAGAGGACAGGGCTCAGCTTTGCTTGACTGGGAGACCTTGATTGTTTCAAGGGGCGTGCTAGTTGTGTCTCTGTTAGTCAATAAACATTTATTAAGGGCCAACTATGTGCAAAAAGAAGCAAAAGACAGTCCCCCCCCTTAAAGAGCCTACATATTAATAGGAGAGACAACAAACAAATAAATAGAAACAATAAAATAACATATACAACCAAACTATGTGCAGGATAGGAAGGGTCATGAAAGGCTTAATGTAGAAGATGGAATCTTAGTAAGAAATCCAAGGATCCAAGGAGAGATGAAAAGGAAGAGCATTCTATGCATGGGGGATATGCAGAAAAAAAGCCTAGGGTCAAGAGATGAAGTGTCTTGTTCAAGGAGGCCAGTAACACTGGATCAAATAGTACTTGTTGGGGAGAAAGGTATAAGACTGGAAAGCTAGGTTAAGAAAGGCTTTGAGCCCCCTGGTGGCAATCCCTAGGGCTGGGAGTCCAGGGGAATGAGGTTCCTGAGTGTGACTGGGCCAGGAGAAGAGTGGGGGGGGCCAGGGAGAGGGGCTGGATGCCCCACCTTCGATTGTGGGGTGCCCTGGGCCACTCCCTCCCTCTGGAGGCCTTGGGCTTGGGCTCCTCACCTGGGGTATGGAAGGAGGGGTTGGGGGAGGCGCTGGGTCAGGAGCAAGGACCTGTCAATTGGTCTCTGTCCTCTGCCACCTCCCCCGAGCCAGGCAGCAGTCGGCCCTCCAGGATTCCTTGGGCTTGGCCTCAGTTGGGTTGTTCCATGATCCCTTCGAAGCCCTTTGGACCGTCTCCCCCACCCCGCTCCGTCCCAAGCATTTTCCCATTGGTGCCCATCGGTAGTCAGCGTCTGCCCCTGCCCAAGGATGACTAAGGCACCACAGGCCACACGCTGTGTGTCTGCTCCCAAGGGACCCTCATTATTGACAATACCTCTTCATACAGAAACTGGGAAAGGGTGGGTTCAGCTACATGGACCTGGTGGAGGGTTTGCAGGATGGGCACTTTTATGCCCTAAAGAGAATCCTGTGTCACAAGCAGCAGGACCAGGAAGAGTCCCAGAGAGAGGATGACATGCACTGGCTCTTCCAGCATCCCGATATTTTTTGCCTTGAAGCCTATTGCTTGACAGAACGGGCTCCAAGCAGGAGGCCTGGCTGCTGCTATCCTTCTTCAAGAGGGGCACATTATGGAATGAAGTGGAAGGGCAGAAAGACAAAATCCTTTTGGAGGATCAGATCCTGCTGCTGCTGTTAGGCATTTGTAGAGGCCTGGAGGCCATTCATGCCAAACCAACCAATATTTTGCTTGGAGATGATGGGCAGACAGTGTTAATGGACTTGGGTTCCACGAAACAGGCATGAATCAAAGTGGAAGGCTCTGGACAAGCACTAGCCCTGCAGGACTGGGCAGCCCAGCGTTGTACCATCTCATATTGTGCCCTTGAGCTCTTTTCTGTACAGAGCCATTGTGTCAGTGATGAATGAACAGATTTGGTCCCTAGGTTGTACGCTATGTGTTATGATGCTTGGGGAAGGCCCTTATGAAATGGTGTTCCAGAAAAGGGACAGTGTGAGCCAGGTCAACATTCCCCAGAGCCTGAGTATTCCCCAGTATTACAGCAGCTATTGGCTTCCATTATGACTGTGGACCCCCAGTGCCAGCCACATACTTCTCTCCTCCCCAGTCAGTTGGAAAGTTTGCAGCCCACAGCTCCAGACCAACATACCACACACATCTGAGAGAGCATGCAGTTTGGGAACATAGAACTGTGTATAAGGGGGAAATATTTTGTCCTCAATGGAACTTTGAGGATATAAGACTCCCATCCACAATCCCAATAATACGTAGGTGCTTCTGAGTGCCTATCCATCGAGGACAAAGAACTTGTCCTTGAGCCAGGACCTGGCTGACCTAGAAGTAGAGAAATGGTTGCATGTGGTACAATTGGGCCTGCTGGGCCCATATCATGGTCTGCCCCTAAATGTGGGGGTGGGGAAGAGCATTTTCAGAATATGTAAATACAGAATTAACACTAAAAAAAAGAAAGAAAGAAAGAAGGAAAGACTTTGAAATCAAACACAAGATTTTATATTTGATCCTTGAGTTAATAGGGAGCCATGGAGCTTACTGAGTGGGCAGATGTGTGTGTGTGTGTGTGTGTGTGTGTGTGTGTGTGTGTGTGTGTGTGTGTGTGTATGTGTGAGAGAGAGACAGAGAGACAGAGAGAGACACAGAGAGAGACAGAGAGAGAGAAACAGAGAGAGAAAAACAGACAGACAGACATGGTCAGAGCTGTACTTTAGAAAAATCACTTTGATGGCTGAAACAAAAATGGATTAGAGTAGCAAGAGGCTTGAGACAGACAGGTTATTGCAGTAGTCTAGGCATGAGGTATTGAGGGCCTCTATCAGAGTGGTAGCAGTGATAGAAAGGAGCATATTTCAGAGATGCTACAAAGGTGATATCTATAGTCTTTAGCAACATATTGGATGGGGGTGGGGTGAAATATAATGAAGAGTTGAGGACGACATCCTAGCTTGTGAGCCTGAGGGACTGGGAGGATGTTTAGTGCCCTCAACAGTAAAGGAGAAGGTAGTAGGGAGAGAGAGTTTTGGACATGTTGAGTGTAAGATGTCTGCTTCACACCCAGTTTGATGTCTGAGGCCTTTGTGAAACTGGAGATCACAGAGATTAGGGAAGCATAGGTAGATTTGAGACTGATCAGTATAGAGATGGTAATTAAATCCATGGAACTGATGAGATCACCAAATGAAATAGTGTAGATTTCTCCATCTAGCATGTATCATTTAGGATGCTTAAGGTTACAGGGTATGACTTGGATGAGGATTCAGCAAAGGAGAATAAGGAGAAATCAGAGAAGTATGAGAATCTGGAGGGCGTAGCATCTAGAAAACCTAGAGAGAAGAGAATATCAAGAAGAAGTGGATGGTCAACGGTGTTAGCAGAGAAGTCAAGGAGAAGCTATTAGATCTGTCAATTAACTGGTAACTTTGGAAAAACCAGTTTTGGTAGAATGATGAGGCTGGAAGTCAGAATATCATGACTTAAGAACAGAGTGAGAGGAGAGAAAGTGAAGAAGATCATTGTAGGCAACCATTTCAAGGAATTTAGCCACAAAGGGAAGGAGAGATATAGAATGATAGTTATGTCAAGAGAGGGTTTTTGAGGATGGGAGAGATATAGACATGTTTGTAGGCAGTAGGGAAGAAGCCAGTAGATAGGGAGAGATTGAAAATAACTGATAGAGTAAGGATGACAGAGAGGGCAATCTGTTTGAGGAGCCATGATGGGATGGGGTAACTTGAGCAGGTAAAAAATGTTAGACTCAGTAAGGAGTAAAGCCACCTCGTCATACGAGAGATGGATAAAGGAGGAGATAGTGGCAGAAGGCATATAAATTATACGAAAAAGAAGGAAAAAGAGGGAGTTCATAATGAATGGCTTCAGTTGTTTTTCTGTAAAATATTAGTCAATGTCCTCAGCTGAGAGTGTAAGGGCAAGGAGATCCATGGGAAGTTTTAGGAGGGATAAAAATGTTTGGAAGAATCACTGGGGAAAATGGGATAATGAGTGGATAAAAAGGTGTAGAAGGATTGCCTTAGTAACAGTGAGGGCCTAGTAACAGTGAGGGCCTCGTTAAGGTTATATAACAAAAATTTGTAGTGAACTCAATCAAAATGGTTGTGTGATTTTCTCCACTTCTGTTCAACAGCATGTGTAGAATTGAGGGATAGTGGGAGTGATCCAAAGCTAAGGTTTGGTAAGGTGTAATTGGCAATATGATGATGACACTAGGAACTCAAGAGAAGAAGATATTGTAGAACTGAATTGGTTCACCAAACAGTCAAGATGGAGAAAAGAGAAGAGTGTGGCTAGTGCATAGGAGATGGCCTAGGATGGCATTGAGGGATCAAGAGATTAGAGGTTAGGGTATGGAGACTAGGGTTTGGTAAGGGAAAACAAAATGAAAGGTAAAAAGGTAATAGATTATCGTTGGATATGGGAATTTTGGAATTATTGAACATGGAATGGTACATTTGTTGGTCATGGTAAAGATATCTGAAGTATCTGTGATATTGAGGTGGAGACTAGCCTGAAGTTCATGTGGATAAAACACAAGTGATGGGATTTGGTGGTAGCAATAGCAAAGGCAGTAGCTTTGGAAAGATCTCAAGTAAGGGTATCTGGCAATAGGTCATACAGGACTGGATGCTGTTTGGCAACTCCATTGTACCCACTTTTGGTCAGTTTAAGGGTAGAGACTAGTACTTTCAGTCACAGGAGAGAAGGGGCCCTAAGGAGCAATACCATTTGCAATCCCAAGCAAACAGGGGCCCTGTGGAATGGTATCATATCTGGTCCTGAAGAATCAGGGGCCCTGAGGAGTAGTAATGATTGCAATCCCAAGGGACTAAGGGTCCTTCCTGAATAAGGACTCAGAGCTCATTGCAAGAGAGCAATGATCATACCTCTCCTTAGATCATATCACCTTGGAAGAATCAAAAAAATTCCAAACCCCCAGAACCAACTCTAAAAATAGCAGTGCAATGCTTGGGAAAGTGGCCCTCCTCCACTACCCATGCAGAGGAACAGAGTTCAACTTTAACATACAGTTAAAAATCAAGAAATAGGTTGGGAAAATGAACAAAAAACAACAAACAAAAGAACCTAATTATAAAAAGTTACTATGGTGACAGAGAAGATCAAGACATAAACTCAGAAGATGACAAATATGTCAAAACAGCTATAGAACCTCAAATAAAAATTTGAATTGGCCACAAGCCAAACAAGAATTCCTGAAAGAACTAAAAATTATTTTCAAAATTAAATAAGAGTGAGGGAGGAGAAATTGGGCCAAGAAATGAGAGTGATGAAGAAAACTATGAAAATGCAATTAACGGCTTTGTGAAAAAAAAAAGAAAAAAAAGCACAAAAATATTGAAGAAAATAGCACCTTAAAAAATAAAATTAGTCAAATGGTACAAAAAACACTGAAGAAAATACTTCTTTAAAAGTATTGTTTAATATTAAATTAATTTAATTAATGTTAATTTAATTTAAAAATTAAAAATTGTTGAAATGGAAAAAGAGGTCACTGAAGAAAGTAATTCCTTACAACTTAAAATTGGGAAAGTGGAAATTATGACTCCACAGGACTTCAAAAAACAATAAAACAGTGAAAAGAATGAAAAAAATTAGAACTCATGAAATATCTAATAGGAAAAACAATAGACTTAAAATAGATTAAGAAGAGATAACTTGGGATGACTAGGTGGCATAGTGAGTAGAGCGTCAGCCCTGGAGTCAGAAGGACCTGAGTTCAGATCCGGCCTCAGACACTTAACCACACACAAACAAAAACCTAGCCATGTGACCTTGGGCAAGTTACTTAACCCCAATTGCCCTCCAAAAAAAATGCAAAAAAAAAAAAAGAGAGAGAGAGAGAGAAGAGATAACTTAAGAATTCTTGGACTGAAAGCCATGATCAAAGTATGAACCTAGAGATTATATTTTTAAAAATTATCAAGGAAAACTGCCTTGATCTCCTAGAACCAAAGGGCAAAACAGAGATGGTAAGAATATATCAATCACCCACTGAAAAAAGATACCAAAATGAAAACTCCCAGGAATATTATAGCCAAATCCCAAAGCTCCTAAGGCAAAGAGAAAATGTGTCAACCAGCCAAAAGGAAACCATTCAAAGATCATGGAGCCACAGTCAGGATCACACAAGACTTAGTGGGCATACATTAAAGGAATAGAGAACTTGGAATATGGTATTCTGGAAGGCAAAGGAGCTAACATTACAACCAAGAATAACCTACTCAGCAAAACTGAGCATAATAATCCTTCCAGACCAAAACAAAACAAAGCAAAAACCTCAAACAAACCTATATTAAATGAAATAGAATACTATTAAGCTTTCCTAATAAAAAAACAGAGCTGAATAGAGAATTTGACTCAAGAGAAGTATAAAAAGGTAAACATGAAAGAAAAATCATAAGGAACTGAATAAGGTTAAACTGTTTGTATTCCTAAATGGGAAGATAATACTAAGAAGTTGGTTATCATTAGGGCAGTTAAAAGGATTTTGCATAGAGGGCATGAGAGTGAGTCAATTATGTTGAGATGATCTAATAATAAATGGATGGGTGAGAAAGAGGGATGCACTAGGAGAAAAATGAAGGGAGAGGAAGAATGGGGAAAAATATTTCACATAAAAGAGTAGAAAAAAGAGTTTTTACAGTGGAGGGGAAAATGGAATGGAAGGGCAATGCTTGAACTTCTCTCTCATCTACATTGGTTCAAAGAGGGAAATTTACACTCAAATGCACACACACACACATACACACACATGTATGTATAGACATACCACAACCTATACATACATACACACACAAACACACAAACTCAATTGGATATAGAAATATATTTTACCCAACAGTAAAGTAGTTGGGGAAGGGAATAAAAGAAAGACAGGAGTGATAAAAAGGGTGGGTAAGGAAGGCAATGGTCAGAAGCAAAATATCTGTTAGAGGAAGGGCAGGATAAAAATAGAGAGACAAGATAAAAAGAAGAAAAATAGAATGTAAGGAAATGCACAATTAGTAACCATAATTGTGAATGGATGAATTCATCCATAAAACAGAAGTAGAATAGATTAGAAATCAGAATCTAATAATATATTGTTTACAAGAAATACCCTTGAAACACATTGAGCTAAAATGTGGGACTGGAGTGGAATCTATTATGCTTCTGCTGAAATAAAAAAGGCAAGACTAGCAAGCATGATCTCAGACAAAGCAAAAACAAAACTAGGCCTAATTAAAAGAGATAAGCAGGGAAATTACATCTTTCTAAAAAGCACCATAAACAATAAAGTAATGTTAGCACTAAATATATATGCGCCCAATGGCATAGCATCCAAATTCTTAAAAGTTAAGTGACTTACAGGATGAAACAGACATGAAAACTATTCTAGGGAACACCTAATTTTGCCCCTCTCAGAGCTAGATAAATTTAACCATAAAAAAATAAGACAAAAAGTTTAGGAGAGGAATAGAAAATAACTAAGAAAAGTTAAATATGATAAATATATGATGAATCTCTGGAGAAAATTGAATGGGACTAGAAAGGAGTATATCTTTTTCTCAGTTATGTACAACTGAGCAACCTTACTGAAATAGATTGTCTTAGGGCATAAAACCTCACAAGCTGAAATATTAAATGCACCCTTTTCAGTCCAAAAATTATATTCAATAAGTAGTTGTGGAAGCATAGATTAAAAATTAATTGGAAACTAAATAACCTAATACTAAAGAATGAGTGTAAAAGAATAAATGAGGGTCAAAAAACAAATCTTAGAAACAATCAGTAATTTCACTTCTTTAGTGATCAAAAACAATGGACAACATACCAAAATTTGTGGGATATTGACAAAGCAGTATGTAGGAGAAATTTTATATTTGTAAAGGCATACATCAATAAAAAAGAGAAAGAGCAGACCAATGAATTGGGCACGCAACTCAATGATTGCAGTATTTGCAGCAGAAGTCAAGGAAAAAGTACCCCATGAAGGGGATAAAAGAATTTTCATCAAACAGGAGTTGAGTTATCCTTGGCACATATTCTATTTAAGCTCGAAACCACTGTCACCTGGACTCTACATATACATGAAGACAAATGTGTATTGCAGATATATGTTGGGATATTTTGCATCAACTGTATTTACCATATCACCTTAGTAAATTTCCTTTTCTAAAAGCCATATAAAGCTATCTGGCTAAATAACACTCAACCAGTGTTCCTCATAGAAAGCACACTAGTGGAGGCTTGAGCCAATGGCATTAGAAAATCATACCTGACCCCTCAAGGGTGCCCCTAGAGAACCTCAAGAACCCTCAAGAGGAAATAGAGTCTAAGTTTGGGCTCTTGACTAATTAGTGAAAGTAGAAGTTGGAATAAAGATACCCAGCGCTATGCTATGAGCTATACCAGCATAAGAATTCTTGAAGAAAACCGATCTGGCACATTCAGTAACTAAAGAGAGAACTTTCAGTTCAGGATGAGAAAATAAAAGCTGAGGGGTTAGCTGACCAATCTGGTAACAGCAAAAGTGAATAGAGTGATTCTGATGAAGGTGGGACAGGTAAAAATTATAGATAACAGGTCTCTGACCCAGAGGTTTTGCTGGAAAACCTCTTTGCACTGAGGCCAGAGCTTTAAGAGAGAAGATTAAGAATGTACTTACAGATAAACCTGGGAAATTGATGGTAAGAAAGCCAAAATCTTATTTTATTATTACCTTCCATAGTATGATTTCCTTCACAAAGGGGACAGATTGGTTTTCACCACCATGGAACTTGGTTGATTGTAGAAGTTTAAATAGAAAACCTGATACATTTTTAGAGCATTGGCTGCTAAAGGTCATCCAAAGAAAGCCATGTATATACCATAAGGACAACAGAGTTCCATTGGCTTGTACAGCTCTCAAAAGACTTCCTTTTGTGAAGTCAGTTAAATGACTCCAAATGGACAGTTCTTTGTTCCTTTTTGGATTGTTAAAGATGGGCATTTGTGCATATCTGGCTCTATAAAGATGAATTCTTATTGGATCCAGTTTCCTTATGGGTCTCTGAAAGGAAAAGATGTAGTTCCTAAAAAAGTTAAGTTTGATAGAATGTATGCACTGTATGTACACTGTCCCTTCTTATCACCTCCACCCCCACACTGCCATGTTTTAGGACCAACCTGCACTGGGGGCAAGTGGACAATGCTTGCTGGGGGTAGACCTACCCAAATTACATTGGACTTTAGCTATGGGTTTCCCCTTATACACAAACACATAAACATAGGCAGAACTGGTGAAATTTGAATAGGCAGCAATGGCAATCAATTCACATCTGTATGTGAAAATATATGCTCTGGGGTCGAGGGAAGGAGCTGAAATATAGGGTTGATAAGAAAGCAATCACTAACCTACAAGGGTACTAATAAAACTGTACTGTGAAATCCAACATAGAGTAAATAAACTCCCTTCACCCCCACCTAAGTGAGGCATACCTTAAAGCCTTAATCCTATTTGAATACTAAGGTATACTACATAATTGACAACAAAAATGATATTCCAGTGCACCATCATTGGGTCCATCATGGTACCCCAGTTTCCATATTTGATTTTAGAGGGCAAAAGAAAGGGAACTGTGAAATTTTGGGAGTTGTAACCTGTATGGGCTCTTTCAGAAACCTCTATGCTGGTTATTGAGTCTAGGGCCAAACAGGAACTCTAGGAGTTGGCCAAGTCATTGTGTATATCCAAATGATATTGGATCTCTGGGGATATGAAAGATACTTCTTTGATAGTGATAGCGGCTTGAGCACTTTGTTATAGCCTTTCCCCTTACAACTTGGGAGAAAGGTGGGTGCCACCCAGAGGTTTTTAGTAGACTACAGGAAAATGAACCATACCCATGTCTACAGTCATACAGCGTCACTGTGCCCATCTCTGCAGCCAATCCTGTCCTTGTCAATGTGGCAGACTACATACCAACTTACTGACATTGGCAATACTTTTTACCCTATTCCTATTACTGAGGCTAGTCAAGATTAGTTTGATTTCACTTAGGTAAAGGTCCAGTATAAAATAACTGTCTTTCCCCAAGGCTACTGAACTCTTTCTAATATTTTCACATTCTGATAGGTGGAGACCTGAAAGAGGTCCTCTTTTACTAAGGGTGTTTTGTATACCACTACAGTGATGAAATAAAATTAGCCAACCTAGATGAGAGTTTGGTAGCAGAAGCCCTAGATCAGATGTTAGCACATATGAGTATCAAGGGATGGGAAACCAACTCTAAGAAAATCCTGAGTCAAACTTGTTTGGTGAAGAATTTTGGAATAACCCAGATGATACTGGATAGTCTTGAAAAATTTATTAACACATGTTTCCCCACAATATAAAAAGAAGAATCCCAGATGCTTAGTGGATTCTTCAGGAGAGTTCACATTCTTCACCAGAAGATATGGATGCTTATGTTTGCTAAATCACCCCCAAGTCTCTTTTGAGTGAGGCCTAGAACAAGATACAACCCTGGAATATTTAAAGCAGGGGGCTCTTAACCTAGGGTCCACAAATTTGTTTTGTTTTTTGTTTTTAAATATATTTATATATTTTATTTATTTTTAAAATATGTTTATTTATTTTTAGTTTTTAACATTCAATTTACAAGATTCCCCACTCCTTTCCTTTCCCCCTCCATAAGATGGCTTGCAATCTGATATAGACTATACATGTACAATCATATTAAACAGATTTGTATTTTAGTCATGTTGTGAAAGAAGAATCAAAACAAAAGGGAAAACCACAAGAAAGAAAAAACAAAAAAAGGGAAAGTATTATGCTTCTCTCTGCATACAGACTCCATAGTTCTTTCTCTGGATGTGGACAGCATTTTCCATCGTAAGTCTTTTAGAATTCTTATTTAGAATTTAGAATTCAATTTGCATTGTTGAGAAGAGCTATGTCTATCAAAGCCATTCATCTTATAATGTTGCTATTACTGTGTACAATGTTCTGGTTCTGCTTACTTCACTCAGTATCAGTTTGTAGAAGTCTTTCCCGGTTTTTCTAAAATCAGCCTGCTCATCATTATATTCATATAGTACAACTTGTTCAGTCATTTCCCAATTGATGGACATCCCCTCAATTTCCAATTCTTGGCTACCACAAAAAGAGCTGCTAAAAACATTTTTGTATACATGGGTCCTTTCCCCTTTTTTATGATCTTTTTGGGATAAAGACCTAGAAGTGATATTGTTGGATGAAAGAGTATGCATAGTTTTATAGCCTTTTGAGCATAGCTCCAAATTGTTCTCCAGAATGGTTGGATCATTTCACCACTTCACCAACAATGCATGAGTGTTCAATTTTCCTACATCTTCTCCAACATTTACCATTTTCCTGTTTTGTCATGTTAGCCAATCTGATAGGCGGTACCTCAGAGTTGTTTTAGTTTGCATTTTCTAACCAATAGTGATTTAGAGCATTTTTTTCATATGACTATAGATTACTTTAATTTCTTCATTTGAAAACTGCCTGCTCATATCTTTTGACCATTTATCAATTGGGGAATGACTTGTATTCTTATGAATTTGACTCAGTTCTCTATATATTTTAGAAATGAGGCCTTTATCAGAAAAACTGGCTGTAAAAATAGTTTCTCAGCTCTCTGCTTCCCTTTTAATCTTGGTTGCATTGACTTTGTGCAACAGCTTTTTATTTTATTTTTGCTTTTTTGGAGGACAATTGGGGTTAAGTGACTTGCCTAAAGTCGCATGGCTAGTAAGTGTGTAGAGTGTCTGAGGCCGCATTTGAACTCAGGTCCTCCTGACTCCAGGGCCAGTGCTCTATTCACTGTACCACCTAGCTGCCCCATAAAAGCTTTTTAATTTAAGTAATTAAAATTATCCATTTTGCATTTCATAATGTTCTCTGTCTCTTGTTTCATCATAAATTCTTCTGGTCTCAATAGAGTTGACAGGTTAACTATTCCTTGCTCTCCTAATTTGCTTAAAGTATTGGCCTTTATATTTAAACTGTGTATCCATTTTGACCTTATCTTGGTATATCATGTAAGATGCTGGTCTCTGCTTAAATTTTGCCATACTATTTTCCAGTTTTCCCAGCAGTTTCTATGAAATAGTGAGTTCTTATCCCAGAAGCTGTAGATTTTGGATTTATCAAACAGTAGACAGTCATTGACTACTGTGTCTTGTGTACCTACCCTATTCCACTGATCCACCACTCTATTTCTTAGCCAGTAACAAATAGTTCTGATGATTGCTGCTTTGTAATATAGTTTTAGATCTGGTATTGCTAGACCACCTTCCTTTGCATTTCTTTTCATTAATTCCCTTGATATTTTGGACCTTTTGCTCTTCCAGAGGAATTTCATTATTATAATTTTTTCTAGCTCTATAAAATAATTTGTTGGTAGTTTGATTGGTATGGCAATTTAAGTAGGATTGTCATTTTTATGTATATTAGCTCTGCCATGAGCAACTGATATTTTTCCAATTATTTAAATATGACTTTATTTGTATGAAAAGTGTTTTGTAATTGTGTTCATATAATTCCTGGGTTTGTCTTGGTAGGTAGATTCCCAAGTATTTTATAACGTCCATAGTTACTTTAAATGGAATATTTCTTTCTACCTCTTACTGCTGGGCTTTGATAGTATATATAGAAAAGTCGGGGAGCGGAGCCAAGATGGCGGAGTAGAAACAGCTCATCCAAGCCTCTCTGCCCCCAGATTCTCCCCAAACTATGTAAAAAAGGACTCTGAACAACTTCTGGAGCCCCAGCACCCACAGAACAACACAGAGAAGCTAACCTCCCACTGAGGACAGCCCAGCAGCCCTGCAGGAAGGACCAGCGCAGCGGTCTGGGAGCCAGCAGCGCACACAGCGCAGAGAGCAGGAGCCGAGTCGAGCCGAGCCCAGGTTCGCGTGAGCCGAGGTTTTAGCCCCAGGGCGGCAGGGCCAGCAGCCAGCTGGAGGAACCCCAGAACACCAGGAGCTGTGGCGACTCCAGAATTATCAACACAGACTTGCCTAGGACAAAGTAAGAGGTTAGTGTCCTATGGACTTTGGGTCCAGTATTTAGGGAATGCGTCGGCTCCCTCCCCTGGGGGCTAGAAGCCGCTGAGGACAAACGCCATTTTGTAGTTTTCAAAGGCAGCTCTGGCTCCCAGCCTACAAATCGTGGGGAGATCCAGCGATCAGTCTTGGGGGGTAATCGCTCTTGCTTTAACCTCCCTGGATCTGGATTGTGATCTAGGGTGGAATTTGTGGGTGGGTTTACAGCTTGCCAGAAACAGAAGTTGCCCCCCACACGTTCGGGACGAAAATTCCTCTAGCTGGCCTTAAAGCCATAGTGTGGCAACAAGCCCAAAAGTCAAGCAATTAAGTGGCAACATGCCAAGGCAAAGGAAACAGAAAAATGCAACCCTAGACTCCTATTTTGGGGGCATAGAGCGGGAAAAGGACTGTGAGGTCAGAAGTCCTGCTTCAAAAGCCCCAGGGGAAAACATGAGCGGGTTGCAGGCCATAGAGGACCTTAAGAAGGACTTTAAAAATCAAATAAGAGAAGTGGAGGAAAAATTAGAAAGAGAAATGAGAAGGATGCAGGAAAAGTATGAAATGAGGGTCAACAGCCTGACTGAGGAAAACAACACCTTAAAAAATAGACTAGCTCAAATGGCAAAGGAGGCCCAAAAGGGCAATGAGGAGAAGAATGCCTTAAAAAGTCGAATTTGCCAGATGGAAAAAGAATCTCAAAAGTTCACTGAGGAGATTCATTCCTTCAGAGTTAGACTGGAGCAAATGGAAGCTAATGACTTTATGAGAAATCAAGATGCCGTTAAGCAGATCCAAACAAATGAAAGATTAGAAGGCAATGTGAAATATCTCATGGGAAAAACCACTGACCTGGAAAATAGATCCAGGAGAGACAATTTAAAAATTATTGGACTACCTGAAAGCCATGATCAAGGAAAGAACCTAGAAATCACCCTTCAAGAAATTCTCAAGGAAAACTGCCCTGATGTTTTAGATCCAGAGGGCAAAATAGAGGTTGAAAGAATCCACCGATCACCTCCTGAAAAAGATCCCAAAAAGAAAACTCCCAGAAATATTATAGACAGGTTCCAGAATCCCCAGATCAAGGAGAAAATACTACAAGCAGCCAGGAAGAAACAATTTCAATATTGTGGAAACACAATCAGAATAGCCCAGGACCTGGCAGCTTCTACACTGAGGGATCAAAGGGCATGGAATATGATATTCCAGAGGGCAAAAGAGCTGGGAATGAACCCAAGGGTCACCTACCCAGGAAAACTGAGTATTTTGTTTCAGGGGAAAATATGGGCATTCAGTGGAATACAGGACTTTCAAGCATTCTTGAGGAAAAAACCAGAGTTGAATAGAAAATTTGACATCCAGACGCAAGAAGTAAGAGATGCCTGAGAAGGTCATCAGGGAAAAGAAATCAAAAGGAACTTATCAAAGTTGAACTATTTACATTCCTATATGGAAAAGCAGTAACTGTGACTGATGATATCTTTCTCACTATGAAAATAATGGAAGAAGGGTGTGTGGTCATATGAATACATATGTGAATGTGTGTATATGGTTACAGTTATATATGGATAGAGGGCATAGGTTGAATTTGTTGGGAAGGGAGAATACTCAAGGGATGAAATTATGAGGTGAGAGAGGAAAGTGGCAAGAGGAGATGGGGAGAGACAGGGTAGGGTAAACTATCCCATGTAGAAGAAGCAAGGGGAAGTGGTTGCAAAGGAGGGGGAGAATAAGGAAGGCTAAAAAGGCAAAACCACATTCACATTGAATTTGGTTCAGGGAGAAAATGACATACATACTAAATGGGATATCTCAACCTGCAGCAGGATAGGGGGAAGGGGGATGAGAGGAGGGATGATGGATGGGAGGGCATCCTTGGGGTGAGGGGAGGTTGGAAGTACCCACTATAGAAGAGGGACAGGATCATGTAGGGAATGGACCAGGTGGGGGGTGGGATGAGTGGGAGGGAATTTTAAGCAGCCTTGTACAATATATCTACTATGATAATGTTTTGCATAGCTAGACATGTACAATATATACTGAATTACTTATCTCCCAAGAAGGAATGGGTGACAAGGGAGGAAGGAAATGGATCTGAAATTCGAGGTCGTAACATTAAATGTTTCAAATATATATAAATACTATTATTAATACTCTTGCTTGTAATAGGGAGATAAGATGTGCAGGCATTGGGATACAAAGACTCACCTTCCTCTAATGGAAAAGTCGATGGGGGTATGGGAGAAGGTATGGGAGAGAGCAGATTGGAGGAAGTGATATCTTGTGGGACTACTATTCTGGGAGGTTGGGTAGGGGAATAATGGGGGGAAAATGATTGTAACTCAAAATCTGGCGGAAATGAATGATGTAAAACAGAATTTAATAAAGCATTTGTTTAAAAAGAAAAGAAAAAAAAGAAAAGTTGATGATATGTGGGTTTATTTTATGTCTTTCAGCTTTACTAAAGTTTTTAATTGTTTCAAGTGTTTTTTTACTTGATTCTCTAAGTTTACCATCATTTTATCTGCAAAGAGTGATAGCTTTGTTTCTTCATTGCCTATTCTGATTTCTTCAATTTCTTTTTCTTCTCTTATTGATAAAACTAACATTTCTAGTACAATATTGAACAGTGGTGATTATGGACATCCTTGTTTCACCCTGTTCTTATTGGTATGGCTTCTATCTTATCCCCATTACATATAAGGCTTATTGATGGTTTTAGGTAGATACTGCTTACAAAATAAGGAAAACTCAATTTATTCCTATGTTCTCAAGTGTTTTTTTTTTTTAAGCAATTTGGGTTAAGTAACTTGCTCAAGGTTACACAGCCATTCATTATTTATGTGTGGGTGCTCATTTTCTGAGGCTGGAACCGATCCTGGGTCCTCCCGACTCCAGGGCCGGCACTCTTACTTACTGTGCCACCTAGCCGCCCCTCAAGTGCTTTTTTAATAGGAATGGGTATTGTATTTTGTCAAAAGTATTTTTCTGCATCTATTGAAATAATAATTTAATTTCTGTTAATTTCATTATTGATAGTTTTCCTAATATTGAACCAGCTCTGCACTTATGGTATATTATCCTCAAGATAAGTTGCTGTAATCTCTTTGCTAATATTTTTATTTAAAATTTTTCCATCAATATGCATTAGTGAAATTAATCTGTAATTTTCTTTCTCCTTTTTGGCTCTTCCCAGTTCAGATATCAGTACCATATTCGTATCATAAAAAGAGTTTGGTAGGACTCCTTCTTTGCCTATTTCCTAAAAAAGTTTATATAGTATTGGAATTAATTGTTTAAATGTTCAGTAGAATTCACTTGTAAATCCATCTGGAGATAATTTCTTAGGGAGTTCATTGATGGCTTGTTCAATTTCTTTTTCTGAAATGGGATTATTTAAATATTTTAATTCCTCTTTGGTTAATCTGGACAATTTATATTTTTGTAAACATTCATTCATTTCACGTAGATTGTCAGACTTATTGACATATAGTTGGGCAAAATAGTTCCCAATTATGGTTTTAATTTCCTCTTCATTGGTGGTGAATTTACCCTTTTCATTTTTTTTTTTAACAAAAAACCACAGAGCTACTTTATTTCCAATTCCAAGCAGCAGGTTCCATTAGAAAACCATGGAAGGGAAGGGAAGGGACACATTAGCAATTGCCATATCAGGACCCCATGAGCAAGGAGTCCTGAGTGTCTTGGGATTGGGCTAAAGGAGTCCCTGGGAAAGAAGCCTGAAGCTGGGGGAAGAGGTGAGAAGACCAGGCAATATTAAATGATGTTCCTGTATCTGCTTAATCTACTCAGTGGCTTGAGGATCAGAGAAGGTGGACTTCTTGCTTCCCTGCCCTCCTACCCCAGGACATACTCCCCCACAAAAAAATCACCTTGTATCTTTTACCCATCTTGTATATAACTATATATGTATAGTCTGGCTTCCCTCCCCTCTCCAATAGAAATATAAACCCCCGAGGGAGTTTCACTTCTTCCCCTGTATCCTCAGTGCCTAGCACAGTACCCAGCACACAGTAGGCACTTAATAAATGCTTGTTAATTTGATAGTGCAAGGCAGAGCAGAAGGCAGGGGTAGAAGTTCCTGGTGGGACCAGGGTGAGGCAAAGCAAAAGGGGGCAAATGTGTGATTGAGGCAGATTATAGAATAGTGGCAGAGAGGGTCACTGAATGAGCTGGACATAATTTGCTGGGAAGAGGCCAAAGCGACCATGGCAACGTTCCCGCCACCAGCCCTCATCTATCATCTCGATGTCAGTGATGGTGTCATCTGGATCGAACGATATCTCATCGCTGCCCTCTCCTTGGTAATCATACAGGGCAATGGCTGAGATCCCTACAGATCCATCCTTAGATCCAATCCCGGCACAATGCGGGGGCTCCACAACGTCCTCGTAGTCACCTTCTCCATCTTCTTCACACAGTTGGGCTACATCCTCATAGTCATTCTCCTGACCTTCCCCCAGGCCTGATTTTTCCAAGTCCATCACGTCCTCATAGTCATTCTCAGGCTCCAGCTCAGGTTTCGGTTCTGGCTCTGGCATTGGCGGATAGCCTGGCTCCTCTAGGGTCTGGAACCTATCAGGAGTCCTGGGGGGCAGAGCTGGGGGCTCCTCATTTTCTGGCCACTCATTGTCCTCTGGAGGAGCCCCCTTTGAGGGCAGGGCTGGCACTGGAGGAAGCTCTTTGTGTGCTGCTGTGGGTGCTATCTTGGGTGGCAGGCAGCTCTCTACCTGAGACCTGTCCTCTGAGGGGCTTTTCTTGGGGACTGGAGTGGGCACTGCAGGCTTCTTTGACACCAATTTTCGTTCCTGTGGCTTCTCTTCTGCCTGCTTCCTGTTCTCTTCTGCCATGGATTCAAATTTTGCCTTCAGTCCACGGGCCCCACTGGAAGCCGCCTCTGTCGGTGTGGTCTTCATATAAGCTGATGTTGGAGCTTCCATCTCACTGAAGCTGGCTGCACTCTTGTCTACTCGATCCTTCTGTACCCCATATTGACCACCAAAGCCTTTGGCATAATCCCCACATTCCTCAGCAGCAGCTTCTCAGTGTCTCCCTCATGGGACCACTATAATAGACTCCCCTACCCTTTTCATTTTTGATACTAGTAATTTCATTTTCTTCTTTCTTTTTTAAAATCAAATTAACCAAATGTTTATTTTAGTGTTTTTTTTTCATAAAACCAGCTTAATTTATTTGTTATTTTCATTTACTAGTTATTATTAGTTAATTTGCTAATTTAATAGTTTTCCTCATCTCAATTTTATTAATCTTTCCTTTGGTTTTCAGAATTTCTAATTTAACATTTAATTTGGGGTTTTTAATTTGTTATGTTTCAAACTTTTTAAATTGCATGCCCAATGCATTGATCTCTTTCTCTATTTTATTCATGTAAGCATTTAGAGATACAAAATTTCCCTAAGAACTGCTTTGGTTGAATCCCATTAGTTTTTGTATGTTGTCTCATTATTGTCATTTTTTATGAAGTTACTGATTATTTCTATGATTTGCTGTTTGACCCACTCATTCTTTAGGATAAGATTATTTCATTTCCAATTAATTTTAAGTCTATCTTTCCATGTCCCTTTATTGCATGTAATTTTTATTTCACCATGATATAAATAAGATGCATTTAATATTTCTGTCTTTCTGCATTAGATTGTGAGGTTTTTATGCCATAATACCTGGTCAGTTTTTGTGTAGGTGCTATGTACTGCTGAGAAAAAGTTATTTTCCTTTCAATCCCCATTCACTTTTTTCCAGAGGTCTACCATGTCTAATTTTTCTAAAATTCTATTCTCCTCCTTAACTTCTTTCTAGTTCATTTTGTGGTTAAATATATCTAGTTCTGAGAAGTGGAGGTTGACATCCCCCACTGGCATAGCTTTACTGTCTGCTTCTTTCTGTAACTCACTTAACTTCTCCTCTAAAAACATGAATGCTATACCGTTTGGTGCATATATGTTTAGCATTGATATTATTACTTCATTGTCTATAATAACTTTTAGCAGGATATAGTTTTCTTCCTTATCTCTTTTACTTAGATCTATTTTTGCTTTTGCTTTGTCTGGGATCAGAATTGCTAACCCCCCCCCCCTTTTTTTTTTAGCATAATGTATTCTGTTCCAGCCTTTTTTACCTTTACTTTGTGTGTATCTTGTGCTTCAAATGCATTTCTTGTAAACAGCATACTGTAGGATTATGGTTTTTAATCCACTCTGCTATCTGTTTATGTTTTATGGGAGAGTTTATCCCATTCACATTCACAGCTATGATTACTAACTGTATCTTTCTCTTTATCCTGTTTCCCCACTTCTTATACTTTTATCCCTCCTTTCTCCCATTCCCTCCTTACCAGCCTTTTGCTTCTAACCAACACCTCCCTCAATCTGTCCCCACTTCTTTCGGCCTCAGCCCCCTCCCTTTCCTTTCCTCTTTCCCCTACTACTTCCTATAGGTTAAGATAGATTTCTATATCAAATTAGGTATGGAAATAAACAATAAATTGAGTGCTTATATTATTCCCTCTTTGAGCCAAATCCAATGAGAATAAGATTCAAATAATGTTTTCCTCCCTCCCTTCTTCCCCTGTACTATAACAGGTCTTTGCAGAACATGTGATATAATTTACCCTTTTCTGCCTCCTTTTTCTCCCAGTATGATCCTTTTTCACCCCTTAACTATTTTTATCATCACATCAAAGTCCACTTATACCCACTCTCTCTTTGTCTCTCTGATTCTGTCTGTGTCTGTCTCTGTCTGTCTCTGTCTCTCTGTCTCTGTTTCTCTCTCTATCTCTGTCTCTGTGTCTCTGTCTCTCTCTGTCTATGTCTCTGTCTCTCTGTCTCTGTCTATCTGTCTCTCTGTCTCTCTCTCTGCCTCTCTCTCTCTGTCTCTCTCTCTGTCTCTCTCTGTCTCTCACTCTGTCTCCCTGTCTCTGTCTCTCTGTCTCTGTCTCTCTGTCTCTGTCTCTCTCTGTCTCTCTGTCTCTCTCTCTCTCTCTCTCTCTCTCTCTCTCTCTCTCTCTCTCTCTATCTATCTATCTATATATGTATACCTCAAGAGCTAAAGTATCATCTTCCCATTTAGGGATGAAAACAGTTTAACCTTATTGAATGTTTTTTTTTTCTTTCCTGTTTGCCTCACACACACACACACACACACACACACACACACACACACACATACACACACACAATGATGGTTGTATCTAAATATGATTGGTTTCCTTCTCTTTTATTTAGGCATTTAAAGATTTCATTCTTAGAAGGGGCCTATAGGCTTTACCAGACTGCTAAAGAGGTCCATGATACAAAAATGGTTCAGAACCCCTTATCTACAGGATGCCAGCAGCTGGTGATGTCTTCATAACCTTTTTAATCCCAAAGATATCCATCATCTTATGACACCAAAACACAGTGGGCTTTTCTGGGCCTAGTTCAATTTCTCAGAAACACTATCGCAATTCACCTGAATCTCAACCAGGTGAGACTTCTGCTTCACAGCAGACATATTTGGGTATGGGTAATAACCCAGATAACACGGTAACATTTTTTTCACAATGATGAAGCCTTTGTCCAGTTGTTTCTTGCCATTTCTTTCAGTTCTTGGTGAAGGTCTTTTGCTTAGATCTGTACCACTTACTGCAGAATTTTCTCATTCATTCATTACTAATGTGCTCATCAAAGATGATTTGGAGCTATAGAGGCTACAGGGGATGTGCATATAGCCCACAAAGTAGATAAAGCCAGTCTTAAAACTCAGGAAGGCTGTGAGATAGATGGTTTGGAGGGATCATCTTTGGGGAATCTCTTCACCTTCCTGTGATGTCTGCTGCTTCTCTTCTAAAACAGGAAGCACAGAAACCCATGCTCAAGAATGGAGAATTCCTGGTGATATGTGCTGCTATTGCTGTTGAGGTGATCAGGGAGAGAAATTGAACAGAAGCTGGGTAAAGCCAATGGTGGAGCAGCAGGAAGCAGCACAGTGAACTTTTATGCCTCTATCTACAGAAATTCCTCGAAACATACATAGATGAAGATCAGACTGAATCATGATGGGAAAATTTAAGATAAAATTAATGAGTTATTTTTCCACCCCATGTGTGCATAGGTACACAAGACAGAGAGATCTGCAGACAGTGTAATGATGTCTGGCCAGGACGTACAGTGGAGCATTCTGCTGTCCAGGGAGAACTGTGTAGTAGAGCAAAAGGAGGGCAGAGTCCCACACCAGGGCACCCCTAGTTCCACACAGTTCTGGGTTACAGGTGTAGGGTGAATTGAGGATGGGACCTTTGCCCATGCCTCAATTCCACCCTTCCAGTGGAGAGTAGGTTCCAAAGCAAGCAGTAGTAGCTTTGTGGCTCAGAGACCAAGCACCAAGGAGGGACTCAATTCCAGTTTCTAGCCCAGTTCAAATCCCACAGAGGAATAACCAAGATAGAAGTGCCAGACTAATGGAAGTATTTTGTCACTGAATCAATAGAACTATATGTATTAAGTAGCATTATATAGCCCAGCTGACTAATAGTGGCTCACTATACATATTTATAATAGGGATTTTGTTTTTCTTATCATTCTCAGTTGGGGGGCAGTGTACTGAGTGTGAAAGGTGGTAGATTTTTTTTGCTGATTGAATACATATGTGTGTGTATATATATATATATATATATATATATATATATATATATATATATGAGTTTTTTTTTTAAGAAAGAAGTTGCTTATCACTTACTGAGCTCTAGATCTTATGATGCCATATTGCACAATCACCTTTGATCCAGAGTTGCCCATTTTTCCGCTGGGTGGTGAAAAATGATCCCTCTAAAAATGTGGTTAGGACATAAGGAGCTTTTTTCATTAATTGGAAATGATGTATTAAAAAATGAACTCACCCATGTCCCTTAGGTGCTAGTGCTCTTCACAAAAATGTATGACTCTTCCAGAGCTTAAGGCCTCTAGTACTAATTTCAACATTCTACCTCCTTCTCAGTTTTGGTTTGTACTAGCCTAATGGCCCTCCATTTATGAGAACATTTCTCTTGATCAATATGTGAAAGCATCTTGAGGAATGAGTTAGATAAGATATTCCTGGGAGGTAGCCATGGGTTTGGCAAAGTGGTCTGGGACCTAGAAAGAATAAAATTAGACAATCAAAAGCTTTTCCCTTTGGGGTCAGTGCTAATGGAGGAATTTTATTGATGCCACTTGATATATATGATTGTTTCTGAAGTCTTCCAGCATCCATCAGAAACACATCTTCTACTGAAATAAATAACCAGGTAGAAAAAAATGACTGAGGAGAATGGCAGAGGTTTAAGAGTATGTCCAAGGACAATCTGAACTCAGGGGTCGTGTTGCTGTGCTGTGCTGGGTATGGGACCACATGACCCCACCAAAGAGCTAGGCAGCTCTCTTTGCCTTCTGCTTCTCCTCATGCCAAGTACCCCACGTGGCTCTGGATTTGCCCCTAACTCACAAGTTGACCCTCTTGATCAAGTGATTTTCCTCTTCTAATTAAAAGCTTCATCATAACTCCCCTGAATACCCAGGGAGGAGTATTCCACCTCCCAGAAGCCAGTTGATGAATCAGTGTCATTTGAGGTAGGGAAAGGGCATTCCAGTCCTTGGATCCAACTTCTAAGAAGACTTATCTGATAAGTCTTGACAACTTTGACATAGTTGTGTTTGGCGCTCTTTGGCTTTTCCTTATTTCTTCTCCAGAGAAACGTTTACTTGGGCTTTGAGGTATCTGCTCACTTGGGGAGATCACTCTGGATCAGCAGGTCTTCTTTCTCCAAGAGTGGTTCTAACAACTCCCCCTTAAAAGTGACTGGGGGAGCAGAGCCAAGATGACACAGTGAAAGCAGGGACTTACCTGAGCTTGTTCCTCAAACCCCTCCAAATTTCTGAAAAAAAACAAACAAACCAAAAAAAACCCAACAACACCACAACTCTCAACAAAGTCTAGAGCTACAGAACCCACAAAATGATAGAGTGAAACCCATCTCCAGTCCAAGACATCCTGGAATGACAGGAAGGATCTATTACACTGAGCTGGGAGTGGAGCACAGTCTAGGGTGGCCCGTGCTGTCACAGATGGACCAAAGCAGGTCTCAGGGGACTGAATCACTGGCAACTGTGGCAATTTCTAGACTCGTCAACCCACAAATGCCAAAGACAAAGTAGAAGGTCAATGGGGGAAACTGTGTCAGACCTGGGTGAGAGAAGAGCACAGTCTGGTCCCAGCCCTGGGGTGGCAGAGGTGGTAGTGGCAGTAGCAGCAGCAGCGGTTGCTTCCAGAGCTCCAGGCCCACAGATAGTGGTGAGATCAAGCAGCTGGTCAGAGGGTGAATGCAGGGATCTCTTTGCTGGCATTGAGGCATGATTCTCTTGCTTTGCCTTACTTGGATCTGGTTTGCAGTCTTGGGTGGCAGACCTGAGGTGAGGAGGAATGCTGGCATGGCAGAGTTTGTGGTGGTTGTGGAGAGGGAGTCCTCCTCACAGTTCCAAGGCAGAAAATAGTGCTTGGAGTCACTCATAGACCAGAGCACAGGTCAGGAGAGGAGTAAACACCTCTCTTTTGATCATACCCCTTTAGAAGAACTGAAAATTTACAGATGCCTAAGAGTAGCTCTGACAACAGCTATCAAAATACCTGAAAATTGGGACAGAGTTCTCTTCACTCTGAAAGCAGAGTCGTACCTTGACAAAGAGCTCAAAAGTCAAGTAGCTGACTGGAAATGTGAGCAAACAGTGTTTAAAAAATCAGACTATAGAATCTTACTTTGGTGACAAAGAAGATCAAAACATATAACCATAAGAAGATAAATCAAAGCTCCTATATCCAAAGCCTCTAAGAAAAATATGAATTGATCACAGGCCATGGAAAAGTTAAAAAATGATTTTGAAGATCAAGTAAGAGAAGTAGAGAAAAATTGGGAAGAGAAATGAGTGATGCAAGAAAATTATGAAAAACAAGGCAACAGCTTTGCTAAAGGAGACCCCCCCAAAAAATACTGAAGAAAATAACACCTTAAAAATAGATTTACCCAAATGGCAAAAGAGGTCCAAAAAGCCAATGCAGAAAATAATGCTTTCAAAAACAGAATTGGCCAAATGAAAAGGAGGTCCAAAAGCTCACTGAAGTAAATAATTCCTTAAAAATTAGAATGGAGCAAATGGAAACTAAAGACTTTATCAGAAATTAAGAAATTTAAAAAATGGCAGGGGACATTGGGTGGCATGATTCAAAGGTGCTTTACTTTCTAATGGAATAGGGAGGTCAAATTATTTCTGCATAAATATGGTGAGTATGAATTTGTCTGGAAGAAGGGGGATTCCTTAAGAAACTTGGTGATGGTCATGAGTTCCTGGATAAAAGTCATAAAGAGGCTTTATTTAGCTCCTGTAAAAATAGGCATAACCTCATCAGAGGCCTCTAAAAAGACAAACAAGTATCATCCTTCTGATGGGGTTCCTAGGGAGGATAAGGTTTTGGTTGTTGGGCCAGTGAACACTGAATATGTATAGCACAAGTCTTAGTATTTTGGGGATAGGAGGAGCCTGCCATAAGCAGTACTAAAAGGAAAAGATGATAAAAAACTCAAAATATATAACAAAAGAAAAATAAACAATAAACAGAAAATTAATGGTTTTTCAATAACAATGACCTAGAAGAAAACAAAAACCAGAAATCTCATGTTTTACCTCGCTTTCACAAGAATCAAGTACTGTGGTTCTCAATGGTCTGGTCTTGGTATCAAGTCTTTGTATCACCACTGACACTGGGATAGTCTGCTTAAAAGACCTCTTAGTTTCCTTATGTAATGAATGAAAACCCTGAGGGACAGAGAGGAACAGAGTTTCTGGTAATTAATAATCAATTTATTAATTAGGCTAGCCAGAAATCAACAAATTGATGGTCAGCAGTTTCAGTAACCAAAGATGCCAAACACCTTAAATCTCTTCTGAATGGGAATTCCCCTGACAAGTGAAGTGGACTGACAAGTGCTTGGACTATTTGTGCCTGACCTGTGCTAGAGCTTTCTAAGGTCATATTGGTCTGATGAGCTACAGTTAAAGACACTGTACCTTGACTCTAACGTAGTGATGTGATTTTGGTCCTCTTCAGGACTGAAGGACAGCAATCAACTAAGGTGGGCTAGAAATTTTCAGTGCCTCCTATTCAGAACGCGCCTCAAAGCATCTGAGCAACGGGAAACCATCTCCACCTGGATTTCTCTAGCTAGTTTTTTTCCCTTTATTAGCTCAGTTGCCCCAAGGATTGGGTACTTCCTCCAGGCAAAGATTTGCTCAGACTGGATTCTGTTTATACTCTAAAACAGAAAATAGGTCCCCCAGTTGGGAGAGCTAGAAACAAATCTCATCATTTTATCATGCCACTTAGAGGCCAACTGACCTTTTCAGGAGTTGGGTTTTAACAGAAATAAAAGGAAAAGGGTGGATCAAAAACTAATAGCTATTAATATAATGGTATATTAATTTCTCTCTCTTACTGCAGTTGAACTTAACCTAGGATGGGAAGGGATGACTATGTCAGAAGTATCTGTGCCTCAGCTCTGAAGTTCCTGATGTTGATTTTTCTTTCCTCAGCACTACTTTACATTAGAAGACTAGCTATGAAGTGCAAAGCTTTAGTGTCACCCACAATATATACTTGATCATAGAGATCTGGTACTTGTTCTTTTTTTTTTTCTTTTTGGAGTGGGGGAAGGCAGGGCTATTGGGGTCTTGGGGTTAAGTGACTTGCCCAAGGTCACATGGCTAGTAAGTGTTAAGTGTCTGAGGCCAGATTTAAACTCAGGCCCTCCTGACTCCAGGGTCAGTGCTCTTTCACCGCACCACCTAGCTGCCCCTGGTATTTGTTCTTTATGAAGGGGAGGCAAAGCATGAAATTTCTGAATTTCATTCTCTTCCACATTTAGTCACTTTTTTGAAGGGTCATTTTTAATTATTTTATTATTTATTTGTTATTTTATTTTTGCTATATTTTTAGCTTAGTTTTTTTTCTCATCTTTTCCATCTAATACAGCCTATGCCAAAAGTCTTCCTATCCCCAAGATTACAGTTGCATAGTATTCTAGTCTCAAAGCCATATATGTAGGGGAAAGTTCTCTTAAAGAACTTTAGGACCTTCCCACTAAGTGATAGGTTGTTATAAGATCAATACCAACCAAGGCTCTGTCTCTCCCTCTAATTTATAAGTTAAAGTAGTTCCTTCCCCAAAAGACATAGAAACTGTCTCCATCACTTATTGGTCCAGGGAGTTAAAGCTAAAGTGACATTGTCATTGACACAGTTTTCTGATGTCCTGAGGCCCAGCTAATGTGGTTTACTGGCCACCCAATGGCATAAAAGAATCCTGCCCACATGGAGTCAAAGTGTCCCAAGTCCAAATCACCACATCTTGCCCTGATGACTAGACCTTTTTTCATTGTAGAGTGGGAGTGGGATGAAGTGAGGGGATGGAGATCGGGGAATGTGGGGAAAGAGAGATTTCTACTACTATAGCTAAGTGCTATGCTAGGGCTAAATAAACCTGTTGTTAACTGTTGAATGATATAATTTTATTGAATAATGAAACTAAACTTCCAGGGCACTGACTTGAATCAGATCTACCCTACAACCTATGTAAGAAATGTATTGGAGAAGGAAAGAACAAGATAAGGAGACCAATTAGAAGACTATTGCAATAGTCCAAGCAAGAAGTCATGAGGACCTAAACCAGGATAGTAGCCATGGAAATAGAAAGAAGGGGGTAGATATGAGAGATGTTGTAAAGGAAGAATTGACAAGATTTGGCAACTGATTGGATATGGGTGGGGAGGAGTGAGAAGTCAAGATTAGTGAAAAGTTGCCCATTTGTGTGACTGATAAGGAAGGTCAGAAGGGGAATGGGTTTGAAGGCAAAGATGATGAGTACTGTGTGAGCCTGTGGAAGTTAAAAATTTCTATGGGACCCAAATTCAATTTGAAATGTTTATCAGGAACTCAAAAAAGAGATGGATATAAAGATCTGGAAGTTATCTCTATAGAGACAGTTAAACTATAGGAGTCAACAAACATATGTGTTTGTTGTACTAAGTGCTGATACAAAGGAGGTAAATAATACATGGCCTCAGCCCCTATTGTAATAGAAAAGACAATATGCAAACTACTTGCATTATATATACATAGATATAGGCATACATATATACACATATATGTATGAAAATTACATGTATATACATATATATGTATACTACATGTAAAATAGAGAAGTCAGGTGGTGAGAGCATTCAGGGCATGAAGTATGGGGAGGCATTCAATGCAAAGGCAGAGAGCAGAGTTTTGTATTTGAGGAACAGGAAAAAGACCAGTATCACTAGGTCTTGGAATATACAAAGATTAGAAAAGTAGGAAAAGGCCAGGTTGTGAAGTTCTTTGGAAGCTAAACAGGATTTTCTATGAGATCCTGGAAGTAATAGGAAGTCACTAGAATTCATTGTATTAGAGGAAGAAGGGAATGACATAGTCAGACCTACAGAAGATAACTGAGGAGAGAGAGGATGAGTAGGGAGTAGGGAGAGACTTGAGGCAAGGTGATCAACTAATAGGCTATTGTAAGAGTCCAGAATGAAGTTCTACACCAGGATGGTGACAATGTCAGAGGAGAGAAAAGGGTATAGTGAAAGACACTGTAAAGGTAGAAGTGGTAAAACCTGGCAACAGATTTGATAAGTTCACCAAGAGAGGGTGTAGAGAGAGAAGGCAACGCAAGACTAAGCCTTGGAACACATTCAGAGTTAGGGATAGGCTCTAGATAATAATCCAGCAAAGATGAATGAGGAGGAATTATTCAGTAAAGAAAGTAATGTCACAAAAACCCAGAGAGAAGAAAGTATACAAGAAAATGCATATTCAACAGTGATGAATGCTGCAGAGAGGTCAAGAATAATGACTAGCCAGTAATTTCTCTTTAATTTATAATGCTATGACTAATGGAACTACTTTCTTCGATTCTATATCTTAGCCAAATAAATTAACAAACATTGGCTGCATTTGTCTGAATGGGAAACTTGGAATCCTAGATCTCTAAGACTCTTCCAGAACTTAAGGCAGCACTGTGGCTACATAGTGAATTAGATCTATTAAAACCCCGTTTGTTACCATTTGTGTGAAACCTTCATTTCTTTTCTGGTATATTCTATTGCTATTATATTCATTTCCTATTTTTTGCCAGATTTACTTCCTGAAGAAGGGTAGAGGTTCCTAGATGTGCATCTAATGTGGGGACCTTGGCCATCTCTATGAATGACATCAGAAACAAGACATAGTTGTTTTGAAGCTCCTCTGATACTAACACATGAAGCAGCCATGATAGCTGAGCTGTTGGGATGGCAGAGATATAAAAGCAAGGAGGAGAGAACTTGTGGGCTAATGTTTACAAGACTGGCCCATTCTATTGTTATTACAATAATTTGTATTGGAATAAGTTAGTCAGTTAAAACTTATTTGTAGCGGTTTTAGCTAAGGAGATGTTTTTCTGGTGCATAACTATGGTGTTTCCCTGTGTTTCTGACTTTTCCTTCTGTTGTATAATCCCCGGGAAAGTAATGCCCTGTTGTGCTAAGAGCTCTCCAGAGTCTTAGCACAGAGAACATAAAATCTTTAGGCTTTGGTGGTAATGAATCTAGTGTCACAGGCAGGATTCTTGAAAACGTCCACGTATCTTACCTGTTCTCCAGAGTGTGCCTGTGAAATAAGTCATAGGACTCAAAAAGTCAGATTTTGACACTTAATATTCTATACTGTCTATCTATTCCAAGGGCCAGAAAGCTCTCATAGGATCTCAGAGTTGGAAAGATCTTCAGGGATCATCTAGTTACTAGTTATATTAAACTCAAGTATAAATCATATCTGAAGAATGAATCCTCTCTATAGAATATCTGACAAGCGCAGCCTTAGCTTGAACATCCTTAGTAACATGAGACAGCCTTTTAAGAATTGTTCTAATTGTAGTATGTGGGTGCACTTCCCTAATACACAGAATGAGTTCTCTAGATGTTGGCTCTCTGAGATTCAAAGTAATGGCTCATAAGCCCTTGCCACTGTGTTTGTCTTTTGTAGTTAACCAGAAAACACAACTAGCTTATTAGCAAAAGCATTTCATGAAATGGCATAGTTCAACACTCTTCCACATATCCACCTAGCATCAACATGGATATACAGAGAAGCACACAGGAAAACATGTTTGTGACATACATGGCGAAATGTGCAAGGTCCATGTGAGGAAGATGCTGCAGGCTATGGATCTCTTCACATTGCTCCTCCACTGACCACAGTTTCGTAGTTTCCACCAGAGGCTGCTTTGCTAATCACTGTTGGATGACTATAGTTTCCATTGCCTTCAGCCTTTAAATCTCAGCTTAAGTTCTTGTTTAGGGTACTCCTATGTACTTTTAGGAAAAAACAACGACCAGTATCCTTGCCCTTGGAACAGTAGAG
Organism: Gymnobelideus leadbeateri; assembly: GCA_011680675.1. Classification (NCBI taxonomy): domain Eukaryota; kingdom Metazoa; phylum Chordata; class Mammalia; order Diprotodontia; family Petauridae; genus Gymnobelideus; species Gymnobelideus leadbeateri. The sequence goes on along the minus strand of WOXC01007515.1, from coordinate 166,872 downwards.
ACCGCCACTGCCTTGTCCCCTGAGAGTCTTGACTATGAAATATCCCATCTTTCAAGCATGAGATTTTCAAGAGAGCAAGATTTCCCAGCAAGCTAATGCTCTTTAACTTAGCTTTTTCATTCCACAAATCTCCTGAAGGGCTTGGTTCATTCCATTAGAGACTTTACTCTAGCTAATTGTGATTCTCCAACACACTTCCAAAATTTTCATGTCTGCAGACTAGTCTGCAGACATGAAATAATCGAGTAATGGTTATTTGCCTAATAATTACTAATGCCAGGATTTATAATTCCCCTGTTTTTAGAACTCTTAATTTTCTGCTATTCACCAATGTAAAGGTATGCCTAGAGGTATGTGGGAAGTGTGGGTATAGAGACCATCTTTGTCAAGAAGGAAAGATTTCTATAGCTCAACAGCATTCCAGGCCTTTTCATATCCACATTCTGTCATTCAATGTTTGAAATGGTCAGGATATTAAAATATTTATATCAAAAACAGGTGAAGATAATATTCTTAGTTAATGTCTATGTTGTCATTGTATTAAAAATAGATTAACCTAAACAATAGTAATAAAAAGTTTTAATTCAGAGAGCACCTACTCTTCCAAAAACTCAATATATTTAACAGAAAATTCAATATGTTGTTTACCCTTGTGTCCATTGTATACATGCAAACATTCCTAAAAAGCAGCATAATATAGGAGAAAGCATGTTGGAGACCTGGGATTGAATTCTGTGACACTTCTACCTATGTGACTTTCTTCTTGGGTCTTAAGTTTTCTCATCTGTAAAATAAAAAAGTTGGACAAATTTCCTTTCCAACTCCAATATATTATATCAAAGAAACCAAAGAAATTAATTCTAATTAGATGAAACTGTCATTGGGGCCATGTGTAGACCCTGACACAGTAAAAAATTGTTCATTAAGAATCACTATAGGGGCAGCTAGGTCGAGCAGTGAATACAGAACCAGTCCTGGAGTCAGGAGGACCTGAGTTCAAATCTGGGCTCAGACACTTGACACTTACTAACTGTGTAACCTTGGGCAAGTAACTTAACCCCAATTGCCTTGCCTTCCTCCCTCCAAAAAAAAAAAAAAAGGAATCACTATGGCCTGTCTATCCTATAACCTAAGTGAAAGAGATCCAGAAGTATTGAATTGATCATGTGGCCATTCCTTACACAAAAGACCTAAAAGGACATTGTCATCTTTCAATTATGAAAGTGCTTTCTAAGGACTTTCTAAGTGCTTTCTGAGGACCAAGTGTATCTATTAAAACTTGGTGGGTAATGGAAGAAAAAAGGATGATAGATATGGGACGGGAGAATAGAGGGCTCTTAGAAATATAAAGAAGATCTGGGTTCAAGTCCTGGCTCTGTCATTTAATAGTCATGTGACCTGAGCAAGTCATTCAACCCCATAGGGCTTTAGTATCCTTATCTGTAAAATGAATGTAAAATACTTTTGCTGTAGGATTGTTAAAAGGTACAAATAAGATAATGGATATGAAAGAACTTGGAGACCATAAACTGCATTATTTATTCTATCTGTCGCATGTTATTATTAATAAAATAAATAACACAACATGTGTATTGTACATTTGTCTTTTCTAAAGTACTTTCATATCTATTTTTTCATTTTATTTTCAACATTTCTGTGAGACAAAGATAAAAGTTATAATTCTTATTTTACAGATGTAGAAACTAAGGCAAAGGATGGTTAAATTACTTGTCCAAGACCACCCCGTAAGCAAGTCACAAAATCTAAGTCTCTTTAAAGAATTTAGAATTGGAAGGAAGTTTAGTGGTCAGTCATCTCATCCAAGTCTCTCATTTTACAAATGAATAACTGAAACTCAAAGAAGTATTTGAGTTCCCTAAAATCACGTAAGTCAAATTTAAGCCCAAGTCACATAATATAAAATTTGGAATGCTTTCATTGACTCCTACTCTGGTCTTTCTACTACCTTACATTTGGTAGTTGAACAGCCCTAAAAAGGGCTCAGCAACCCCTCAAACCAAAGATATTTATTCCTTCCTGAACACCCCATACAGTCCACCTTTTGTCTCTACCTATCAACCAAGTCTCACCTGTGACTCCAAGAAGCTGTAGCATGCACAGTGAGCACATCCTGGTAAAACTGTCTCAGCAGACGGGCTAAACCAGGTAACTGATAGGCCTCAAACCCATTGGTGAGTTAGAGAGATATCTACTCTAAGTATGTGAAGACATCCCTGGCGGAATAGGCAGATGAGAACAATTTGTTCCAAAGGCCGGCCATGAATGTGACTGAAGCAGAAATTGTGGCACACTGAGTGCTTGGTCAAACATTGAAGGTGCCAAGGTTATGCACTGCAAGCCGGGCCATTGCCAGTCATCTTGACTTTTGTTCTGCCACTAGACTTTGATGACTCAGGAAGAGAGAGGGAGGCTGACAACTTTGTGAAACTCTGCCTCACTTCAATCCAATCCACGCACAAGTCAAGACATCACTCTATGATGTCATTGATCCTCTTTGAAAATGAAGGATGAATTATAATAGTTTGGTTGTTGAGAAAAGTTAGGTAATAAAAACAAATAATCAGACTAACACAAAAAAAATCACCCTGGAGATCAATTAAAAATACCACCACCCCCTAAATTAGAACCCAGGAAACTATATCTCACTACTAAATTGTGAATTCCACGTGAGGAGGGGCCATGTCTTATTTAATCTCTGCATCTTCCCCAGAACCTAATACACAATAGATGCTTAATAAATATTGAAGTTGAAGTTGACATTGTAGTTTGTCTTGTGAGGAGGCATTCTCTAATATGAGGAACACTAATGCTAATATGAGGGAACTCTAAGGAAGTAGTAACATTGACTCTTTGCTGATGTCTGAAAAATAACAATGAGCCTTCAGTTAACCAGTTCTACTATTCCATCTCTGTAGAGAGCATCAAAGTACCCTGAAAATAACACGGGGGGAAATCCTTTCCCATTCTTGTTAGTGAGAAACTCTATCACTTATGGGAGCTTTTAAATCACAAATCAAAGACAAAGTCATGAATCAATAATAATCTAGCACTCAAGGGAATACGTTTGGATAGACTTACTTAGGAAGGACAATTCCATAGGAATTGTCAGGAGAGGAAATTATTTTTCTCTGCCCTACAGGTTTCCTATAACTGGAATGGGCTAGAGTCTACAATTGAATGCAAGCTCATATCTGTTTAGATTGGAGGGTAGAGAGGAGGAGTGGGGGAAGGAGGCATAGCCACAGAACCCTGGGGCCCAAATTCTTATCTAAGTCATCTCTTTCATAATTGTTCTAATAGAGTGGTGGAATCAGACTTCTAGTCTAACCTCCACATAACCTCCATAAAGCACAACTTTAAAGAAAATGAGATAAATTGCAGAGAGAACTTAAAAGCAGTATTAAGCTGGTAGGGGTGGCCTACAGAAAACATGATGTCTAATAAACATTTGTCTTTCTCTCCTTGCTGTCTGGTCGGGAGCCATACAGGAAAATGCGCATCATGGGTTTTCGGGAAAAAATGATTTTGTTGCAAGCCTCATTGGGACCTCCTCTCGAAGCCATCTTGGGAAATGTGCCTTTCACAGGTAATACATGCTGGAGGGGTTCCAATGAGGAGTAGCTGCCAAGAACTGGTACTGATGTGGGCTGCTCCTTATAAGCGACATCAGCAGAGAACTTGGCAGGCTTTCTTGACAGGTGGATGAGTCCTGGTTTATTGTTGTAGTTTGCTTCCCATCTGTTTTCCTGACCGGATTTTTGGTATTCTAACTGTTTCAGTCTTTCTTGCTCAATAACTCTGTTGACAATTGGGGATGTATAGGTGACATAGGCTGGCCATGGCTCATGCTTGTTAATCAGGTTGAGTGGAAGACCAATGTTGGCTGAAGGTCTGATACGGTGATCTGAAGGCAGATAGTAACCAAGATAGCTTTAGATTAATACACTCCTCTAAGTTCTGTGCTAGAATTGGGGTATATTTTATTGCCAATTTTAAATCCTCCTTTGTCACATTAAGTAATCACAAAATTACCAACATTTACTCAATGGGATAAATACTAGGAGCTACTGCTACCATTGCTAAAATAACAAAAGAAAGAAAATTCTGGAGGCCATAATTAATAACATGCAGTAGGGAAAATTCTAGATCTGGAATTGGGAAACATTTTGAAAATCAATGCCCTGACATTTACTTTGACCTGTGTGGACCTAGTTTTCCTTATTTGTATATCTTTCCTTAGATCTTGGAGATCATCAATTTTTAATTTACAAATGAGAAAAGTGGGGCTCTGAGAAGGAAAGTGACTTATCCAGGATCACACAACTAATTAATGGCAGGGTTGGGGTAGAATATAATTCTTCTGACTCATAGGACAATGAACCAACTACTACATTTATTGCTTCCATTACAACCTGTAGGGAAAGTGATCAGTACTGTATTTAATATGCTAATAGTAAACCTAATGGAGATAATTATGACTATTACTTTTATATGCAGAGTTTAAATTAATATAAGATCTTATTTTTAATGTACTAAAACCCAATTCAACTAAAATAAATAAAAACTAACTTTAGAGTTCATTATAGTTAACATGTCAGCTGTATGGTGTACTAAATTCTTTCTTTTACAGCATGATTTGTATTTCATTAACAGAACATTAACTAATTTTATTGGCATTTTCCCTGGAGTAAGGAAGAAAGAGTTAGCAGGTAAGATAACACTAACTCAGTCTCTTTCTATTCTGTGAATGGTTGGTTTTCTTAGAAGAATTCCAATGTTTATAACTCTTTTTGTTGTTGTTGTTTTTGGAGGGGCAGTTGGGGTTAAGTGACTTGTCCAAGGTCACACAGCTAGTAAGTGTTGAGTGTCTGAGGCCGAATTTGAACTCCTGTCCTCCTGACTCCAGGGCCAGTGCTCTGTTCACTGCATCACCTAGCCACCCCTGTTTTTAGAATGTTTAACCAGAGCTAAAACAAATGTCAGAAACACATGCTGCCGTTCAGGTCTGTCTTTCCTACTTAAAAGTTCTAGTAAATGGAAGACATATGCTCTTTAAGAGGAAGAAAGACAGAAAATTGCTGCCATGTTGCATTCTAAGATGTATGTGCCTAAGAGTTTGGAGAAGGGAATGAGAATGCAAACCATGTATCTTTTTTTAAACTTAATTGAAAGATAATATCTGAAGGTTTTCATTCAACTATGGGCAAAGTCAATATCAGTAATTGAACTGAACCAAATGTATTAACCTATTGATGTGTTATGTTCATCTCTTCATAATTTTCTTATAGTTCTATTCCTGAATAATACCATAGGGCATTGAAATGAGAAGTCGGGAATCAGAAATTGGTGGAAGATTTAGGTTCTAGTGTTGGCTTTGGCATTTACTAATTATCTCAATAGCCCTGAGAGATAGGTAGGACAGTTATTATTATTCCCATTTTACAAGTGAAGATCGAAGCATTAACCTGTTATAAAATGAGGATAATAATAACAACCTGCTCTGCTTACTTCACAGGGAAACAATAACTGAACATTTATGTAGTGCTTTACCTATTTATCCTATTTTAGTTCCACAAAAAATCCTGTGAGGTTAATAATGCAGGTATTATTTTTCTATTTTACATATTGATAAAACATAACCTCAAAAAGGTTATATCTTACCAATGATTATACTAGGGAGTCTCAGAGGAGGAAATTGAACTCAGAGATATTTCAGTCCTCACTCCAAGTTCAGCACTTTTTCCTTTCCTTTCCTTTCCCTAACACTATATCATCTTCCAATAGATAAAACATATAGAAAAGTAAAAAAATAAGATAATGTATGTGAAGGCATTATAAAACCTGTAAATAGTAATATATATTATGGTATTGATTATTGGTATTATTATTTATATTCTCAAATTCTAGGATTTGAAAGAACTACAGAGTAGAAATATCTGTGTTGCAGACTTTCCATTTCACACACACACACACGTGCATGCATATACCCATATACCTTCCTATATAGACATATATATGTATGCACATTTCTACTCCCTTCAACTATTCTCATTCTGAGAAAAGTTTCATGAGTTACAATTATCGTTTTTATGAAAGGAAGAAAAGATGGGCTAGTCATTTGTCAAGAGTGAGTGAAAGCAGGTGGCCAGCCCAGAGTGCTCTACTACTTCCCTCACAATGTTAAAAGAAAGGTTTATGGGATGTTGGGTAGACTTCGTCATTGTGAACTTTCAGAGAATATGAACAAGAGCTACACAGGTTGGGCAAGCAGGCATCTTCCCCCATCTTGCCATCTGTGTTGTTGGAGTGAGCTCCTCAATTGATGAGATCATGGATTCATTTGAGTATACTTATTTTAGTACACATCATCTCCTCTAACAAAATATAATCTCCTTGAGGTCATGGACCATTTTATTTTTTGTTTTTGTAGCTACTGAATCAGCTATAGGATGAAAGAATATTAAAGAGAGAAAAGGGACCAAAGGGATACTGCAACAATAAGATGGTTTGGGGTAGAATGGTGAAGTGGACAGTTTGATGGCTGCAAGTCTGTGTGAAAACACTAAATTCTTGTAGACTGGAGGGACTTGAGAAGGGGTTCAAGATGTAAGGGAGTAGAAAACAATGTTGCTTTCTTCAAATTGTCTCCTTGCCCCTTGTCCTTTCTTACAGGTCAAAAAAGTGATCATCCTTGTGAGGCCCCACCTTCCCCAGTGTTACTTAGTGTCTACTCCTCAAGGCTCCTCTCCTGACTCTGGGCTTCTAAACTATACCCCTGAAACCTTGTCATTCTAGAAGATGCTTCTATGGCTTTGGTATTCTCATCCTGGATCCTCTTCCCTGTGATCCCATCCTCCAATTAGTGAATTCCTCCTGGAACCTCTATTTTGAGGTCTAGAGTACATACCATCTCTGCCAATAGAATTTAAGTGCCTTCAGTTTATCATTCCTTCACCCCTCTCTTGGTTCTGCTCTAGAATCTTCAGACTTCATCATACCCCATCTACAGTACTTTTTCATCCCCAGCTCCACCCTGATTTTCAGCTTATTTTTATGGATTGTATTCCTCCATTAGAATGTAGCTCTGGAAACTTCAGATCATTTTGTCATCTTCCCCCATGTTATGAATGAAGACAAAATGTAATCTTAGAGTTAGTTTTTCATTCTGTCCTAATAAAATCTTTTTGGATCTGTATGTTGTCATCTAGGTTGATTCACTCATCCAACTTCTACTCATTTCAGCAAATCAGGAGACCTCAGATGGGTAGTCATTGTTCCAACTCATTCTCTCAGGTTTCTAAAGGTAACCCTGGAGGAAGATTATATTCCTGCCACTATATGTAATAGCTTTTGAGTTCCTAGTATTTCTCATCTAACTAGTCACCCAGCTGAACTCCATTTACTCTTAATCAGAAATATTTACTAAACAAAAGGGAAAACAAGAATAACATAATAGCAATAAACAAGGATTAGACAATTCCCATGAAAGAGAATGGACATACACCTACAGAGCTATAACAGGTAGGTACATGTATAGAAAATACATGTGCCAGGAGCTATTTATCAACTCTGGACTTTGGACCTTGAAGCCCTTTGCTTTCCTTAGGAGCAATTTGCATAATAATTCATTGATGGGTAAAGGCTACTATACTTAGGCTAGCTGGTTTGGGTTTGTTTTTGTTTTTTTTAGTTCTTTATTAATTAATTTATTTTTAGTTTTCAACATTCAATTCCACAAGATTTTGAGTTCCAAATTTTCTTCCCATCTCTCCCCTACCCCCAGCTCAAGACAGCAAGCACTCTGTATACACCTTCCCCCAGTCTGCCCTCCCTTCTATCACCATTCCACCCTTCTCTTATTCCCTTCCCTTCTATTTTCCTGTAGAGAAAGATACATTTCTACGCCCCATTGCCTGTATTATCTTATTTCTAGTTGCGTGTAAAAACAATTTTTGACATTCATTTTTAAAACTTGGAATTCCAATTTCTCTCCCTTCCTTCCTCACCACCCACCCTCATTGAGAAGGCAAGCAATTTGATATAGGTTATACATATGTAGTCATGCAAAACACTTCCATAATAGTCATGTTGTAAAAAGACTAACTATATTTCCCTTCATCCTATCCCATCCCTCATTATTCTATTCTCTCCTATCATATCTATATCTATCTATCTATATACATACATATATATATATATATGTGTGTGTGTGTGTGTGTGTGTGTGTGTGTATGTATGTATATTCCATCCAACTACCCCATTACCGAGAAAGGTCTCATGAGTTACAAATATCATCTTTCCATGTAGGAATGTAAACAGTTCAACTTTTATAAGTCCCTTATGATTCCTCTTTCCTGTGTACATTTTCATGCTTTTCTTGAGTCCTGTATTTGAAGGTCAAATTTTGTATTCAGCTCTGGTCTTTTTATCAAGAATTCTTGAGAGGCCTCTATCTCATTGAATGTCCATCTCCACCCTCCCCACCGGGAAGGATTATACTCCATTTTATTTGGTAGGTGATTCTTGGTTATAATCCTAACTACTTTGACCTCTGGTACAAGTCCTCCAATTGCTTAATGTAGAAGCTACTAAATCTTGTGTTATCCTGATGGTGTTTGCAGCAATACTTAAATTGTTTCTTTCTGGCTGCTTGCAATATTTTCTCCTTAACCTGGGAACTCTGGAATTTTACTATAATATTCCTACAAGTTTTCCTTTTGGTATCTCTTTCAGGAGTTAATCAGAGGATTCTTTGCATTTCGATTTTACCCTTTGGTTTTAGAAAACCAAGGTAGTTTTCCTAGATAATGTCTTGAAAGATGATGTCTGGGCTCTTTTTTTGATCAAGGTTTTCAGGTAGTCCAATAATTTTAAAATTATCTTTCCTTGATCTGTTTTCTGGGTCAGTTGTTTTTCCAATGAGATATTTCACATTGTCTTCTGTTTTTTCATTCTTTTGGTTTTGTTTGATTGTTTCTTGATTTCTCATGGAGTCATTAACTTCCATTTGCTCCATTCTAAATTTTATAGAATTATTTTGTTCAGTGAGCTTTTGGATTTCCTTTCCCATTTGGCCAATTCTGATTTTTTAGGCATTCTCCTCATTGGTTTTTTGGACCTCTTTTGTCATTTGGGTTAGTCTATTTCTTAAGGTATTATTTTCTTCAGCATTTTTTGGGTCTACTTCATCAAGCTGTTGACTAATTTTTCATAATTTTCTTGCATCACTGTCATTTCTCTTCCCAATTTTTTCCTCTCCCTTTTTTTGGCTTTATTTTTTAGAGGGGCAATTGGGGTTAAGTTACTTGCCCAAGGACACATGGCTAGTAAGTGTTAAATGTCTGAGGCCGGATTTGAACTCAGGTCCTCCTGACTCCAGGGCCAGTGCTCTATTTACTGTGCCACCTAACCACCCTTCCTCTATTTCTCTTATTTGATTTTCAAAATACTTTTTGAGCTCTTCCATGGCCTGAGACCCATTCTTATTTTTCTTGGAGGTTTTTGATGTAGGAGCTTTGACTTTGTTGCCTTTTGGTTGTATGTTTTGATCTTTGTCACAAAAGTAAGATTATATATTCTGAGATTGTTTTTCCCTTGCTGTTTGTTCATTTTCCCAGCCAATTACTTGACTTTTTAACTCTTTGTTAAGGTAGGACTCTGTTTCCAGTGTGGAGGTTGTACTATACCAAGCTTCAGGGATTTTGTGCAGTTGTTTTTATTGATACTACTAAGGACTTGTAAATTTTTAGTTCTTCCAAGGTGGTAAGATCAAAAGAGGGGTGTTTACTCCTCTCCTGGCCTGTAATCTGGACTGTGATTGAACACAAGCACTCTTTTCCTACCTCAGAACTGTGAAGATGATTCCCTCTCCACTGTAGCCACAAGCTGTGCCACACCAATGATCCTCCTTGCCCCAGCACTGCCACCCAGATCCATGCAAGGGCAACACAAGAGAATCCCGCCTCAGTGCCAGCAAAGAGATCTTTGCAATCCCCTTCTGATGAGATACTTGATTTTCCCACCATCTGTAGGTTGAGAACCCTGGTAACAGCAGCTGCAGCTACCTCCACATCAGCTGCCGCCCTGGTGCTGGAACCAGACCAGGCTCCTCTCTCACCCAGATCCAACATACCTTTCCTTCTGACCTTCTAAGTTGTCTTTGGTATTTGTGGGTTAAGAAAACTGTGGAAACTGCCACAGCTGCCAGTGATTCAATCCTCTGAGGCAGAAAACTGCCACAGCTGCCAGTGATTCAATCCTCTGAGGCAGAAAACTGCCACAGCTGCCAGTGATTTGATCTCCTGAGGCCTACTCCAGGTTTCTTAGAGACTGGTCTGTGCTGGTTTGTTTTGCACTGGGCTGTGCTTCTCTTTCATACTGGTGCAACAGAACTTTCCTGTTGACTTTACAGGTTGTCTTGGGCTGGAAATTTGTTTCAGTTTGTCATTTTGTGGGTTCTGCTGCTCTGGGATTTGTTTAGATTCATTTTTATAGGTATTTGGAGGGGTTTGACAAAGAGCTCAAGCAAGTCCCTGCTTTTATTCCACCATCTTGACCCCCTTTTTTTGAGTTCTCAATTCTCCCGTCAGGTAAGGCCATTTCTATATTGGTTTTTCCACTTGGAACACTCCTCTTCTGGGATGCCAAGGAAGTGCTACATTCTTTCAGTAAATGTAGAAACCCCAAGTTTCTACAACTTTTCTAGGTTAGTTACTTTGATGAGTTCTGAGACGTGTCTACCTCTAAGTCAGTAGGTCGCAGTACAGAGAAAACGTCTTCCAGTCAGTTTTTCCAAGAAATAGAAGCAAAACCTTTCTTTTTCTAATAAACTATTTAGTCTGTGAGTCAATAGCCACTCAATTTGTGTCTACTCTGCACCGGGCACTATGCTAAACACTGGGTAGATAAAGAAAGGTAAAATATGGTTTCAAAGCAGCTCTAAGGTCTGGTCCTAGACCAAATTGGAGGTCTCTGCTGAGATCAGCTGTGTTCTGTATTATCTCTTCTGAGCTGCCCTGAAACTAACCTCAGTTCAATTAAAGATTGTTTTCAGTGAGAGGCTTCATTTCTATCTCATGGTGATAAACCATAATATACATTTCTGCCCTCTACACCATAGCTAAGCAATATACTGGTAAGTGCTTAATAAATACTTGTGGACTATGAGGATATGTATGTTGTCATCTAGGTTGATTCACTCATCCAACCTCCACTCAGTCCAGCAGATCAGGAGTTCTCAGATGGTCAGTCATTGTCACAACTCATCCTCTCAGATTTCCAAAGATAATCCTGGTGGGAGATTATACTCCTGCCACTCTATGTCATGGCTCTTGAGCCCCTAGTATTTCCCATGTAACAAGTCATCCAGTTAAACTTCATTAACTCTTTTAAATCTTACAGTCAACTAAACAGTGATAGAGATTCAGGATTTCTAGCTATTGATTTTATAGTCTTCATGTGAGAAACATGCAGACTAGCTCCTGGGAACTAGGGGGTTTCGGCCACCTTCACTCTGGGGAGTCAAGGTCCTTTGGCTTTTCACTGTGGGGCTGCTTTTGTAGTATTTCTCTCAGAATTCTCGTTATTTTTGCACTTTTCCTTAGCAAAACTGTTCACATCTGAAAAAAAATCTACAGACAAAACTCTCTGGGGAAGTCCAAGGAGTACCTGTGTAAACTGATTCTCAACTGCTTCTTGAGTTTGCCCACTGGGAAAAGTTCCAAACTGATCAAACTATATTACTTGTTATCATCTAATCCATACTTCTTCCATCTTTTTTCTCCTGTAAGAATAATGAAAGACATCAGAAAATGATTTCCTAAATGTGGCCTTGAGCATATTTTCATAGAAGGAAACACAATGTCATCTTTCTAACCCCAAAAAGGAAAAATAGTGCACAGTCTCTTATAAAATAACTGGGTCACTGACCAGTATAATAAACAAATGAAGAGGCAACATAAAAAGAAAAATGTTTAATTAGCAGTCTTAAAAATTGCTTTAAGTTTGGATGAGGTTCAAATATTATTCTTTCAAAGTGCTAGATGTTATGTTACAGAATTGTTTAAAATTGTTTTGTCAATAGGTGCTATGAGATTTTTTTGTCTGTTAACATTTCTTGAGTATGTAGTAAATAAATACCAGTCTCATGCCCGATTTACATTGTTCACTGACTATTTTCCTATGGAGAGACAGAACTTAAGCTTTAAATAATTTGTCCTGTGATGCTGTTTTAACAAGCCAAAAAGAGAAGAGGAATCCTGGTCCCACTTTCATTTGTGGCCGAGCTCCCCAGTCCATATTATAAGCATAGAACAGAGGGGGTATTTAAGGGGAGGAAACAGGTGCATTGTGATCCAGTCCCTTGTGCCCAGCAGTTGTTTCTAAATGTCACATAATTAACTCTTTAGTAACTCCATGTTAGTTATCCACTTTACAGATTTGTGATGTTTGATCCCTAGTTTTCTTCCCTTCTATGCCTAGTATGCTTCTAGGCTGCCTTTCTCTACTCTCCGTGCAGTAGAATCATCTATTTTAATATAAAGAGGAGATAAGAGAAGGAAATCTTGGTGAAAGAAAAAATCATCCTAAGGAGTTTTTGTGTTACTAGTGCCACTGTTCACATCTACATAATGGAAGTGCCACTGTTCACATCTACATAATGGAAGTGCCACTGTTCACATCTACATAATGGAAAAATGATTATAAAAGAAATAAATTAAAATTATGATCATCTCTAATCAGTATCCTTAGTCTTATTTCTTCTAAATCTCATCTCAAACTGAGGCCATGCAATATGCAAATTTGATACAAAATACAAATATAATATTATCAAATTTCAGGATAGAAGAATAGATTCTATTGGAACTAGGGATAAAGTTTTTGTCTGGCCCTGGGTTTTTTTTTTCCAGTGTCTGTTCAACAAGATCCTTAAGTATGCACTAATATTAAATGAAACATGACATATCTGTTCCAAAAATATTTCTGGGGTATGTCCTTGTACAATTCTGAAATTCTGATAAAAGGGTTTTTTGTTGAGTCAGAAACTCATTCAAAAAAAGGCTTTACTTATTTCTTTGGAATATTTTGGGTCTATATCAAATACTTTTAAGAGATGAAAAATGAACCCTCACAGAGGAAATTATGTACAAACTAAATCACATAAAGACATAGACACTTAAGCAATAGGAACTAAAATTAAAATGATGCCACAACTTTATAGGTTGTTCTTTTTATCCCCCTCAGATTTCAGTTATTGGGCACATAGAAGCATTGAAGCAAAGAATCCAATTATAGCTAAAAGGGATATTTCCTATGGCTAAATATAGTTTCTTGCACTTTGAAATTTAATAAACATTTAATAAATAAGCTCTACTCCATACCATCACAAACTTTCAGAAGTATTCATGCAAATGAGCAAATCTGGCAGAACATGTTGTGCATGCAATTGAGAAATGGGCCTTATGTGTATATATGGAATATATGTGTATGTTTAATGAATTTCTCTTATGCTCTTTAAGTAATGCTCCCACATTAATCTCTTAGCACACAGTCTTTGATTATTCACAGGGTAAATACAAAATATTTACAGGGGAAAAAATTTGGTCTAATTTTGAAAGTAAAGGAATCCTGCCCTAGGGTTGTGGTGATCTGAAAAAAGAAGGTGATTCAGTTGTGATCAGAGGCTATTACGGAGTACATTATTGACAGAACCAGAAATAGCTCTGAGGAGATATATATGTGTGTTATAGGTTACCTCCTATAAGGGAGAGTTTGATCTTAACAGTGTTTGATTCAAAATTCCTTATGGATGGGGTAGGGAATTAAGGGAGAGAAATCCCTTTCTTCCCACCTCTCCACACTCTGTAAAAAGCATGAGGGAAAAGGTAGATGATAAACTCTCTTCTCAGAGAGTTTGACTCTCTCTTCTCAACTCTCTCTAGTAGGGCTAGTTCAGGTTTTTAAAATTCTCACTGAGATTATCCACTTACCCCCCACAAAGGAAAGCCCAATTTTGAATAAGCTTTTCAGTTACAAGCTACAATGATCAACTTGCCCTTCCCCCAACTCTCTGAGAGTTAATGGAATAGATCTTCCCTGTAAATTTATAGGCTTAAGTGATCACATGTATTCCCTTTTTCTCCTTGGAACAGGGGCTGTATTCCCAGGTCTAAAGGTACACAGGTATTTTGCCTTATCATGGATGTCTTGCTCCTTTGAACTCTGTCCCAGGTCACAGCTGTGGCAATCCTGTTCTGAGTCACATAGGGCTGGCACAGAGCCAATCAGGTGCTGAGGCATGTTGGCTCTCACACATTTTGGCATTGAGCAAATAGGGTCCTGAGTCTTTGAAAACCATATATATTCTGGAAGATTGATATTGCCTTGGGGGCTTGCTTATGGGAAGGCCTTTGAGAACTTTTTGATTCCCTGGATTAGAAACACCCCTAGCCCTTATCAAGGGGACCACTCATGCCACACACCCCTCCCCACCCCATGTAGATTCAGTGCCCCCCAGTCTAGTGATGTGTGTAAATATTTCTGTTACTTTGCTGAGCTTTGTTTTTCTATAGTTCATAATGATGTTTTATCTTCTCCTAGTGTTTGGAATAAATGTTGTGCTGGTTTTATTTTGAGTGAAGAGTGCTAATTAAACTATGTAATTCGATCCTTAAAATATGTATGTATATTCATAGCAGCTGCTCATATTGAATTGGTGATACACCCCCACAATATTCTTATTTTTTTTCTATTAAACAAATGCTTTATTAACTTCTGCTTTACATCATTCATTTCCGCCAGATTTTGAGTTACAATTATTTTTCCCCCCTGTTTTTCCCTACCCACCCTCCCAGAATACCAGTCCCACAAGGTATCGCTTCCTCCAATCTGCTCTCTCCCATATCTTCTCCCATACCCCCTTCCACTTTTCCATTAGAGGAAGGCGAATCTTTGTGTCCCAATGCCTACACATCTTATCTCCCAATTACAAGCAAAAGAGTATTAATAATAGTATTTATATATATTTGAAACATTTAGTCTTAAAACCTCAAATTTCAGATCCATTTCCTTCCTCTCTTGTCACCCATTCCCTCTGGGAAGATAAGTAATTCAGTATATGTTGTACATGTCTAGCTATGCTAAACATTACCATGGTAGATATATTGTACAAGGCAGCTTATAGTTCCCTCCCACTCAACCCACCCCCCACCTGGTCCATTGCCTACTTGATCCTGTCCCTCTTCTATAGTGGGTACTTCCAACCTCCCTTCCCCCCAAGGATGCCCTCCCATCCATCATCCCTCCTCTCATCTCCCTTCCCCCTATTCTGCTGCAGGTTGAGATATCCCATTTAGTATGTATGTCATTCTCTCCCAGAACCAAAATCAATGAGAATGTGGTTTTGCCTTTTTGCCTTCCTATTCTTCCCCCCCACCCTTACAACCACTTCCCCTTGCTTCATCTACATGAGATAGTTTGCCCTACCCTGTCTCTCCCCATCTCCTCATGCAACTTTCCTCTCTCACCTCATAATTTGACCCCTTAAGTATCATCCCTTCCCAACAAATTCAACCTGTGCCCTCTATCCATGTATAACTGTAAACATATATACACACATTCACATATGTATTCATATGCCCATACACCCTTCTTCCATTATTTTCATACTGAGAAAGATTTCATCAGTCACAGTTATTGTTTTTCCATATAGGAATGTAAATAGTTCAACTTTGATAAGTTCCTTTTGATTTATTTTTCCCTGATTACCTGATCAGGCATCTCTTGCTTCTTGCGTCTGGATGTCAAATTTTCTATTTAACTCTGGTTTTTTCCTCAAGAATGCTTGAAAGTCCTCTATTCCACTGAATGACCATATTTTCCCCTGAAACAAAATACTCAGTTTTGCTGTTCAGTTCCAGTTCTTTTGCCCTCTGGAATATCATATCCCATGCCCTTCAATCCCTCAGTGTAGAAGCTGCCAGGTCCTGTGCTATTCTGATTGTGTTTCCACAATATTGAAATTGTTTCTTCCTGGCTGCTTGTAGTATTTTCTCCTTGATCTGGGGATTCTGGAGTGTGGCTATAATATTCCTGGGAGTTTTCTTTTTGGGATCTTTTTCAGGAGGTGATCTGTGGATTCTTTCAACCTCTATTTTGCCCTCTGGATCTAAAACATCAGGGCAATTTTCCTTGAGAATTTCTTGAAGGGTGGATTCTAGGTTCTTTATTTGATCATGGCTTTCAGGTAGTCCAATAATTTTTAAATTGTCTCTCCTGGATCTATTTTCCAGGTCAGTGGCTTTTCCCATGAGATATTTCACAATCTTTCATTTGTTTGGATCTGCTTAACAGTATCTTGATTTCTCATAAAGTCATTAGCTTCTATTTGTTCCAGTCTAACTCTGAAGGAATGAATCTCGTCAGTGAACTTTTGAGATTCTTTTTCCATCTGGCAAATTCGACTTTTTAAGGCATTCTTCTCCTCATTGCCCTTTTGGGCCTCCTTTGCCATTTGAGTTAGTCTATTTTTTAAGGTGTTGTTTTCCTCAGTCAGGCTGTTGACCCTCATTTCATACTTTTCCTGCATCCTTCTCATTTCTCTTTCCAATTTTTCCTCCACTTCTCTTATTTGATTTTTAAAGTCCTTCTTAAGGTCCTCTATGGCCTGCAACCCACTCATGTTTTCCCCTGGGGCTTTTGGAGCAGGACTTCTGGCCTCACAGTCCTCCTCTCTCTATGCTTCGATCGTTTTTGCCCCCAAAGTAGGAGTCTAAGGTTGCATTTTTTGTTTAATTTGTTTCCTTTGCCTTGGCATGTTGCTACTTAATTAGTTGACTTTTGGGCTTGTTGCCACAGTATGGCCTGGTGCCAGACAGGAACTTTCACCCCAAATGTGGGGGGGAGGCCAACTTCCATTTCTGGCAAGCTGGAAACCCACCCACGACCTCCACCCCAGATCACAATCCAGATCCAGGGAGGTTAAAGCAAGAGTGATTACCCCCCAAGACTGATTGCTGCATCTCCCCACAGTTCGCAGGCCAGGAGCTGCAGCTGACTCTGAAAACTGCAAAATGGCGTGTCTCCTCAGTGGCTTCTAGCCCCCAGGGAAGGAAGCTGACGCATTCCCCAAATACTGGTCCCAAAGTCCACAGGGCAGTAACCTCTCACTTTGTCCTAGGCATGTCTATGTTGATAATTCTGGAGCCGCCACAGCTGTTGGTGTTCTGGGGTCCCTCCAGCCAGCTGCTGGCCCTGCTGCCCTGGGGCTAAAACCTGCGACTCAGGCACTGGGCTGTGCTTGGCTCTCTGTGTGCTGCGCTGCTGGCTCCCAGACCGCTGCGCTGGTCCTTCCTGCAGGGCTGCTGGGCTGTCCTCAGCAGGAGGTTAGCTTCTCTGGGTGTCGTTCTGTGGGTGCTGGGGCTCCAGAAGTTGTTCATAGTCCCCTTTTACATAGTTTGGGGGGAATCTGGGGGAAGAGTGGCTTGGACGCGCTGTTTCTACTCTGCCATCTTGGCTCCGCCCCCTCAATTCAACATTCTTATTTTACAGTTGAAGGAAATGAGCTTTAAAATGAAGTAGACTTGGGGCGGCTAGGTGGCACAGTGAATAGAGCGCTGGCCCTGGAATCAGAAGGACCTGAGTTTGGATTCGGCCTCAGACACTTAACCCACACAAACAAAAATCTAGCCGTGTAACCTTGGGCAAGTTACTTAACCCCAATTGTCCTAAAGGGGCAGCTAGGTGGCTCAGTGAGTAAGTGCGCCGGCCTCGGAGTTGGGATGACCCGAGATCAAATCCGGCCTCAGCAAATGAGCACCCACACATAAATAATGCCTAGCCGTGTAACCTTGAGCAAGTTACTTAACCCCAATTGCTTTAAAAAATAAAATAAAATAAAATGAAGTAGACTTTTAAGAAATGACAGTGTAAAAGGTTTTATGTAAGTCCAGCTCACCAGATAAATACAAATAAATATCTAAGGAAGCCCAGAAGATTCAATGATATAGAAAACAAAACAAAAAAAAAAATCAAAGTAAATGGGATCTAGTTAAAAACTTCACAATAGAGAGGAATTCTCACAGAGAAACTGTAATTAAACAGGGAAACCTACAAAGGCAGAAAGAAGGTTTACATCCGGGAAATCCCATGCAAATTAAGGAAAGCAACTAGAAACTGGGGAGAACAATTACTTCAGGGAAGCCAATAAAAGCACAAGTTAACAAGCCAGCATGCAGAGATGGAGGCTTGCCAGAGGGAAAAAAGTCATGACCAGATGAACTTATAAGTGAATTATATCAAGTGTTTAATGAATAATTCATCCTACATTATGTAATTTACTTGGGATCCTACCAAATTCTATATAAGATAAATACAATCTTGACACCTAAAGCAGGGAAATAAATAAAGCACAGAAAGAAAACTATAGACCAATATTCCTAATGAACATTTCTGTAAAAATAATAAATAATATATTAATAAAGTTACAAAAACATATCAAAATATTACCCATTGTGACATATTGATAAGAAACAGTTCATACAAAATCTCTCCAATCTTCCTCAGGGAAGGAGAGTATTATTCTCCTCTTGTGTACACATGTTTCTTAGGGATGATGGATTCAAGCTTAGGGGGCAGCTAGGTGGCACAGTGAATAGAGCACCAGCCCTGGAGTCAGGAGGACCTGAGTTCAAATCCGGCCCCAGACACTAATACAAAATTAGCTGTGTGACCTTAGGCAAGTCACTTAACCCCAATTGTCCCACCTTCCCCCTCCAAAAAGCAAAAAAAAAGTACAATGAAAGTAAAATGTAGTTAAAGTACATTGAGAGTAAAATGTAGAGAATATATACAGTATGGCCAAGTAATAGCTCTCAATTCCTGGCCTTGGAAATTCTTTTCCCCTCTCATAAATGCCTGATTAAATTCCCTATAGGTATAGCTTTCTGTTAGGCTTTGTGTTAGAGTGGAGAAATTTAAAATGCAGAGATATACATTTTCAGACATAGGGGAATTTATTTTATTGGATTATGCATGTGTGTAATGAGAGTTTAAAAAAAAATTTTTCTAGAGGGAAGAGGGACTTCTGGGAGCCAAGATGGCAGAGTAAGCAGTAAGTTGCTCTCACTCTCCCTTACTGACCTCTAAAAACCCAGAAAATAAAGTCCCAGGAAAAATCCTAGAACAGCATAACCAGCAGAAAGAAGGGGTACAGTAGTCTTTTAGCCCAGGAGATTAACAGGAAAGGTCCCTCTTGCTCTGGTGAACAGTACAGAATAGGACAGGAGGTGTCCCAGAAAGCCATTGGCAAGCCCACCTCAGCAAACCAGCAGGAGATTCTGAGCCCCAGGGTGGTAGAGTTAGGCAAGTGCTAACACTAAGACCCCTGAGGTCCTTGGCACAGGCAAGGGAGACCATAGAAAGAATTAAGATCAAAACACAAATTTAGAAGAAGACAACATTGCCAATATAGCCACATCTGAAACATCAAAGGGGAACATGAAGTGGTCTTATTGACTTATAAAAAATCCTTCTGGAGCTCTTCCAAGAAAGCTTCCAGAGCTTGAGACCACTTCATGTTCCCCTTTGATGTTTCAGATGTGGCTATATTGGCAATGTTGACTCTCTCTTAGATACCTTGGAAGAGCTCAAGAAGGATTTTTTATAAGTCAATAAGAGAGGTAGAAGAAAAAAGGGAAAAGAAATGAGAGGTATCTAAGAGAGAGTCAACAGTTTAGAAAAAGGACAAAAATTGACTGCAGAGAACAACTCCTTGAAAAATAAAATTGGCCAAATGGAAAAGGAAGTACAAGAGCTAGTTGAAAAAAAACACAATTGGTTAAAAACTAGAATTGGGCAAGTGGAAGCTAATGACACTATGAGACATCAAGAATCAGTCAAACAAAAGAATGAAAAAAATAGAAGAAAATGTAAAATAGCTCATTGGAAAAACAACTGACCTGGAAAAAAATCCAGGAGAGATAATTTAAGAATAATTGGTTTACCTGAAAGCCATGATCAAAAAAGAGCCTGGACAATGTCTTTCAAGAAATCAAGGAAAACTGCCCTGAGGTCCTAGAACCAGAGGATAAATTAGTCATCAAAAGAATCCACCAATCATCTCCTGAAAGAGTTCCCAAATTGAAAACACTAAGGAATATTGTATCCAAATTCCAGAATTATCATGTCAAGGAATAAGAAAACAATTTACTGAAAGAAAAAATTTACATATCGTAGAACCACAATCAGGACTATACAGGACCTTATAGTTTCTACATTAAAAGATCAGGGACTTTGGAATATGATGTTCCATAAATTAAAGGAGTTTGGATTACAAGTAAGGATAAACTACCCAGCAAAACTGAGCATAATCTTTCAGATGAGGAGATGAACATTCAGTGAAATAGGGGGGCCTTCTAAACCTTCCTGATAAAAAGATTAGAGCTCAACAGAAAAATTGATCTTCAAATACAAGTCTCAAGAGAAGCATAAAAAGGTAAACAGGAAAGAAAAAAAACCAACATGTTATTCAACAAGGGCAAACTCTTTACATCCCTGCAAGGGCAGATGATACTTGTAACCCTTGAGAACTGTGTCTTTATTATGGCATTTAGAAGGGGTATAGGTAGATAGAGGGCACAGATATAAGCTGACTTTGATGTGATGATAAAAAATCTAATTATGTGGTGACAAGGATTGTACCTGGAGAAGAGGAAAGGAGAAGGCAAACAAGGGTAAATTACATCACATGAAGAAGCTGCAAAGACCTATTATAATAGAGGGAAAGAAGAGAGGGAGATGAGTTTTGTCTGAACCTATCCTAGAGATAAATTGTTGTAATCTCTGCTAATATTTTATTTAAAATTTTTGCATCAACATGCACACTATTCCAAAAACACTTTTCACACAAATAAAGTCAGATCTAAATAACTTGAAAAATATTAGTTCGTCATAGGTAGGCAGAGTTAATATAATAAAAATGACAACTATTGCACCTAAATTAATTTACTTATATTTAGTGCCATACCAATCAATCTACAAACAAATTATTTTATAGAGCTAGAAAAAAACAATATCAAAATTCATCTGGAAAAACAAAAGGTCCAGAATATCAAAGGAATTAATGAAAAGAAGCACAAGGGAAGGGAGACTAGTCATTTCAGATCTTAAATTATAAAGCAGCAATCATTAAAACTACTTGGTACTGGATAAGAAATAGAGTGGTGGATCAGTGGAATAGGTTAGGTACATAGGAAACAATAATCATTTCTGTGATAAGAACTCACTATTTAACAAAAACTACTGGGAAAACTGAAAAATGGTGTGGTAGAAACTAGGCATATACCAACATCTTACACCATATACCAGGATAAAGTCAAAATGGGTACAAGCTTTAAATATAAAGGCCAATACTATAAGCAAATTAGGAGAGCAAGGAATAATTTGCCTGTCAGACTTATGGAGAATGGAAGAATTTATGACCAAACAAGAGATAGTGGATATGATGAAATGCAAAATGGATAATACTGATTACTTAAATTTAAAAGCTTTTCCACAAACCAAGCCCATGCAACCAAGATTAGAGGGGAAGCAGAAAACTGAGAAAAAATTTTACAGTCAGTATCTCTGATAAAGGCCTCATTTCTCAAATATAAAGAAAACTGAGTCAAAGTCATAAGACTACAAGTCATTCCCCAGTTGATAAATAATCAAAGGTTATAAACAGGCAGTTTTCAAAGGAGAAAAATTAAAGCTCTCTATAGTCATATGAAAAAAAATGTTCTAAAGCACTATTAGTTAGAGAAATGCAAATTATAACAGCTCTAAGCTACCACCTCACACCTAGGTTTTGCCTTTTTGCCTTCCTGTTCTTCCCCTCCCTTGCAACCACTTCCCTTTGCCTCTTCTATATGAGACAGTTTACTCCATTTTGTCTCTCCCCATATCCTGTCGTTATATTTCTCTCACATCTTAATTTCACCTTTTAAGTATCATCCCTGCCTACTAAATTCGACCTGTGCCCTCTATCTATGTATACATGTAAACATATATACACACATTCATATATGTATTCATTTGCCCATATACCCTTCTTCAACTAGTTTCATACTGAGAAAGGTTTCATCAATCACAATTACTGTTTTTCCATGTAGGAATGTAAATAGTTCAACTTTGATAAGTTCCTTTTGATTTCTCTTCCCTGTTTACCTTCTCAAGCATCTCTTGCTTCTTGTGTCTGAATGTCAAATTTTCTATTCAACTCTGGTTTTTTCCTCAAAAATGCTTGAAAGTCCTCTATTCCGCTGAATGACCATATTTTCCCCTGAAACAAAATACTCAGTTTTGCTGGGTAGGTGACCCTTGGGATCATTCTCAGTTCTTTTGCCCTCTGGAATATCATATTCCATGCCCTTCCATTCCTCAGTGTAGAAGCTACCAGGTCCTGGGCTATTCTGATTGTGCTTCCACAATACTGAAATTGTTTCTTCCTGGCTGCTTGGAGTATTTTCTCCTTGATCTGGGAATTCTGGAACCTGATTATAATATTCTTGGGAGTTTTCTTTTTTGGGATCTTTTGCAGGAGGTGATTGGTGGATTCTTTCAACCTCTATTTTGCCCTCTGGTTCTAAAACATCAGGGCAATTTTCCTTTAGAATTTCTAGGATGATTTATAGGTTCTTTCTTTGATCATGGCTTTCAGGTAGTCCAATAATTTCTAAATTATCTCTCCTGGATCTATTTTCCAGGTCAGCGGTTTTTCCCATGAGATATTTCACATTGCCTTCTATTCTTTCATTTGTTTCAGTCTGTTTAACAGCATCTTGATTTCTCATAAAGTCACTAGCTTCCATTTGCTCCAGTCTAACTCTGAAGGCATGAATCTCCTCAGTGGGCTTTTGAGATTCTTTTTCCATCTGGCAAAGTTGGCTTTTTAAGGCATTCTTCTCCTCATTGCCTTTTTGAGCCTCTTTTGCCATTTGAGTTAGTCTATTTTTAAGGTGTTATTTTCCTCAGTCAGGCTGTTGACTCTCATTTCATACTTTTCTTGCATCTCTCTCATTTCTCTTCCCAATTTTCCTCCACTTCTCTTATTTGGTTTTTAAAATCCTTCTCTGGTCCTCTATGGCCTGTAACCCACTCGTATTTTCATTTGGGGCTTTTGGTGCAGTATTTCTGACCTCATAGTCCTCCTCCTGTTCCATGCTTTGATCCTCTTTGCCCCCAAAATAGGAGTCTAATGTTGAATTTTTCTGTTTATTTTGTTTCCTTTGCCTAGGCATGTTGCCATTCAATTACTTTACTTGTGGGCTTGTTACCACAGTAGGACTCTGCCACCAGACAGGGGAGCTTCTGTCCCAAACGTTGGGGTTTTCTCAACTTCCAGAGATATTAGTTGGGTACCTTCACTGAAGCCCCCACACACTCTGGCAAGCTGGTCACACACCCCAAGACCACCACCCCAGACCGCAATCCAGATCCAGTGAGGTTAAAGCAAGAGCAATGACCCCCAAGACTTATCGCCAGATCCCCCTACAGTCCACAGGCCAGGAGTTGAAGCTGCAACTGGAGCATCAAAATGGCAGCTGTGCCACAGCTCCTCAGCAGCTTCTCACCCCCAGGGGAAGAAACTGACATGCTCCCAAATACTGGTCCCAAAATCCATAGGGCACTAACCTCTCACTTTGTCCTAGGCATCTATGTGTTGATAATTCTGGAATCGCCATAGCTGTGGGTGTTCTGGAGTCTCTCCAGATGGTTGCTGGTCTGGCTATCCTGGGGCTAAAACCTCTGACTCATGGGGTCCTGGGCTTGGCTCCCAGAGTGCTGTGCTGACCGCTCCTGCTGGGCTGCGGGGCTGCCGGGCTTTCCTCAGTGGGAGGTTAGCTTCTCGGTGTCATTTTGTGGGTTCTGGAGCTCCAGAGATCGTTCAGAGTCCCCCTTTTACATAATTTTAAAGTAGTATGGGCTGGAGCACCATGGAAGTGCTGTTTCTACTCTGCCATCTTGGCTCTGCCTTCCACTTTCAAGCATTCTTGATGAAAAACCAGAGTTGAATAGAAAATTTGACATTCAGATAAAAGAAGCAAGAGAAGCATGAGAAGGTAAACAGGCAAAAGAAATCATAAGGAACTTATCAAAGTTGAATTATTTACATTCCTACATGGAAAAACGATAATTGTAACTTATGAAACTTTTTTCAGTATGCGGATAGTTGTAGGGAATATAAATGTGTGTGTGTGTGTGTGTGTGTGTGTGTGTGTATATTTATAGGAGGGTATATGGGCATATGAATATATATTTGAGTGTGTGTATATATGTGTACAAGTATACATAGATAGAGGGCAGAGGACCAATTGAATAGGAAGGGATGATACTTAAAAGGTGAAATTGAGAGGTGAGAGAGGAATATAATGAGAGGAGATGGGGAGAGATAGAATGGGGTAAATTATCTCATATAGAAGAGGCAAGGGAAAACTGTTACAATGGAGGGGAAGAATAGGAAGGCAAAAGGGAATGGGTCAATCTTACTCTCATTGAATTTGGTTTAGGGAAAGAATGACACACACACTAAACAGAGTATCTCACCCTACAGAGGGGAAAGGGACAAGTGGGGGAATGATGGAAGGGAGAGCAGGCTGACGGGAAGGGAAGTTGGAAGTACCCACTTTTGAAGAGGAGCTGTATCAAAGTAAAGAATAGAACTAGTGGGGGTAGATAGGATGGAGGGAAATATAGTCAGTCTTTCACAATATATCCACCATAGCTATATTGAATTGCTTATCTTCCCAGTAAGGGTGGGTGATGAGGAAGGTAGGGAAAGAATCTGGAATTCAAAGGTTTAAAATAAAATCTTTAAAATATATTATTATTATTATTTTACAAGTAACTTGGAAATAAGATATACAGGCACTGGGGCATAGAGATCCACCATGCCCTACTGAAAAGTCAGAGAGTGGATGGGGGAAAGTATGGGAGAGAGCAGTTTGGGGGAGGGTATATTCAGTGGGATCACTGTTTTGGATTGGTGGGTAGGGAAAAATGGGGAGAAAATTTGTAACTCAAAATCTTGTGGAAATGAATGATGTAAACAAAAAATAATTTTTAAAAATTAATAAATGTAGATCAAAAAAAAATTCTGGGCACAAGAAGCAGCCTAGATCATACAGCTTGCTCCTTGCTACCTGGTATATACCTGTCTGGTATTTATGGTTATGACATGCAACCAGAAATCTAGAAGGATTTAACATCTCAGGGACTCATTTATAGGAAAACATTGTTCAAAATTAATATTGGAATCCCTCACTCTTCCTTAAGGAATGTACAATAAACAAGGCCTAAGTTCAGCAACTTTTCAGGAGCTTTCCTGAATTCAGCTATTTTGCTCCAAGTCTGGGGAAAGGGAGAAGAAAAGCCTTATGCATTGTATATTTTACCTAAAGCCACTCTGTGGCTCAAAGAAAAGCTTACCTTTCTTCCCGCTTCCAGCTTCCTCCTGATATTCCATTTCTTTATTCTTCTAACTCTGAACTATGATTCTGTGCAGAAAATTTTGTAACATTTTCTCTCTGTGTGTGACAGCACTTAGCACAGTCATAGCACAAAATACATGCTTAATGAAAGTTTTTTGACTGATTGACAGAAATTATACATTATAGATTGCCAAGATTTTCTGCTTATGGTAATTAATGTGCTTCTAAAAAAGAATGTATGGGGTCACATGAACAACAAACTGGACTAGACATTTTCTCTGAGCCCTACAACCTCTTAAATTTCTTCAAAACTGAAAATTATAGACTGAGATTAAGCAACTTCAGTTGTGTCTGTAACAATTGAAGGGTACTCAGAATCCAAAAGAAAGTTAAAGAAAAAATTCCAAACCTAAAAACTGATACTACCTGACCCTGAGCTCATTCATCACCTCTCTACCATTTCTCATGGTACTGGTAGTGGGACTGTCCTAGGATATGACTGAGGTCTAAATCAAAACTCATCCCTGCACCCTGGTGCTATCCTCTACTAGCCTGAGGGAAAGATGATAGCATACAGCTGAGGTCAATGCTGACCGGTTAAAAGTCACTTGGGACAGTCTTCCACTGGGTAAATTGTAAATAGAGAAGTGTGGGAGTAAGTTGAAATACTTTGAGATCCAGTCCCCATGGAAACCACAATCAGTGAGCAGGGATTTGGAAAGTGAGGGATAGGGGAAATAAAGAAAGATTGAAATTACCAAAGATTTTAGGAAGGAGAAAATTCAAAGACCATAAACACAAGCAGATAAATCAAGAGAGAAAACAATAACAACAGAAAAAGATATGGTATCCAGATCTAATAATTAAGTTCAGCTATATATGAATAAATATTGCAAAACAAAGGAAAATCATCTCTTGAAGAGACAGAAGATCTTGTATAATGAGGATGACATGGAACCACATCACACTGTTCCTGAATGGTTCAAAAGAGATATGAGAATTTTTGAGAACAGAATTTATGACTTGCACAGCAAAAATAATGGGCAGGAAAAAAACCCTGGAATCTCTTATTTTGCATATTTCATTAAAGAATCAAAAACTAGAACAATAGAGTAGGAATGCATATACACAGATTTGAAGGATAAATCTAAAAGAAGCAAATGAACATTAAAAGAAAATGTGCTCACTTTACAAGCAAAATATATTAATCTCAAAGACAGGATGTCTAGATTCAACCTAAGGATTATAGTTATCCCTGAAGAACAGGACAAGACAAAAAACCTTAACATTATAATGAAAGAAAAAAATAGAAAAGAATTGCCCAGAAATTTTGAACACAGAAATTCCAATGGAAAGAATTCAAAAATCATCTCCAGAAAAAAAAAATCAAGGTTTCAAACTCTAAGGCACATCATGGTTAAATTTAACAATTCAATTTATAAACACATTCTGCAAGCACTCCGGAGAAAAACCTTCACATCCAAAATCAAGGATATTTGAATACCCCAAGACTACTTTGGAACCATGAAAAAAGGAAGAAAGGAAGGAATGGAATAATGTGTTCCAAAGAGCAATGGAATTCAGGATACAATCTAGGATGATTTACCCTGCAAATCTGAGATAAACTATACACAAAAAGATGTATACTCAATAGTAAAGAGGTATTTGAAATATTTTTAGAAGGAAAACTAGAACTGAAGAAATTATTTGCTTCTAAAACATCCCAAACAAAAGGAATGCAGGAGGAGTGAATAAATGCAGCAAAGACAGCAACAATAGAGTGACAGCAGGCAGACCACTAAGAGACTTCTAAGTGTACACAAAGAGATAGAGATGAAGGTGGAAATTTGATAAAGGTAATAGTGAAGAAGTAAATAGAGAAGATTATGGACAGAACCTGGTGACACCCAACCTACAAGCGAATCAATGTTTTTTGGGCTTTTTCTGTCACACTACATTGTAACATGTAAGGGCACATGCAAGGTAATGGGGTAGGAGAGGAATAGTGAGGAATGTGTGACATGCTAAAGTCAAAACAAGGACTAGAATGAGGGAAAAGGTGATAATAGTTGTGGTCCCAGAAAGGGAAGATGCTATAGGGGAGTCATACAGGGAGGAGTACAACCAGGAAGTGAATAGTGAGAAAACGTAAAGTGAAGGAGGATATCGAGAAGATGGGGGCTGACAGCATCAAAGGCTGCAGAGAGACCCAGAAGGATGAAGACTTCTTGGTCCTCATTAGATTTAGCGATTAAGATTAGTAATATCAATTGAATTATGAATTCAGAAGGTGGAGGTATAAATTTGAGATGTTCTTGTCAAGGAGTTTAGCCACAAAATGGAAAAGAGATATGGGACAATAGTTAGTAGTGATGGATGGATCAAGTAAGTATTTTTTGAGAACTGGGAAGATATGGGCATTTTTCTCATATTTGGGAAGCAGCTAATAGACAGGGAGAGACTGAAGATTAGAGAGAGTAGGGATGATAAAGGAGCCAGTCAGACAGAATAGATGGAATGGAATGGAATGGAGTCAATTCTGCATGTAGAAGGGTTTGCAAAGAAAAGGGTTATCTCTTCATGTGAAAGAGGGATGGAGGAGAAAATGGCAGAAAGTCATAGTGATGTGAGATGAAAGAGAGGGGAAAAGAGAGAGTTCATGGAGAACAGCTTCAAGTTTTTCAGTGAAATAAGGGAAGATTCTTAGCTGAGAGGGTAGAAAGAGAGAGAACAGTGAGAAGTTTGAGAAGGAAAGAAAAATTATGGAAGAGCTGCTGTGGCAGCTGGGATAGTGAATAAATAGTGAATAGAGATGTAAAATTATTGTCCCAGTGAGGGCTTAGTTCGATTACATAATATAAATTTGTACTTTACCAAGTCAGCATGGCTTTATTTTTTTTTCTTGTTGTCCATCAGAGATTGTCATCTGTATCTACACATACAGAAAGAACACAGTACATGATGGGAGCAAGCCAAGGCTGGCATTTACAAGGAAAGGCTCTTTCATAGGATTAAGGGACAAAGGTCTTGAGAGAAGAGGACAATGTAGAGTTGAAATGATTCATTAAGGGGTCAATATGGGGGAGGGAAGAGAGTATATAATCAGTGTATGGGATGTTCTGGGAAATAACTGAGGGGTATATGGACTAGAAGTCAAAAGTTAGGTTAAAAAAAAGGTTTGCAGTTGCAGGGCAAAAGGAGAGAGGTGTTACAGTACAAAATAAGGTAAACTGAGCTACAAAATTCTTAGCATGATCAATTTATTAGTTAGGCTAGTAGTAACCAATAAATTGGGTCAGATGACAACAGGGAGGAGCCAAGATGGCAGCATAGAAGCAGGAAGATTCCCTGCAATTCCCCCATAACCACCTCAAATACCTATTAAAAATGACTCTAAACAAACTTTAGGGCTACAGAACCCACAAAGTGACAGAGAGAAACAAACCTCCACTGAAAACAGCCCAGCAGGCTGGCAGGAAGGGTCCATTGCAATGTGCTGGGAGCCAAGCCAAGCCCCATGAGTCCAAGGTTTTAGCCTCAGGGTGGCCCAACCAGCTGCGGCTAAAAGGATATTGGTAGAGTGGACAAACCAGCAGCTGTGGCGGTTTCCAAAATTGTCAACCCATAAATGCCAAAGACAAAGTGAGAGGTCAGTGGACTTTGGGAACAGGGAATCCAGGAGTGTAGTCTGGCCTCTGCCTGTGGAGGGAGAAGTGGCTAAGGCACAGTGGCCACAGCTACGTGGCTACTTCAGAGCTCTGGGCCCACAGATTGTAGGGGGACCAAGCAACCATTCTGAGGGGTAATTGCTTTTGCTTTAACCTCCTTAGATCTGGATCACTATCTAGGGTGGAGGTCCTGGGGTATGTGACCAGGTGCCAGAGAGGCTTCTAAGAGGGCACCCAACTAATAGCTCTGGCAGCTGCAAAAACCCCAGTGATTTGGGACAAAGTTCTCTCTGGAAGCAGAGTTCTACTGTAGCAAAAAGTTCAAGAGTCAAGTGGCTGAGTGGCAACATGAGCAAGTGAAGGAACGGGGGCAAGTACAGTGGTCTAACTTTGGATTCCTTTTTTGGGGACAAAAATCATTACGCCGTGGAGCAGGAGGAAGACAACAAAGTCAGAACTCCTGCACCAAAAGCTTCCAAGAAAAATATAAATTGGTTACAGGCCACAGAGCAGCTTAAGAAGGATTTTGAAAACCAAATAAGAGAAGTGGAGGAAAAATTGGGAAGAGAAATGAGAGTGATGCAAGAAAATCATGAAAAGAGAGTCAAGAACCTGACTGAAGAAAATAACATCTTAAAAAACAGACTAGGGGCGGCTAGGTGGCACAGTGAGTAGAGCATCAGCCCTGGAGTCAGAGGACCTGAGTTTGGATCCGGCCTCAGACACTTAACATGCACAAACAAAAATCTAGCCGTGTAACCTTGGGCAAGTTACTTAACCCCAATTGCCCTCCAAAAACAAACAAACAAAAACAAAACCAGACTAACTCAAATGGCAAAAGAGGCTCAAAAAGGCAATGAGGAGAAGAATGCCTTAAAAAGCTGAATTTGCCAGATGGAAAAAGAATCTCAAAAGCTCACTGAGGAGAATCATTCCTTCAGAATTAGACTGGAGCAAATGGAAGCTAGTGACTTTATGAGAAATCAAGATGCTGTTAAGCAGATCCAAACGAATGAAAGAATGGAAGGCATTGTGAAATATCTCATGGGAAAAAGAACTGACCTGGAAAATAGATCCAGGAGAGATAATTTAAAAATTATTGGACTACCTAAAAACCATGATCAAAGAAAGAACCTAGAAATCATCCTTCAAGAAATTCTACAGGAAAATTGCCCTGATGTTTTAGAATCATAGGGCAAAGTAGGGGTTGAGAGAATCCACTGATCACCTCCTGAAAAAGATCCCAAAAAGAAAACTCCTAGGAATATTATAGCCAGGTTCCAGAGTTCACAGATCAAGGAGAAAATACTACAAGCAGCCAGGAAGAAACAATTTGAATATTGTGGAAACATAATCAGGATAACACAGGATCTGGCAGTTTCTACACTGGGGGATTGAAGGGCTTGGAATATGAGTATCATGTTTCAGGGGAAATATGGTTATTCAATGGAATAGAGGACTTTCAAGCATTCTTGATGAAAACACCAGAGTTGAATAGAAAAGCATGAGAATGTAATTGTAACTTATGAAACTTTTCTCATTATGAGAATAGCTGAAGGGAACAGAAATGTATATGTACATACATATGTATGTATTATATATGTATATATACATACATATGTCTATATAGGAGGGTATATGGGCACATGAATACATATGTGAGTGTGTATATATAAGTGTACAGGTATACATAGGCAGAGGGCACAGGACAAGTTGAATAGGAAGGGATGATACTTAAAAGGGGTAAACTATCTCATATAGAAGAGGCAAGGGAAAGCTCTTACAATGGACGGGAAGAACAGGAAGGCAAAAGGGAATGAGTAAATTCACATTGAATTTGGCTTAGGGAGGGAATGACATACACACTAAATAGGGTATCCCACCCTACAGGGGAGTAGTGGGGAAGGGGATGAGAGGGGTGATGATGGAGGGAGGGAAGATTGGGTGGGAGGGAAGTTGGAAGTACACACTTTTGAAAAGGGACAGGATCAAAGTAGAGAATAGAACAAGTGGGGGTCGGGATAGGATGGAGGGAAATATAGTCAATCTTCACAATATATCCACTATGGAAAGGTTTTGCATAGCTACACGTGTACAACCTATATTGAATTGCTTATCTTCCCAGTAAGGGTGGGTGACAAGGAAGGAAGGGAAAGAATATTGAATTCAAAGTTTTAAAATCAAATGTTTTATATATATATATGTATATATATGTATGTATGTATATATACACACATATATATGTATATATATATACACACATATATATGTATATATATATTTTTTTCATGCAACTGGGAAATAAGACATACAGGCACTGGGGCATAGAGATCCATCTTGCCCTACTGCAAAGTCGGAGAGGGAAGGGGGAGGATATAGGAGAAAACAGATTGGAAGAGGGTGTATACAGTGGGATTGCTGTTTTGGGGTAGTGGATAGGGAAAAGATGGGGAGAAAATTTGTAACTCAAAATCTTGTGGAAATGAATGATGTAAACTAAAAATAAACATAAAATTTAACTTAAAAAAACATGGATAAAACAAATAAATAAATAAGTAGGGTCAGTGGCCTCTCTTGATAAACAAAGACCTTGAGTTAGGGCTCACAGGATCTTTTATATTAATTAGCAAAATGACAGAGCAACATCTTGAGCAATATAGGTAGTAGCTTGAATAATGTGGGGAAAAGAGACAGTGAGAATTCTCAGATAACTCGTAGGTTGCCAGCCAGAAGGACTGTGAGGATGGTGTTACCACTACAGTAGCAAGGAAGGTAGGAAAGGGAAAGCATTTAGGGGGAAAGATAATTACTTCTGTTTTGGACATATTGAGTACTAGATTTGAAGTCAGAGAACCTCAGTTCAAATCTTAAATTTGCTACTTACTATGTGCATAACCATATTTTACTGTACTTTGCTTTATTGCACCTTGCAGATATTGTGTTTTACAAATTTTAAAGAGTTGTGGCAACTCAATATTGAACAAGTCTGTTGTTACCATTTTAATTGTCATGTCCCTGGGTCACATTTTGGTAGTTCTTGCAATATTTCAAACTTCTTCATTATTATGTTATGGTCATCTTTAATCAGTGATCTTTGATATTACTATTTAATTTTTCTGGAGTGCCATGAACCATGTCCATATAAGATAGCAACTTAATCAATAAATATTGTGTGCATCCTGGCTGCTCTACAGACTTAACTGTTCCCCTATCTCTCTTCCTCTCCTCAGGCTTCACTCTTCTGTGAGACACAATATTGAAATTGTGATCTCTAAGCATTCAAATGAAAGGAGAATCAATGATGCAGCAATCTTCATTGTTGCATTATTTTTTAAAATTGCCACAGCAACCCTAACTTTCAGCAAATACCACCCTGATCAGTCAGCAGCTATCAACATTGAGACAAGATCCTCCACAAGCAAAAAGATTATGACTTGCTGAAGGCACAGATGATAGTTAGCATTTCTTTAGCAATTAATTAAAATTTTGGCTTTTTAGACATAATATTACATAGCACACTTAATTGGATACAGCATAGTGAAAACACAACTTTTATATGCATTGGGAAACAAAAAAAATCATGCAACTTGCCTTATTGCAATATTTGCTTTATTGAGGTGGTCTGGAATTGAACCCACAAATATCTCTGAGGTATGCCTATAATCTTTCTGAGCCTCATCTGTAAAGTTAGAGGATTAGACTTTTTTTTTTGGGGGGGGGGGGGAGTTCAGTTGTTCAGTCATGTATTACTCTTCATGACGCCATGGACCAGCACACCAGGCCCTTCTATCCTCCACTATCTCTTGAAGTCTGTTCTAAGTTCACGTTCATTGTTTCCATAACATTATCTATCCAACTAAACCTCTGACATCCTCTTCTCTTTTTGCCTTCAGAGAGGATTAGGCTAAATGACCTCTAAGGTCTCTTACAGTTCTAAATCTATGAGCCAAG
Source organism: Gymnobelideus leadbeateri (assembly GCA_011680675.1). NCBI lineage: Eukaryota > Metazoa > Chordata > Mammalia > Diprotodontia > Petauridae > Gymnobelideus > Gymnobelideus leadbeateri. The sequence continues at coordinate 133,766 of WOXC01007515.1, read as the reverse complement.
CCTGGAATGGCTTCTGCCTATTTATCTCCATAGAATTAAAGTCCCTTTACTTCAAAACTTCCTCCATGAAGTTTTCCCTTCCCACCTTTACCCCTACTTCTAGGTAAAAGTGATCACTTTTTCCTCACTTTTATACCATTTTGAGGGATCTTTCTTTTGCCCTGTATCTCAATATTCCTTATATCTTAGTAATTTGTGTACTTGTCCATCTCTCATTAAATAGTAAGCTCCTTGAGGTCAGGAACTAACTAGATAGCATAATTTTAAACTACTGAAGAACCTGATAGTTGACTTCAGAGTCAGGAAGACCTTGGGTAAAATCCTGTCTCTGACACATATTGGCACTGTGACCTTGGGTAAGTCACCTAACCTTACCATGCTCTAGGAAGCTCTCTAAAACCTCACATTGAAGAAAAAGTGCCGCTCTACATTAGTAAAAGGAATTGTCTCATCTTATATTATAAATATATATGTATATACATATATTATATTACTTATTCCTTATTTATATAAATGAAATCACAGGTCTAATCCTTAACTCTATCCCTTAAACACGAAAGAAAGACAGAATTGCAGTTAGACTAGTCTCAAGTCTCTTGAGACTAGTCTCAAGACGAGACTAACACAGGACAACATCAGAAGTCTGGTGCTGATGGCGGTGTTTGAATGGACTTTTAAAAGAGCCATATAAAATTTTTGGTGGCTGACTCTCAAGTTCTTGTGCACATCAAGCAACATATTGGGAGGGGGCATGGAGAAAATAAAGTTGGTTATGTGGCCCATTTTAAGGAATTTCCGAAGGTTGGCTCACTGAAGAACTGTGGAAGCAAACGTTCTTACTAATTATCCAAGATGAGAGTTGAGACAACTATGGTAAGCCCTTCTTTGACCTTTGTCAAATGTTTTATAAGAATTAAGAACTCTAAATCACTAAAGAGTAATCAATGTCTGAAGTAGTTCTCAGTTCTAAGCTTCAAGAACCACCCAGTGGTTTTCATAGATATAAGTAACATGCTACAGCTGTTTCAAGACACCTTGAAAAAAAGAAAAACTGTCCACATAGGACGAATTATACTATGTAGTTGGTTTTAGGGGAACTAAGAGTTATTAGACACAGTTTCAGCCCTAGAGGGACAATGTCAGTAGGGGGGAGACACAGATCATTTGTATAAAAAATAACATAAGTATAAAGAAGGGATTCACAGAATACACTACTCACAGATATATTCAACGAGAGGCTAGTGATTATAATATTGAATACTCAGAGGAAGACCTGGTTTCAAATCATGACTCAGGCATTTATTTACTTGTAGCCTGACCTGAGTAAGTATTTTTTTTTTTTTTGCTTTTTGGAGGGCAATTTGGGGTTAAGTGACTTGCCCAAGGCCACACGGCTAGTTTTTATGTTAAGTGTCTGAGGGCCGGATCCAAACCCAAGTCCTCCTGACTCCAGGGCCGGTGCTCTATTCACTGTGCCACCTAGCCGCCCCCTTGAGTAAGTCATTTAACGTTTCTGAGTCTCAGTTTCCTCATCTGTAAAATAAAGTAATTGGGTTCTGCTCTAAATCTGTGATCCCATGATTCTCTGAAGTTTAAATATATTAACAAAGTATTAGCATCCTGCTAGTCTTTTTACAAAGTATGAACACTTTTCTGAGTCAGAAGGTAGTAAGGAAACAAAATAAATAAACAAATGAAGTTTGGAGTAGCAGAGCTTCCTAGGAGGTTTATGAACCATGTAGTTCCTAGACCTAAATTCTCTACGGAGGAATAACTGACAGGGGGAGCTACACAAGCTAGCATATGTTTAGGGCTAAAAGACTGAGATGAATGAATAGTATTGTTATAGGGGCTCAGAACTAGAAAGTTGAAGGTTGATGTAGTAGGGGAACACTTTGTGGAGTAAGAACAAATTGAGCTAGACCTTTAAGAAAGTATATGACACTTTTAGATAAACAAAAGAGTAAAAAGAATGGATGTTGGCAGGAGGGGAAGGAATTCCAGGAAGAAAGAATGATGAAAGCATCAATTTCCTTTACTTTATCTGACTTTATCCCTTAACTATGCTTAACAAGTACTTGCTCATGTTCTTGTTTTTGTTTTTGCTTTTTGGAGGGCATTGGGGTTAAGTAACCTGCCCAGGGTCACACGGCTAGGTTTTTGTTTGCGTGCGTTAAGTGTCTGAGGCCAAATCTGAACTCAGGTCCTTCTGACTCCAGGGCCAGCACTCTACTCACTGCCCCACCTCGCCGCCCCCTTGTTCATGTTCTTATTGAATTTGAATGTTTCATATTTTTCCAAGAAGTGAAAGAGGGTAAATGTGGCTCTCAGTTAACTTCTTTACTCCTCACAGATCAGAGGCCCTTAGGAGTCAAGCAATCACAGATCACAGCTCCGGAATTCAGAGATCTAAGAGATCATCTAGCCCCACACCCTCATTTTACCAATTCTGAGAAGCGTGAAGGTCAGAAAAGATCACTGAATTTGTCCATAAGCGCCACTTAAGTGATGTGTCAGGTGTAGACTTTGAACACAGGTCCTCCAACTCACTTTTCTGAGCTTTCCCTAACTTTCTCAGCCCTTCCAAGCCTATCAAACAGTTGATCCACTATAAAAGAAAGGGAGGAAACCTCTGAAAATACTGTAATGTTCACCAGGGATTTAAAAGAACTGAAGATTCTGGGGATCGTCTCGATTTAAGAATCCTTTTCTGATATGGCTAAATAATTTCATAATTATTATTATACTGTGGACTTTCATCTGTTGAAAAACACTGATATTTGAAGAACTATGGAATACGCCTGAGAATCGGCCACGAGGCAACGAATTGTTTGGCCAGAACACTCTAAGGGCTGGGCTCATGATCTGCGCTATCACTGGGAAGACGACGACCTGGACTCTTGGAACACACAGCGCACTTTACCTGCGATGTCTCTAAGGGCCGCCATGCTGTCCTGGCTCTTCTCTTCTTTCTGCTGACCAGAGGTCGTTCGCTGCTCCTTACAGTTTTCTCCCTTCTCTACTTTCCCATTGAAGTCTCTCTTCTCCCCCTTTGTGCTCTTCTAACCAGTCTGCTTCCTCCTCCTCTCTGTGGCCTCTCTTACTATCTCACTGCCTATAGCTAACTTAGAGGATTGTGACATCATCAATTGCCAAGCTGCTGTCTTTTTTTCTCCCTTCTCCATTTTTTTAAAGCAATTGGGGTTAAGTAACTTGCCCAAGGTCACACGGCCAGTCATTGTTTCTGTGTGGATGCTCATTTTCTGAGGCCGGATTCGATCCCGGGTCATCCCAACTCTGAGGCTGGCGCTCTTACTCACTGTGCCGCCTAGCCGCCCCTCTTCTCCATTTTCTTTCTCTTTGGATACGTTAGTGAATTTGCATATTATAAACTTAACAGATGAAAATGAAAAAAAAAAATGATGGGTGAGATGAACTTAGCTCTAGTTACTCAGCCATAATTTTTGGAATCCCAGACTATTATTCCTAGAGGAGTTCATAGAGAACATTTAATACAATTCGGTTATTTTCCAGAGGTGAAAACTTGGACTCCAAAGGAGAAGTGGTTTACAAAAAGCAAAGACAAGGATCACAAAGCAAGACAAGGGCTCAAAACTGTGGGGCAGTAGGTAGTCCTTAAACTTTACCATTAAGGGACATACTTTTTATTCCAATGAAGAACTCAGTGTAAGTATTTTCCCAACTTCCTCCCAATTATTTGCCAGGAGGGAAGGAAGTATGGCCAAAGAAAGCTTCCTTCCATGCTCTTTTCCTGAAGGAAGACATTTTTGTGAGCTTTAAGGATGTGGGCATGACAGTAGATTTGGGAGCAAGAGTCATCTAGATAAAATTTTAATATTAAATAAGATCTTAACCATTAAGTATGACTGCTATGAGAATATCCATCACACATCTACATTCCTTAAATACATTCATTCACTAAGCCTTACTTATTATTCCTTTGAAATCAGTCTCTTATCTGTTTTTTCCTCCTCTCTTTTCTAAATATCAAACCCCAGGCAAGACCATTGTCACTTTGTACCTGGATTACTGACTTACTGTGACAGGTCATGAGTTAGTCCTCTTGCCTCTAGGCTCTTCCCACCCCCAACCTCTCAGTTGATAACCTTATTTCATATTTCACTGAAAAAGTTTAGGCCATTTGCCAAAAACTCCCTCTTCTCCTCTGACTGCAAATTTAAGTTATATAACCTCAGCTGGGCCTTCACGGCTGCAAGGCCTTTTATACTTCCCTAATTAACTCACTATCTCACTCACCATAATGGTTCTTCCAAACCTTTTCATCCCTCCTCAAACTTCTGATGGCTTCCCCTCCCCTTACTGTCTAACCTGAGAACATTCCCTCATATTTTATTAGGCCAACTAGGTGGCACAAGGCCTGGAATCAAGCACATTTGAAATTCAAATTCTGCCACAGATGCTTACTAACTGTATGTCCCTGGGAAAATCACTTAACCCATTCACCTCAATTTCTTCATCTGTAAAAAGGGGATAATAATATCTAATAATTGTAAAGTGCTTAGGACAATGCCTGGCACAAATGCTAGCTATTATTATTATTATTACTGAAAAAATAGAAGTCATTTTTAAGGGCACTGTCTTCTCCCCTACTCTTCTCACATCACTCAAATGTCTTATGCCACTATCTTCATTCTGTCTTACAAGAAGAGATGGCCCTTCTCCTTGCCAACACCAAAAACTACATGCATAAGTAGTCCTCTTCCATTCTGTTTTCTTCAGCAGGTAGTCCCCTCTATCATTCCTACTCTTTCATTTATCTTTCATCTCTCCCTGCATGCTTCTTCTCTATGCTTCCCTACTGCCTACCATCATGCTTATGTCTCTCCCATCCTCAAAAAAGTTATCCCTTCTTATCCAATCAACTCCTTTCATTTCTATCATTGTAACATCTCTCATAGACACTCCTTTCTCTCCTCTGACACTATAACCATGCTAGTGCAGGCCTGACACTCACACCTGAACTATGACAATAATCTGCTGGTTGTCTTTCTGATTCTTTTATTACTTTTTATTATTTAAACTAGTCATGCTAGAACCCTCTAGCCAGATTGGTTCCCTCACTGTCCCTGAAACCCAATGTTTCTAACTTCCCTAAAATGTTGACAGTACTACTATCCTCCTAAGCACAACAGTCAAAACCACGCCCCCTCTACTTCTTGCATATTCTGGAACTTACAACAGTGCCTAGGACCTCCTCTTCCTGGAACAGACTATCACTATTGCAACCCACTTACCTCAGAATGTTCCTTTACTAGGTCTATCCAGCTTCTCCCATCCTCAAGAATCTCCATTGTATTGAGGGGCTGAGACTAGACTGTCATTCTTGTCTTCCCCACCTTGTTCCTTACTTTCTCTGAATTTCCAAACCATGCCCAACTCCCTGCTCATTCCACCTCCCTTTTGGGTGTTGTATTTCCCCATTAGATTTCTTGTCTAATAAGCCTCTTGAGGGCAGAGATTGTCTTTACTTTTTGCTTGTATTTTTATCCCCAGTGCTTAGCATATTTTAAGTATTTAATGATTCCTTCCCTCCTTCCTCCCTTCCTCACTAAAGAAAACTGGTCTTGATTCCTAATTGAATTTTCCTGTTATTACAGATGAGTCCTGTAATGAGTCCTTTTTAAAAGAAACTTATCTAGAAATATCACATCACTCTCTTATCTCATAAGGTTGTTTGGAGGAAATCAATGCTGTTTTACTTGAATTTACTTGAATTTTACTTGAATTTTTCCTTCAAGGCTCAGCAAAAATTATATCTCTCCCTGAAGTTTGCCCTGGTGTAGTAGAAAGAACATGAACTTGGAATCCCAATTTAAATTTAAATTTAAATCCCATCTCTGCTACTTACTACTACCTGTGTGATTGGGTAATGACCTACTTCTGGGCTTCTATTTCCTAATCTATAAAGTGAAAGAGTTGGACCAGACTCCTCTAGTTTATAATGACATATCAAATTTGAAGGGGTCTGTTATGTGCCTATTATTGTGCTAGACACTGTAGATGATATAAAATAAGAGGAACATGCCTTTAAGGTACATATCCTCTGAGGCAGGTAGGTAAAATGGAAAAATACTATTACAGGATGGTATAAAAACCTCAGAGTCACTACAAAATTTGGTGTGTAGTTATTATTAACTATTAACTGATTATTAGTAACTATTAACTCATAGGCAAGTAGTCAAAAGATAGGAACAGTTCTTAAAATCACTCTAAACTATCAACAATCATCTAAAAAACATTCAAAATTGCTAATAAACAAAGAAAGGTAAATTAAGACTATGGGATCTCACTTCACACCCTTCAAATTTATTAAAATTATAAAAGATAGAAAACATCAGTGTTGACAGGGACATGGGGCAAAATATGCACTCAAATTGACTGTTGAAAGACCCATGAATTGATCATTTTAAAAAGCTGTCCTATTTCATCTCTTTTCTGAATTTGAAAAACTCTGAATTCTGGCTTCTGACATCATCATTCAATTGAAATTGATCTCTTCAAAATTACCAATAATCTCATAACTGCCAAAGTCAGTGGTCTTAGTCCTTACCAAATGGTCAACCTCTCTGAAGTATTTGACAGTAATAGACACCTCCTCCTGGATACTTTTCCTTTAGATTTTTATGACACTGTTCTCTCTTGGTTATTATCCTCTTATTGTATAAGTGTCTCAATTTGTATTGTATAAGTCTCAATTTTCTTTGATGGATTGTCCATGCCACACTCCTAACTGTGGGCATACCCCTCTTTCTGGGTGACCTCATTAACTTCCATGATTTCTGTTATCATCCCTATGCAGATTACTCCAGGATTTCTATAATTGGACTTAGTCTCTCTCTTGAGTTCCAATAGAGTGTTACCCAAGTGATTGTTGTTGGTTTTTTTGAGGTAAGGGAAGGTAAGGCAATTGGGGTTAAGTGCCTTACCCAAGGTCACACAGCTAATGTGTCAAGTTGCTGAAGCTGCATTTGGACTTAGGTCCTCCTGACTCTGGGGCTGATGCTTTATTCACATGATTGGTTTTTAAAATAGACTTTAAAAATTTTTTTTGGTTATTTTGCATCAATAGCACTGGTAACTTTGAATAAGCAAATACAAGTTTTACTTAATTTATAAGAGAAGAAAATATTCAATACTATGCATTATTAACTTCCACTCCATTAGAGAAAAACTTCTGTAGTCATTACTTTGAATCTTAATAAAATTTTAACCTGTATAAGACTAAGATTGAATATCTGAAAAACATTGTGTCCCTGGAGAATTTTGACATTCATTTGAAGCCAAACTTGTTAATAAAAGCTACATTTGGAGAGGATTCTGGGAAGATGGCAGAATAGGAAAGAAAATTCCAAGTTTTCCAGATTTCCCCCATAAACAAGATAGAATAGTGACTCTGGGTGAACACAGAGAGGCAAAAATAAACAAGAGTTGGGGCAGAACAGTAGTCCTCCTAGGATAATCACAGAAGATCCAAAGAAAAATTCTAGGACTAAGGTTTGGTCCCTGTGAAATATAAACACCTCTAGCTCCACAGCAAGCAGAAGCCCCAGAGCTAGCTGGGTTGGGAGGTAGCCTCAGCCCCAGCCCCAGCCCCAGAAACTTTCACCTCCTGCACAGTGTGGTCATCTGAAAAGAGGAAGATTGAAGTAACCTCTGCTGATAAGGAATGACAGACCCAGCTGTGCTGACTAGATGCGGCCCTGGGTGAGAAGAAATCAGCACATGTCTGGGGAGTGCAGAGCAGCTGGGGAGTTCAGAGCAGCTGGGGACACCACTGGCTGTGGGCACTTATAGGAGGGCAGAGTTCATGGTTTCAGTTTGAAGCAAGAGGGGGAAACTGAAGGATAATTTGAGGCTAGAGGCTCCATTTCCCATATCCCAGAACTAGAAGTGATTACAAAAAATAAGGTACTATGGATAAAAAAAAAAATCATCAGGTAAAGGAGAAAAAATCCAACCATAGAAAGTGACTATGGGAACAGAGAAAACTTGGTTTTGTCTTCAGAGGAGGATACTGAAGCAAAAAAACCTTGTCCTACCCCAAGGAGTAATGTTATACATATATTTGAGCATGTATATATTTTGTGATCTCCCCTGAGAGCAGGCCCTATTTGTATATCCATTGTGTAGTACAGTGCCAGACACACTGTAGGTACTTATCAATATTGATTATTGAATGACTAAAGAATCATAAAATTTCATATTATAGTATCTCATGTCACTCTCTCATTCAAAAAATGAGGAAACCAGGGCTCAGGGTGATTTGTGCAAGATCACACAGCTAGTTAATGGCTAGGACTAGATTAGGTTATTGATCATTTAGTGAGTGCTTAGTCCATGTCAGGCACTGTGCTAAGACTAAAGCCAAGCATGCTGATTCCCAGTCTAGCACTTGTTCCATTATGCCATGTTGTCTCTTCACACACACCATATTAGGTCTGAAGCGAAAAGGAAATATACAACTGGAGATGTCCAACAGGCAACCAGAGACATGGATATTGGAACCTAAATGAGACATCAGGATGAAGTTGACATTTGGGGGAGTCATCAGCATAGAGATGATAGTTGTATAAATGTCACTTTAATCAATCATCTACCATACTTAAAGTAACTATCAAAATGCCCTAGCTCTAATACTTGTGTCATTGAATAACATCTCCATTGAATCAATTAATTAAGGACAGTGATCAAATTGGAAAAGAGTCAATGGGTAAAATGAGATGACTCTATACAGGAAGTAAACTTAGTATTGACTGAAGACTCATACCCTGTAATTTTAATAAAAAAAACAAAACAAAAAAATGCAAAAAACAAACAATAACAACAACAACAATACAAACAAACTAGAAAACCAGTAGACCAGTTCAGAAAACAAGATTCAAGTCAGGCCATTTTATGGCAGAAATCATTGTAACCAGGTGCCTGAAAGGAAATTGCTTAGGGGTGGGGAAACTGGTGGGGGTGGAGGGAAAGGAGAATATATTCTCTCTCTTTTCCCCTTCCCTGACCAAAGGAAGACCGTATAAACTTCAAAGTGTTTATTAGCATCCTAGAAATAACTGATAACTGGGTCTGTTTTGTGAATCCTTGACAAATTAGATTCACAGTTGAAAGGCAGCTTCAATTTTCTTGGGTCTAGAAGAAAGCTACACTATACTTAAAGGAAACATCATGAGGATTCCACAGAATGAGAAAAGGATTTCCAGCAAACACAAGCTGTGAATTTACCCTGTTTGTTACAAGAATGCTTTAAGTCCATTCTCCCCTAAACACTGTATATATTTGTAGGAGATTGTGTAACAACTATGTTTATTATATTGCCTTAGGTAATACTACTAAAAGCTAATTAAGTTTGACTATTTGATATCAATTAATGATCATTAGGGAAATCACATGAGTGGACACTTGTGAATTGTAGTATAAGACCCCTCCCCCCAATCCTCTCAGAGTCCTGAGCCCTGGCACTGAAACCTAGAGAATTCAGAGTGCCTGGGATCCAAGTCCAAAGTAATATAAAAACTCTGGAGGAAAAAATATTAACTGCCCTCTGGGGACCCAAGCTACCAGCACAAATGGGATCTCAAGATCATAGGCATATACTCCAGAGCATATGCCACAGTTGAGAGAGTAAAACAAAGAAATAGCAACATTAAGGGAAATAGCACAGAACGAAAAGAGCAGGGCATAAGGTTGTGGTAATTCTGCAGCTAAGTAGTAAAAGAAGGTAACAGAACCAGTAAAAGAGACAGAGAAATAGCCAGAGAGGTGGGGCAATCAAGATGGCTAGTTTAGCAAGGCTTATTCTGGGCATGCTCCTATCATCTAGCATGGAGGTGCTCTGCATCTCCCACCATGTGGGTAGGGCCAGCCATCCTAGACTGGCTGCATAGACAGAAAGTTTGAAAGCCAGAAAGTCTTTAAAACTGGCCCTACTGGGGCAGTCTTTCTCTTTTCTCTTGTATCCAGAGAGTGAAAATCAGAGTTCTTCCATAGCAAGGTTATTATAAACTGAATTGGTGAGAGGGGAAGGAATTGTTTCCCTGCTCTCCCTCTTGCGCCTTACCCTAAGTTCCTCTTAGCCAGTGGCTGCTTGTTTCAGTTCACAGTCATTTGTTTTTTCTGATGTGTTTTCTGAAATGAAAGCTGGTACCTGCCATGATCCCCCTGCACCTTGGAGCTAGGATTGCATGTGGGACATTGTAGCCAGCCAGCCTGGCAGGGAAACCTGGAGAATTCTGAGTGCCTCGGATTCAAGACTAAACTTTAAATGTACAAAGTGCTGGAAGAATGATGAATCAGAAGGTATTAGCTATACTGGAGCTATTCCAAGAAACCATCATAGCAGAAGGTAAGTCTTGATTCAGACCTTGAAGACAATGATAAATACCAACTGAGAGACAGGAAATGGGGATTAAAAAGTTCATATTGTATAAAGTTGATATGGGTAAAAAGCATGGAGGCAGGAATTTGTCAATTTTGTGTGGGGTTTGATTAGGGTCTCATACTGTACACTCCTCAGATATCAACCCAGAAATACTTCACAGAACTAATTCCCACTAGAAGCTGATCTTTTATTTCTTTCTACACTTTAGCCTTGTATATAAAGTGTCCTCTGTGCCTTGTTGGGAAGACAGACTGTTTAGACATTTAATTGCATAAAAGAATGAGTCAGGAGAGGCTGGCAGTTCAAACAGACTGTCTTTCAGGAGCTTATAATGCGATTAGTGTCTCTTCTCTACAGCTTCCATGGCTAGACCCACAATAGAAACCTATAGCTTGAGTTATTTTCCTCCCACAGGCCTTGCATGGCCTTTGATTGTTGGCTTTATGGTAGCACATTTTTGTGTTCCTCAGTGGGCAGAAAGTTCTCTATTAGAGAGCAATATTTGCATCTGCTCTCAGCTGCAAAATGAGGTCATAGAAGCAAATGAGAAGAGGAGAAATTCTTCATCTCTTTAGACTCTAAGACACCCTTCTCATGCAGACAATTATAATTTGGCAGTAGGGGAGATAAATTCATTTGAAACTTTGAGGGTCATCTAGCCTAGTAAACCAATAAAAGGAAGAAATCAAACTATAAATAAAGAGTTCATCTACAGACCCTGACAAATGAATACAAACTCTCAAAGTATTTAGGATACTTAAGAACCTAGGATTGCTAGATCTAGAAATATAATAGAAAACATAATTATTAAAAATGATTGAGTACTGGGTAAAAGAGGCATAAAACATATAGAAGTGAACAAGCCTAATATCCAGGTGTTCAAGAAACCTCAGAACTCCAGTTACTGAACTATGTATTTACTATTGCATCACAACTACTGGGAAAACTGGAGGTCAATCCTGTAGAAATTATGTTTAGTTCAGCACCAAAATAATCTCCAAATGGATACATGACTTAGTTATAAAATGCTACATTGCAAACAAATTAAGGAGTAAGGAAACAATTGATTTTTGCATCTATGGATAAAGGGAGAGTGGAAGACTAAAACAAAGGACAGAAAGAATCATAGAAGATTAAATGGATAATTTAGAGTACATACAATTAAATGTATTTGCATAAACAATACCAAGCAACTAAATTTAGAAGGGAAATTGATTATTGGGAAAAATCCTTCCAACAAGTTTTTCTGATAAAGATCTCCTTTCCAAGATAGGGACAGAGATAGTGAGGCATGGATATAAATAGATCTATAGATATAGAGAGATTTATTAATTTTTTCTTTCAGTATTTATCTATCTACCTATTTATCTTATAAACAGTTATTCCTTTAAAAAAAAACTCACTGCCTGAAGGACAGGCGTGTTACATTTTACCCCTTCCCCAGGGTTTTCCAGTACTCTTAAGGGAGTACTACAAGTACCTAGGCTCTCTGTGATTGGTTCCAGCACCCACAGACAGTCTTCTCTTGATTGTAGGGAGTGGGTCCCCTACACCCTAGTTCTATTTAGCCATTAACACAGACTAGCTTTTACAAAGGAATATATGCTTCAAAGGCATAACTAACAAATACACAAACATGCACATTTGGGAGGTATAATACTGCCCCCTACTATTCCTTCTATATCTCAATCTCTGGGGAGGACAATTTAGTTCAGTTCCTGTAGAGCACAGTCCCAAGTTCCAGATCCCAAATCCCTTTGAGTTCAAGTCTCCAGGCACTGTGATTTCTCAGGGCTTCCCTGTTGAACTGGCTGTTGAAATCCTAGTTGTTATGGCTCAAGCTCCTGGTCTAGTGGGGATTATCACCTGCACCTAGAAGCTGAGGAGGAAAAATGAAATAGAACAGATAATAGAAAACAAATACCCTAGGTTCATTTCTTTTTGTTTTTTTAACAGTACTAATAGCTAACATTTATTTATTTATTTATTTTTTAAACAAATGCTTTATTAACTTCTGGTTTACATCATTCATTTCCGCCAGATTTTGAGTTACAATCATTTTCCCCCCGTTATTCCCCTACCCAACCTCCCAGAATAGCAGTCCCACAAGATATCGCTTCCTCCAATCTGCTCTCTCCCATACCTTCTCCCATACCCCCATCGACTTTTCCATTAGAGGAAGATGAATCTTTGTGTCCCAATGCCTGCACATCTTATTTCCCAATTACAAGCAAAAGAGTATTAATAATAGTATTTATATATATTTGAAACATTTAATGTTAAGACCTCGAATTTCAGATCCATTTCCTTCCTCCCTTGTCACCCATTCCCTCTGGGGAGATAAATAATTCAGTATATGTTGTACATGTCTAGCTATGCAAAACATTATCATAGTAGATATATTGTACAAGGCTGCTTATAATTCCCTCCCACTCATCCCACCCCCCACCTGGTCCATTCCCTACATGATCCTGTCCCTCTTCTATAGTGGGTACTTCCAACCTCCCCTCCCCCCAAGGATGCCCTCCCATCCATCATCCCTCCTCTCATCCCCCTTCCCCCTATTCTGCTGCAGGTTGAGATATCCCATTTAGTATGTATGTCATTCTCTCCCTGAACCAAATTCAATGAGAATGTGGTTTTGCCTTTTGCCTTCCTATTCTCCCCCTTCCTTGCAACCACTTCCCCTTGCTTCTTCTACATGAGATAGTTTACCCTACCCTGTCTCTCCCCATCTCCTCTTGCCACTTTCCTCTCTCACCTCATAATTTCATCCCTTGAGTATTCTCCCTTCCCAACAAATTCAACCTATGCCCTCTATCCATATATAACTGTAACCATATATACACACATTCACATATGTATTCATATGACCACACCCCCTTCTTCCATTATTTTCATAGTGAGAAAGATATCATCAGTCACAGTTATTGCTTTTCCATATAGGAATGTAAATAGTTCAACTTTGATAAGTCCCTTTTGATATCTTTTCCCTGACTACCTTCTCAGGCATTTCTTCCTTCTTGTGTCTGGATGTCAAATTTTCTATTCAACTCTGGTTTTTTCCTCAAGAATGCTTGAAAGTCCTCTATTCCACTGAATGACCATATTTTCCCCTGAAACAAAATACTCAGTTTTGCTGGGTAGGTGACCCTTGGGTTCATTCCCAGTTCTTTTGCCCTCTGGAATATCATATTCCATGCCCTTCCATCCCTCAGTGTAGAAGCTGCCAGGTCCTGGGCTATTCTGATTGTGTTTCCACAATATTGAAATTGTTTCTTCTGGCTGCTTGTAGTATTTTCTCCTTGATCTGGGGATTCTGGAACCTGGCTATAATATTCCTGGGAGTTTTCTTTTTGGGATCTTTTTCAGGAGGTGATTGGTGGATTCTTTCAACCTCTATTTTGCCCTCTGGATCTAAAACATGAGGGCAATTTTCCTTGAGAATTTCTTGAAGGGTGATTTCTAGGTTCTTTCTTTGATCATGGCTTCCAGGTAGTCCAATAATTTTTTAATTGTCTCTCCTGGATCCATTTTCCAGGTCAGTGGTTTTTCCCATGAGATATTTCACATTGCCTTCTAATCTTTCATTTGTTTGGATCTGCTTAACAGCATCTTGATTTCTCATAAAGTCATTAGCTTCCATTTGCTCCAGTCTAACTCTGAAGGAATGAATCTCCTCAGTGAACTTTTGAGATTCTTTTCCATCTGGCAAATTCGACTTTTTAAGGCATTCTTCTCCTCATTGCCCTTTTGGGCCTCCTTTCCCATTTGAGTTAGTCTATTTTTTAAGGTGTTGTTTTCCTCAGTCAGGCTGTTGACCCTCACTTCATACTTTTCCTGCATCCTTCTCATTTCTCTTTCCAATTTTTCCTCCACTTCTCTTATTTGAGTTTTAAAGTCCTTCTTAAGGTCCTCTATGGCCTGCAACCCGCTCATGTTTTCCCCTGGGGCTTTTGGAGCAGGACTTCTGACCTCACAGTCCTTTTCCCGCTCTATGCCCCCAAAATAGGAGTCTAGGGTTGCATTTTTCTGTTTCCTTTGCCTTGGCATATTGCCACTTAATTACTTGACTTTTGGGCTTGTTGCCACACTATGGCTTTAAGGCCAGATAGAGGAATTTTCATCCCGAACGTGTGGGGGACAGCTTCCGTTTCAGGAAGCTGGAAATCCACCCACAACCTCCACCCCAGATCACAATCCAGATCCAGGGAGGTTAAAGCAAGAATGATTACCCCCCACGGCTGATTGCTGGATCTCCCTACAGTTCGCAGGCCAGGAGCTGGAGCTGCCTCTGAAAACTACAAAATGGTGTGTCTCCTCAGTGGCTTCTAGCCCCCAGGGGAGGAAGCCGACGCATTCCCCAAATACTGGTCCCAAAGTCCATAGAGCACTAACCTCTCACTTTGTCCTAGGCATGTCTATGTTGATAATTCTGGAATCTCCACAGCTGCTGGTGTTCTGGGGTCTCTCCAGCCGGCTGCTGCCCCTGCAGCCCTGGGGCTAAAACCTTGGCGCTGCTGGCTCCCAGACCACTGTGCTGGTCCTTCCTGCAGGGCTGCTGAGCTGTCCTCAGCGGGAGGTTAGCTTCTCTGTGTCGTTCTGTGGGTGCTGGGGCTCCAGAAGTTGTTCAGAGTCCTCTTTTACATAGTTTGGAGGGAATCTGGGGGCAGAGTGGCTTGGATGAGCTGTTTCTACTCTGCCATCTTGGCTCCGGCCCCGACGTAAGTATTTTTTAAAGTATTATTTCTTTTTTTTTACTTTATCAAATGCTTTATTAACTTCTAGTTTAAATCATTCATTTCTGCAAGATTTTGAGTTACAAATTTTCTCCCCATTTTTCCCCTACCCACTACCCAAAAATAACGATCCCACTGGATATCCCCTCCTCCAATCTGCTCTCTCCCATATCTTCCCCCATCCCCTCTTCGATTTTCCTGTAGGGCATGGTGGATCTCTATGCCCCAGTGCAATAATATTAATAATAGTATACACACACACACACACACACACACACACACACACACACACACAAACATTTAATTTTAAAACTTGGAAATTCCAGATTCATTCCCTTCCTCCCTTGCACCCATCCTTATTGGGAAGATAAGCAATTCAGTATAGTCGTGCATGTGTAGCTATGCAAAATATTTCCATAATGGATATATTGTAAAAGACTGACTATATTTCTCTCCATCCTATTCCACCTCCCACTTGTTCTAGTCTCTACTTTGATCCTGTCCCTTTTCAAAAGTAGTTTTTTCCAACTTGCTTCTCCCCCAACCTGCCCTCCCTTCCATCAATCCCTCTCTCATCCCCTTCCCCACTACTCCCCTGTAGGATGAGATACCCTATTTAGTGTGTATGTCATTCCCTCCCTAAGCCAAATTCAATGAAAATAAGGTTGACACGTTCCATTTTGCCTTCCTGTTCTTCCCCTCCATTGTAACACTTTTCCCCTTGCCCCTTCTGTTTGAAATAATTTACCCCATTCTGTCTCTCCCATCTCCTCTCATTAGATTCTTCTCTCACCTCTTAATTTCACCTTTTAAGTACCATCCCTTCCTATTAAATTGGTCCTGTGCCCTCTATGTATACCTGTACACATATATACAGACACTCACATATGTATTCATGCTTTCATATACCCTCCTATATAAACCTATATATGTATGTATGTGTGTGTGTGTATATATATGTATATATATATATATAATTCTATATAACTGTATCTATATTTATCTATATCTATATCTATCTCTCTATATCTATACACACATTTCTATTTCCTTCAACTTTTCTCATTCTGAGAAAAGTTTCATAAGTTACAATTATTGTTTTTCCATGTAGGAATGTAAATAGTTCAACTTTGATAAGTTCTTATGATTTGTTTTCCCTGTTTATCTTCTCATGCTTCTCTTGCTTCTTGTATCTGAATGTCAAATTTTCAGGAGGTGATCTGTGGATTCTTTCAATCTCTATTTTGCCCTCTGGTTCTAAAACATCAGGGCAATTTTCCTGGAGAATTTCTTGAAGGATGATTTCTAGGTTCTTTCTTTGATCATGGTTTTTAGGTAGTCCAATAATTTTTACGTTATCTCTCCTGGACCTATTTTCCAGGTCAGTTGTTTTTCCAGTGAGATATTTCACATTGCCTTATTTGTTTGGATCTGCTTCACAGTATCTTGATTTCTCATAAAGTCACTAGCTTCCATTTACTCCAGTCTAATTCTGAAGGAATGATTCTCCTCAGTAAGCTTTTGAGATTCTTTTTCCATCTGGCAAATTTGTTTTTTTTTTTTAAAGCATTCTTCTCCTCATTGCCTTTTTGAGCCTCTTTTGCCATTTGAGTTAGTCTATTTTTAAGGTGTTATTTTCCTCAGTCAGGCTGTTGACCCTCATTTCATACTTTTCTTGCATCTTTCTCATTTCTCTTCCTAATTTTTCCTCCACTTCTCTTATTTGGTTTTTAAAATCCATCTTAAGGTCCTCTATGGCCTGTAACCAGCTTGTATTTTCATTTGGGGCTTTTGGTGCAGAAGTTCTGACCTCATAGTCCTCATCCTGTCCCATGCTTTGGTCCTCTTTGCCCCCAAAATAGGAATCTAATGTTGCATTTTTCTGTTTATTTTGTTTCCTTTGCCTAGGCATGTTGCCACTCAATTACTTGATTTTTGGGCTTGTTGCCACAGTAGGACTTTGCCACCAGCCAGGGGAGCTTCTGTCCTTAACACTTGGGTTTTCTCAGCTGCCAGAGGTATTAGTTGGGTGCACTCTCTGAAGCCTCTACACTCTCTGGCAAGCTGGTCACACACCCCAAGACCTCCACCCCAGACCGCAATCCAAATCCAAGAAGGTTAATGCAAGAGTGATTACCTCCCCCCGAGACTGATTGCCGGGTCCCCCTACAGTCTGCAGGCCAGGAACTGAAGATGTAACATGGTGGCTGCACTGTGTCTGCTTAGCGGCTTCTCACCCCCCAGGGAAAGAGGCTGACAAACTCTCCCAACCAGTCCCAGAGTCCATACTACACTGACCTCTCACTGTGTCCTAGGCATCTATGTGTTCATAATTCTGGGAACACCATAGCTGCTCGTATTCTGGAGTCCCTCCAGCAGGCTGCTGGTCTGGCTGCCCTGGGGCTAAAACCTCTCACTCATGTGGGCCTGGGCTCAGCTCCCAGAGCACTTCGCTCACTGCTCCCTGCTGGGCTGCTGGGCTGTCCTCAGTGGGAAGTTCTCTTCCCTGTGTCATTTTGTGGGTTCTGGAGCTATGATCATGTCTTTCCCTTGATTAGTTAAGAATTCTTTCCCTAACTATAATTCTCATTCAGTCAGTAAGCATTTATTAAGCACCTACTAAGTGTGAAGTACCAGGGACTTCATACAAACATGTATATTCTGTAATATTGATGAAACAGCAGGAGCATCTCTTATTGTCTTGTTTGCCTCCTACTCTAGCTTGTACTGAGGAAAATCATTTTCCCTTTTGGAATCACTTGTCTATCAGTCTTTAGCTCCACACTCAAAGACTTAGATAAGTATCACAGAAAATGTCCATATAGTTTTATAGCACCATTATCATTCATAATAGATGTGAGGAATTAGCATTTAAAGGAATAGGTTTCCAGTTGCAGACTGCAAAATATTGTGAATTCTGCTTTTTTCTCCCATTTCTCTCTCTTTCTCTCATTGGTCAGAAGGAGAATGAGAAGAAAGTTATGAGACAGGAAAAGAGGGAAGAAATGATCACTTCTTTGAGCTCTACTCCTAGGAAGGAGGTGCAAAGAACATGTTGGACTAGCTTCTGAGTATCTCATCAACCATTCACCTTCTGTTGCTGCCTGATCTTCCCTTAGAAGGCTCTGACAAGTCCTGATCTACCTAATCTCACTTCAGAACATAAATTCCCCTGCTATCCCATTGATAGTCATGGGGTCAATCAATGATATAGGGAAGATATGAATTATAGCTTATTATAGTATTAAAGAGAACATATTAGAATCATTCCCCATTATCTCAGCTTCACTGCTCCTATTCATGTCTGTGCAATAAGTAATAGCATTATTCTGCTCCCTGCTTAGCTGGCCAGTATGCAACATGGAACAATGCCCTGGCTTTTCTCTGTATCTCTCCACATGGCTGCCTTGGCTTCTCTAAAGAGTTCTCTTTCATAGACACCAGAACTTGGAAGCACCTGAAACTTCTAGGATTGTCTATACACATCTAGCCTTACTGTTTCTCCCACATCTTTGTGACTATGTCTCCAGGTACAATGAAAGGCAAGTTATGCTCCTCCTGACCACCAGAAGTTTTTTTAGTCAATTGAAAAATGACAAGGTACACTTGACATCTACAAATGTGTCCCAAGCAACAACATGACCAAAAGACACAAAATAACAAGGATAACTATTTCAACATTATAGATAATCACTCCACAGCACTATATACTTAAAATCCATCTTGGCATTGCTTGTAGTGAGCATAGCACATTATGAAACATTGCTTGTCAGGCTGCTTCAGTGACTAAATGCCAAAATTACATGCAGGGAAATATACATACACATCACAGTAGTACAATCATATCAATAATATACAGCAAATAATCATAAAAAGCAAAAAAAGTATGTTAACCAATAAAGTAATAAATGTGTATAAAATCAGCATATATACAAATAAACATCAAAACAACACAAAGCTAACATAAATATGACTACAGTATATATTTGACAGTAGTGCATAAAGGAACTAGACATGAACAGAAAAATGATAAAATAGAAGAAACAACTTAGAGGTATATAATGTCCTCCAAATTAACATATGTATCAACATATATCAAAATATGTAACTACATGCAGAGCTTCCATTTGAGAGTGAACCAAGCATCTGTACTGTCATCTGGCTGCATATGTGGCTATTTTGTTTTTCTTGCAGCATCAGGATAGTATGGTAACAAGTCCAATGGCTTTAGTCCTTTTGTTACCTAGACCTAAATTGGTAAATGGTAGGGTGGGTTATCATCATCAGACCTTGAAGCCCACATGCCCCAACATGAATTTGTTGAAGGTTTAGGTTGGCTATTAGCATTTCCAGGTTTTATGAAATGTCTCCATAGTCTAAGAATCTCTATAGCTGAAGTCCTAGGCAAGAAAGTTGCTGTTTCTGAATTCTTCTACCACAAGTGAGGAGAGTTGGACTCTGCCCATTCTCCTGTAATGGAAATGCAGATTTAAAGATCTTCCCTGCCCCTAGCTTAAGTGCACCTGGAGCCTGTGGTGGGAGGCTTGTTTTTCAGGAAAGCCCACACCTTGATACTTTGTGATTGGGCAGTGGGTCAAGGAGGTTGTTGCATTCTCTGAGCCAAGAGAAGGCTATATAAGCCCTGAGGAGAGGCTTTGCTTTGGGGCTCACTTTGAGAAGTGTTGTGTGATTTGACCAGATGAGACTCTGGGAAGCCGTTGTTGAGAGCCCCCCAGCTTTGAAAACCCAGATGTTGATGCTTCCCTCTCTGGTAACTGTGACTTGGTATTGATGCATGTAATGTTGGGACAGTTTGGAAGCCTGCCTGATCTGTAAGTTCTGTAACTCTGAAGTTCGGGGTGCTGACCTTTTCCCCCTGAACTAGGTAATGTATGTTTGTTTGATTAAAGTAAGCTTGTTAACCCATTTTGAGTTGCTTTCCCTTTGAAAAGCAGATCTAAGAACCTATATTGGCAGCTACCCTGGGGATATTGGGGTGCTTGCTGCTACATCTCCCCACATGGAACTTTTATAACCTTTTGCCCTGCCTTTTCAGCAGTACCATGCTTCTTTGGCAAATGCCTTACTCATGTATTAAAGCAAACATTCGGAGCTATTATAAACTGGAAGATGGTGACAGAACAAGCCTCCAGTTCTCACCAGGCTCTTGGAAAAGAGGGTTAAATTTTTCCTGGTGGTCAGAAATTTTGCAATTTGTAGCTCAGTTTTTCTATAACTTGGGGTAGTCTCTTTTTAGAGTCCAGTGAGTTAACTTTTTTTTCTCAGCATGGTTTTTTTTTCAATTTTTAACATTTTTATTCAAAGATTTGAATTACAAATTACAAATCCCTACCTCTTTCCCCCCATTGCCTTCCTGAGATGATAAGCAATCAGATATAGGTTATAAGTGTACAATTATGTAAAACATTTCCATGTCAGTCATTTTGTACAAGAAGACTTGGAAAAAAAGAATGAAAGAGAAAGTGAAAAACAGCATGCTTCAGTCTGTATTCAAACAATATCAGCTCTTTCTCTGGACTCAGATAGTATACTTCATCATTAGTTCTTTGGGATTACCTTGGATCATTTTATTGCTGAGAATAGTGTGTTAACTTTCAATCACTTCTTTCCTCTGCTCATTAGAGTCTGACAAACTTTCCTATGGACAAGAGATGTTTGTGACAATTTATTTTTATAGTGGTCTGTCCTCTGAGGCTACTCTGTAAGTAGGCAAGTTGTTCAGTTTCTTAACAACTTTACTTGGAGTAACTGTTAATTGATCTAACTTGTGTGTTTGCTGAACACCAAGCCTTCTCAGAAAAATCTGTCATGCTGGAGGTCATTCAACAGAGTTAAAAACATAATCATACCATAAGTTGTTTCTGATAGAGCTTTTCTGTACTAAAACCATGGGTAGTTGGAAGACTTCCTTCAGTTTCTCTTAGCCAAGAGATGTGCTGGTGAGTATTTGCATACTTATGAGACGTATTTGCAATCTTATTTGACTACAAAGCAAGAATAGCTGTTCCTCAAGCATCAGGAGATATGAGTGTAAAGTCTATGGTATCATTGCTGGTGGAATTGCATATGTGTACTAGGAATACTGCATTTTTACTCCATTGAGATTTTTTGCTCAAGTTTCAATATTCCTTACAATTTTATTGATGTACATTTGAAATGTTCATGTTGTAGGTCTCCTTGGTAGTGGTAAGCAGTAGTTCTAGGCTTCTTGGGGAACTGCCAGTATTAGTATTTCTAACAGTGGCTTATCTTAAAGTCTGTGTTGGTCAGAATGGATCTTGTTAAGGAATCCATACAATAAAAACTACTTGTCTCAAAATATATTAGCAAACATAAAAGATTTCTAGTTCTGTGTTGTTTAATCATTTTTCAATTGTGTCTAACTCTTTGTGACGCCATTTGGAGTTTTCTTTGCAAAGGTATTGGTGTAGTTTGTTATTTCCTTCTTAACCCCCATGGCCCTAAGAAATGAACCTAGGGTGGGGGCGGAGCCAAGATGGCAGAGTAGAAACAGCTCATCCAAGCCACTCTGCCCCCAGATTCCCCCCAAACTATGTAAAAGGAGACTCTGAACAACTTCTGGAGCCCTAGCACCCACAGAACAACACAGAGAAGCTAACCTCCCACTGAGGACAGCCCAGCAGCCCTGCAGGAAGGACCAGCGCAACGGTCTGGGAGCCGGCAGCGTGCAGTGCAGCACGCAGAGCATGGGGAGCTGAGCCGAGGGGAGCCCAGTTCCCCGTGAGCTGAGGTTTTAGCCCCAGGGCAGCAGGGCCAGCAGCCGGCTGGAGGAACCCCAGAACACCAGCAGCTGTGGCGACTCCAGAATTATCAACATAGACATGCCTAGGACAAAGTAAGAGGTTAGTGTCCTATGGATTTTGGGGCCTGTATTTGGGGAATGCGTCAGCTCCCTCCCCTGGGGGCTAGAAGCCGCTGAGGAGACACGCCATTTTGTAGTTTTCATAGGCATTTCCGGCTCCCAGCCTACAAATCGTGGGGAGATCCAGCGATCAGTCTTGGGGGTAATCGCTCTTGCTTTAACCTCCCTGGATCTGGATTGTGATCTAGGTGGAAGTCGTGGGTGGGTTTACAGCTTGCCAGAAACGGAAGTTGCCCCCCACATGTTTGGGACGAAAATTCCTCTATCTGGCCTTAAAGCCATAGTGTGGCAACAAGCCCAAAAGTCAAGTAATTAAGTGGCAACATGCCAAGGCAAAGGAAACAGAAAAATGCAACCCTAGACTCCTATTTTGGGGGCATAGAGTGGGAAAAGGACTGTGAGGTCAGAAGTCCTGTTCCAAAAGCCCCAGGGGAAAACATGAGCGGGTTGCAGGCCATAGAGGACCTTAAGAAGGACTTTAAAAATCAATAAGAGAAGTGGAGGAAAAATTGGAAAGAGAAATGAGAAGGATGCAGGAAAAGTATGAAATGAGGGTCAACAGCCTGACTGAGGAAAACAACACCTTAAAAAATAGACTAGCTCAAATGGCAAAGGAGGCCCAAAAGGGCAATGAGGAGAAGAATGCCTTAAAAAGTCGAATTTGCCAGATGGAAAAAGAATCTCAAAAGTTCACTGAGGAGATTCATTCCTTCAGAGTTAGACTGGAGCAAATGGAAGCTAATGACTTTATGAGAAATCAAGATGCTGTTAAGCAGATCCAAACAAATAAAAGATTAGAAGGCAATGTGAAATATCTCATGGGAAAAACCACTGACCTGGAAAATAGATCCAGGAGAGACAATTAAAAAATTATTGGACTACCTGAAAGCCATGATCAAAGAAAGAACCTAGAAATCACCCTTCAAGAAATTCTCAAGGAAAATTGCCCTCATGTTTTAGATCCAGAGGGCAAAATAGAGGTTGAAAGAATCCACAGATCACCTCCTGAAAAAGATCCCAAAAAGAAAACTCCCAAGAATATTATAGCCAGGTTCCAGAATCCCCAGATCAAGGAGAAAATACTACAAGCAGCCAGGAAGAAACAATGTCAATATTGTGGAAACACAATCAGAATAGCACAGGACCTGGCAGCTTCTACACTGAGGGATTGAAGGGCATGGAATATGATGTTCCAGAGGGCAAAAGAGCTGGGAATGAACCCAAGGGTCACCTACCCAGCAAAACTGAGTATTTTGTTTCAGGGGAAAATATGGTCATTCAGTGGAATAGAGGACTTTCAAGCACTCTTGAGGAAAAAACCAGAATTGAATAGAAAATTTGACATCCAGATGCAAGAAGCAGGAGATGCCTGAGAAGGCAATCAGGGAAAAGAAATCAAAAGGAACTTATCAAAGTTGAACTGTTTACATTCCTATATGGAAAAACAATAACTGTGACTGAGGAAATCTCACTATGAAAATAATGGGAAAAGGGTGTATGGTCATGTGAATACATATGTGAATGTGTGTGTATATGGTTACAGTTATATATGGAGAGAGGGCATAGATTGAATTGGTTGGGAAGGGAGGATACTCAAGGAGTGAAATTGTGAGGTGAGAGAGGAAAGTGGCAGGAGGAGATGGGGAGAGACAGGGTGGGGTAAACTATCTCATGTAGAGGAAGCAGGGGGAAGTGGTTGCAGGGGAGGGGAAAAATAGGAAGGCAAAAAGGCAAAACCATATTCTCATTGAATTTGGTTCAGGGAGAGAATGACATACATACTAGGTGGGACATCTCAACCTACAGCAGAATGGGGGGAAGGGGGGAGGAGAGGAGGGATGATGGATGGGAGGGCATCCTTTGGGGGAGGGGTGGTTGGAGGTACCCACTATGGAAGAGGGACAGGATCAAGTGGGGAATGGACCAGGTGGGGGGTGGGATGAGTGGGAGGGAATTATAAGCAGCCTTGTACAATATATCTACTATGATAATGTTTTGCATAGCTAGACATGTACAACATATACTGAATTACTTATCTCCCCAGAGGGAATGGGTGACAAGGGAGGAAGGAAATGGATCTGAAATTCAAGGTCTTAAGATTAAATGTTTCAAATATAAAAACAAATAAATAAATAAATAAAAAATAAAATGATGAATAGTAATCATCTAAAACCAAAAAAAAAAAAATCACTTGTTTATAACCAAATATAACAGTTTCAAATTATTAAATTTTTATCACATCCTTTTAAAAAACCCTACTCAAATGCAACAAAATCCAGATTAAAAATTGCTTTAACACCATTTCTGTCTCACAATGGTCTCTCAAATTTTACAATCTAAGAGAACTTTAGAAATACAATACAATTTAGAAATACAGTAATAAGACAAACAATAAACTTCAGATGGTATCAATTGCATTTCCAAATGATCTCATATAGAAATCATTGATTTTATTACTTTTGGTATTTAAAAACCAAAGTTATCAGGTATGAAACAATTAGCTTAAATTAGTAATTAAATCAATTTTGTAAACAAAGGAAATGGAAAAGAAAGTGAATATGTGGATGATTTGATGATTATCTTGAGTATGCAAGATAAGACTAACAAGCAACTTCCATTGACAATATATGGAGAGTAGGGGCTGATTCAGTCCATTTGATGAAATTACAGGAAGAAAAAGGTAACAGAGACAATGAGGAATTAAGATCTTAATGGAAATGTAAAAAAAGTAATAATACTTTACTATCCTTTAAAAGATGTAGAAGAGTTCTTCATTCAAACTTGATGGAATTACAGAATCCCATCAAACAAGATGGAATATACAAATTCTACTGACTAGTTGAAAGATCAACAACATTCTCTAGAAGTCTTTCAAAAGCTACCTGTGCTTGCTAAGGATTCAGTCAAGGCAGTAGGCAGGTGGAGTTTTCTGAGCAATAAATTGGGAGTTGGGAGTTGACTTGTAGAGAAGAGTAGGCTCTGGAAGCAACTTATCCACCAAAAAAAATTGTGCCAAGAGAAGAGAAAGAATATCAGGAAACTGTGGTATTGGATGTGTGAGCTGCCATGGTGACATATGGTCCCTAAGTATTTGCTTTTCCACTAGTGTAGTGCACATGCATTTATTTCTGAGAAAGGACCTCAGTATCTTATCCTGCCAGGTGATCTTCAGAATTTTCCTGAGACAATTCAAACAGAAGCGATTCAGTTTACTGGTATGGTTCTGGTATACTGTACAGGTTTCACAGGCATACAGTAATGAGGTCAGCACAACAGCTCTGTAGACCTTTAGTTCATTAATACCTCTTTTCTTCCACACTTTCCTTCAGAGTTTTCCAAACACTAAGCTAGCTCTGGCAATGCATGTGTCATTATCAATCTGTACATTCCTGGGAAGTATACTGCCAGGGTAAGTGAAATTTTCCACAGTTTTCAAAACTTCTCCATTTGCTGTTGATGGGGTTTAGGCTCTGGGAACCCCCATTTTGCCTGAGGTCATAAGCCTTTCATTATCCCCTAGGCCCAAATCTCTGTTACTCTTAACCTAGCCTAGTCCTCCATTGTCCAGTTACTTCTCACCCTTTATTCTATCAAAATATCTATACCCAAATCTGTTACCCTTAAACTAGCCTAGCCCTCCATTGTCTGTCATCTCCAGGTAGCCTTCAGCTATTTCCCACCCTTAATCCCATTCCTGGAGTCTCACCTCAGTTCCTTGAAGAGCCTTTTCAGACTCCTCCTCAAGACCTTCCCCTAACCCCTACTCTAGACCACTCCTAGATCTCTCCCACAGTCTTTCTGTACATAAGATCCTTCTAGCTTCCACAAAGCAGCCGCCATTCAATCTAGCTTAGACTCTGTGTCAGATTGTTCTGGCCCACTTGTCCAATACAAGCATCACAAATACTTAGGTTCCTTACCCATTATGGAGAATCTTTAATAAACTTTGTTTTACTTTGGCTGAGAGAAGGCTTGAGCAGAATTCATTCAGCAGGACCTGATGTGATGGTATTTTGGGGTCTCGAGCACCCCTAAACTCCAAACCTCAACAAATGGTTTGTGTTGACCTGAAAGTTTGGTTAAAAGAGGTAAACAGACTAGGTGATATATAAATTCATATTGTTTATTCCCTTAAAGCTAGCAGATACATATACATAGAGCCAAAACTTACATTTTGACCTCTAATAAAAAGAATGAGAAGCCTTAAATACATTTTAGAACAATCCCAACTCAGGATGTCTATGTCACACAAATTTATGATCTCCATATATGTTTAACCGTAGTATGAGAAAGGAATTTTCTTAACTGAATAGGTTGCAAACACAAGATAAGAGAGCTGACAAAGTGTCAATAAAAAATACAACCTAGGATATCTGTGTTTATCATTAACATGTACATAGTATATATTCATAAAATATAAAGATAAGAAATGTCCCACTTTTCAAGATAGTGTCTCAAGTTAAGGGTCTCATCCTTAATGGCCATAAATAGAGGGAAAATGCTCTTAGCTCCATCTGGCCTTGTTGACACAGGAAGAGGCATGCTTTGAATTTACTTAGAGAACAAAGAAGGGAATATCTGTTAGGCCAAGGTGCTTCTTCTAGTTGATTAGTTCAGGCTTTGGCCTTTATTGGGGTTCAAATGACCTTAAATGATTATCAGCTGGAACTAACAGTTCCACATATGTATGGTGTGGCAATTGCTGATGGAGCACCTGTGTTTTCTTGGTGTTAATTGTTAGGCCAAAATTAGCACAATCAACAGAAAACTGATCCATAATTTGTTGTATTTCAACTTCAGAGAAGGCATTGAGTGCGTAAGCATCTGCAAACAAAATCATGCACCAACATTCCCTCCACATTGGCTTGTATCCTTTTCAGGCTGAAGAATCTACCATTGTGGTGGTAGATGACCTTGATGCCAAGTTTGTCCTCATTGCAAAAGTATTTGACAACATGGCTGAAAACTTCATATTTGTAATGGAAATGCAAATTTAGAGATCTTCCCTGCCCCTAGCTTAAGTGCACCTGGAGCCTGTGGTGGGAAGCTTGTTTTTCAGGAAAGCCCACACCTTGATACTTTGTGATTGGGCAGTGGGTCAAGGAGGTTGTTACAATCTTTGAGCCAGGAGAAGGCTATATAAACTCTGATGAGAGGTTTTGCTTTGGTGCTCACTTTGAGAAGTGTTGTGTGATTTGACCAGATGAGACCCTGGGAAGCCGTTGTTGAGAGCCTACCCCCCCCCACCCCCCCACCCCCCCCCACCCCCCGGCTTTGAAAGCACAGATGTTGATGCTTCCCTCTCTGGTAACTGTGATTTGGTATTGATATAATGGTTGGACAGTTTGGAAGCCTGTCTATTTGATCTGTAAGTTCTGTAACTCTGAAGTTCAGGGTGCTGACCTTTTCCCCCTGAACTAGGTAATATGTTTGTTTGATTAAAGTAAGCTTGTTAACCCATTTTGAGTTGCTTTCCTTTTGAAAAGCAGATCTAAGAACCTGTGTTGGCAGTCACCCTGGGGATATTGGGGTGCTTGCTGCTACAATATTAAAAAGCATGGGAGCAAGCATACATCCTTGTTTCACTCCATTGGTGACTGCGAAAGTGAGAAAGCAGTGTCCATTATCTGGGGCAAACATACTGTAATGAAATTGATGTACAATACTGACGAACTTCTCCAGGCAACCAAATTTTGGCATAATTTTCAATAAGCCCTCATGACTGACAGTATATTACATACTCCTCCCACCAAAAGTGGTAGCATAGTATAATGGAATAATTACTGTTTTGGGATTCTGAGGACCAAGCTGAAATCAGTGCTCTGATTCTTGTTAACTAGATAGTCTAACCTTGGTCAAATCATTGGAATTTCTTGGCTCCCAATTTACTCATCTGCTTTCTAGTGCTAGATCACTGATCCTATAATAACATTAATCTCTTGCATTTTCTAGGCTTTATATAGAATACTATGGATAAAGTGCTGGGCCTGGAGTCAGGGAGACCAAAATTCAAATCCTGTCTCAGACATTTATTGGCTATGTGACCTTGGTTAAGTCACTTAACCTATTTGCTTATTTGCCCATGTGTAAAATGAAGATAATAATAACACCTACCTCCCAGGATTGTTGTAAAGATTTAATGAGTTAATATTTGTAAAAGACTTAGCACAGTAGGTGCTTAAGCTGGCACTTAGTAGGTGCTATATAAATGTAAGCTATTCCTCTTCTTTTTATATTCATTATCTCACTGGGGTCTTACAACAAATCTGTGAAGTAGGTAAGGGAGCTACTAGACTCATCACACAGATTAGGAAACAGGTTCAGAGAAGTGAATTCATCATCTCCTATGGGTTAAATATCATCTGTATGAAGACAATTCATAGATCTGGATAACCAGCTATTTCAAGATAACAATACTAGCTAACAATATAAACTTTGTCTCCTTTAGTACCAGCACACAACAGGCTTTTGATAAATGTTTGCTGAATTACTTAATCTGTCTTTTGGATGCACAGTTTTTGTGAAGTACAATTTCTCTAACCTGGCAATTAAGATAAACCTTCTGGGTAGGGGGATGTATCTGGATGGATTAAGCTGCCAGTATTTACTTTGAGTATTTATTGAGGTGAACAACAATGGTAGGTACTGTTAATAGTTTGTTTTATTTTAGAGTATTCAGCAAATATGATCTATAAAACTAAATGGGTGTCTAAAGATTCTAACCATTTCTGTTTATACCCAGAATATGCCAGCACAGACCTGTGCTAACTTTCCATGATGCCTGCTTCAGTGTACCTCAATTACCAATTTACTCTATTACTTTGTCCTAGAACCTCATGCTAAGAAAGTGTCGGGAAGAAGCTACTGTTGCAACCAGCTGCAGCAACATGAAAGACAGCAGCTGTCCTGTCTACCTCTGAGTAATCAGAATATGGATAATAATATTGATCCCCATTTATAGTGTTTTAAGACTTGTTAAGGACTTCAAAACCCTGTAAGTGGTGTAATATATGTGTGTATGTGTGTGTGTAAGCATATATACATACATGATGAGTCTCAAATTTACCCATCTCTCATGAGATATATAGTTGCACATCATTGACCTACTGCTGGATATGTCCATTTGCATGTTCCATAAGCATCTCAAATTCAACATGGCCAAAAGGAAACTAATTATCTTTTCTCCTAAACCCACTTTTACTCCAAACTTTCCTATTCCTATTAAAGGCACCACCATACTTCTAGGCATCCAGGTTTTCAACCTGAGAGTTATTTCAACTCTAATTTTTCCATATCCAGTAAGTTTTCAGGCTTGTCAATTTTACCACAATTTTCATATTGATTCATTTCTCTCCATTTTAACAGTAACCAGTGTAGTAAAAGGCTCTTATCAACTCTCCATGGACTACTGCAATGGCTAATTGATTCCCTTGCATCCATTTTGCTCCAATTCATCCTCTCTAGGGTCACCAAAATAATCCTCCTAAGGCACAAGTTGAACAATATTATTCCATTACCCCAGATGCTTTTCTAATTCCCCTTGCCACCATACAGTTTGACTCCCCTCCATGATCTGGCTCCATGCTACTTTTCCAGACATATTTCACATTATTTTCCTTCAAATACTCTATATTAGGGCCAACTGGACTACTTCTCATTCTCCATACATGTGTCTTTACACAGGCAATCTCCCATAACAGAAATGCTTTCCTTCTCACCTCTGCTTCTTGGAATCCCTATCTACCTTCAAAGTTCAGTTCAAATACAATCTCCTGTGTGAGGCCTTCCTTGATCTCCCCAGTTGTTAATGCTTTCTCCTTAAAATTTTCTTTTATTTATTTATCTGTTTAGATATTGTAACCTGTCTTCAACAGAATGCTTTTGCGTCTCTGGCACCTAGCATAGTGTATGATACATTGTAAGACCTTAACATATTTTTGTTGAATTGGTGAATTGAACTCCAAGAGAAAGAAAGCTTCCTAAAAAAAACCCAGTAGATTCTATTATCTGTATAAGTCAGAATACTGACAAGTACAGTGAGTCATATTAAGTTTGAAAAGCCTATTACAAAATCCAGTTTTATGGAAACAACTATTAAGACGAGTGAGTAGAATGCAAAAGAAAGGATGGAAAGAAGAAACTTTGGGTTTATAAAAAAATTAGGTGATTGCATGCCTTTGCTTATGTATGTATATATAAATGTGTATGCTGACCAATGTTCTACTGACTAACCTATTTTTAAGGTTTATAGCTTTTTAATATAATTTGAGATCAGGTATTATTAGGCCTAATTGTTTATCACTTTTTTATTTCCTTCATATTCCTGACCATATTATGTTCCTTCAAATGAAATGTTATTTTTTTCTAGTTCTATAAAGTAATCCTTTTGTATTTTGATTGGTACAGCACTGAAAAGGTAAATTAATTTAGTTGATATTGTCATTTTTATTGACTTGGCCCATCTGTGAACAAATCACATATTAAATTTTATTTAGATCTGTAATTAACTGTATAAGGTGTTTTGTAATTATGTTCATATAGTTCCTATGTGTATGTTGCCAGGTAGACTCTAAAACCTTATATTTCCATAGTTATTTTAAATATAATTTTTTTCTCTCTTTTCCTGATGGATTTTGCTGGTAATATAAAGAAATGCTGATGATTCATGTAATTTTGTTTTCTATCCTAAAACTTGGCCAAAATTATTGTTTCAAATATTTTTCTCTTAAAAATTGCTTTAATCAGTCAACGTCCACCTTCTCACTCACTCCACCCCCAACTGAGAACAGTAGCAAAACAGAATCCCTTGCAAACTTGTATAGGCAATCAAAACAAATTTCCACATTGCTATATAAATTTTTTTTTTCTCATTCTGCATTTTGAGTCCTTCACCACTATCAGGGGGTGGGTAGCATGCTTCATCATTGGTTCTCTGGAATCCTCGATGGTCGTTATACTAATAAGAGCTCAGTACAAAAGTATTTCATCACATTTACATAACATAATTTGTTCTCAGCTAATGGGCATTGCCTTAGATTCTCATTCTTTGTCACCTCAAAAGAAGCATAAGTATTTTTTACACCATGAGATTTTTGTTTTGTTTGTATTAATCCCTCCCACCTTTCCCCCTCTCCCTCTCATTTTTCTATTGGGTGAAATGTCTTTCTGTATCCAGCTATTGGTTCTTCCTTCTTTTGACCACTTCAGATGACAGTGATTTTCATATATCAACATCATATTTTAGGATTCTGGTTTTTAATCTACTCTTCCATTTTATGGATGAGTGCTTTCATCCACAGTTACAAAGGATGTTCATTTCCCTCCATCCTATTTTTCTCCCTCATTCTCTCTCCTTTCATCCTTTCCCTTGGCAAAAATAATTTGCTTCTGACCCACCACCTCCCCCAACATGCTCTACATTCTTATCCTCCTCCCCTACAGGGTAAGATAGAATTCTATACCCAACTGAATATGTATGTTATTTTCTCTCTGAGCCAATTCCAATCAAAGTAAGGCCCAAGCATTGTCCATCATTTCACCTCCCCCATCTTCCCCTCCACTTTAAAAGCTTTTTCACACCTTTTATTTTACTTCATTCTATTTCTACCTTCCCCCTTCCCCCAGTGTTTCTCCCTTTCTTACCCCTTTTTATTTTTTTCAAATCATCCCATCAGTCAACATATCCTCATGCCCTCTATGTATATTCCTAACAGCCTTAATAATCATAAAATCTCAGGAGTTACAAGTATCATCTTCCCATGTAGGAATGAATGTAATCAGTTTTAACCTTATTGCAGCCTTTATTATTTTGAGAGTCCTGCACCCAGTGCCCGCAAAAGGTCTCATGTAAATTCCTTCTTACTGGTTTTCTGGCCCACTTACTCTCTATAGGTTGAGAACTCCAGAAGCCACTCCACTCAGCTACTTTCAAGGCCTTCTGCTAGCTTGCTGGGAGTGGACTGTGCCAGACTACATTGCACTCTCACCCCAGTGAGATCTTTTAAGATCTGCAGATCTTCTAAGTTGTCTTGGACTAGAAAATTGTTGTTCCTTATCTTTGTTGGTTCTGCCACTCCAGATTTCATTTTGAGGCATTATTTTAAAGTTGAAAGGGAATTTGCTCAGATGAATCCTGGCCTTTATTCTGCCATCTTGGCTCCAGCTCTCTCATGAAGTTCAAATATCAGTCACTACCCTCCTACCCCTTCCTGCTTGTCTACATAGTGGTCTACTTCTGCACCCTCATAACGTGATATAATTTCCCCTAACCTTTTCCAATTTACTCTTCCTCACTCTTTCTATTCTTTTCTTAAGGTCATAAAGATGTAACAGAACCACTGCCATGCCTTTGTCTAATTGGACTTCCTCTATATATGTCTATGTTTGTGCTCTCTTTTTGATGATGACTTTCATATGGTCCAATGACACTGATTTTTGTTTTATCCTTAATGTTTTCCAAGTCAGTTCAAAAGATCAATTACAAATTAGATTAAATTACATTCTATTCCCAGTAAAATGTAAGCTCCCTGAATATAGAGGCAATTTCATTTCTATCTTTGTATCTTCAGCACCTAATATAGTAGGTGCTCATAGTAAGCATTTAATAAATGCCTTTTTAATTGAACTGAAAATAATGTGGTGATTAGTTCATGCTTTAAAGTTCTAAAAGACAAAATAAAAAAGATAAGAAAATAGTTAACTTAGGACAAAGATCAAATAATCTTTCCAAAACAGAAAATTCCCTGAAGAAAAAAACAGAAACAATATATTTGGTAATCAAAAAAGCAGAAATGGAAGAAAAATTGTTAGAATAAAATGAAAAGAAAATGAATTTGGAAGATCATCTGAAATCTCAACAAGATATTTTTTTTCTTTTTTCTTTTTGGAGGGGGGAGGGCAGGGCAATTTGGGTTAAGTGACTTGCCCAAGGTCATACCACTAGTAAGTGTTAAGTATCTAAGGCCAGATTTGAACTCAGGTCCTCCTGACTGCAGGACTGGTGCTCTATTCACTGTGCCACCTAGCTACCCCCCTCAAAAATATTTTGAACAGACATGACTTGAGAATTATAGGTCCTCTACTAAAAATTAGATAAGTGAAAATGAAAACAACTCTGAAGTATCATGCCAAACCCACCTTGGCATAAATAGGTAAAAAATATCCATAAAAAATAGATATGTTCAATGTTGGAGATACTATAGAAAGACACATCCTACTCCCCATCTTCACCATCACCCTTAATCCTTTCCCTCTGATATTATATAGTTATTTGCAGGTTGTCTCCCACTTTAGAATGTGAAGTTAAGAGCAAGGACCTTGTTTTTGTCTTTTTTTTCCTTTGGTATCACCCCAGTACCTAGCTCAGTGCCTGTTACATACAAAATACTTCATAAAGGTTTGTTTACTTGAGAGGACAAGTTGGTGGAGCTATGAACTGACACAGCTAGTCTGAAAAGCAATTTGGAATCTTAGGAAAATTATTAACCCTTTGTAACAGAAATTCCACTACTAGGTTTATAACCTAAGGAGGCAAATAAGATTTTTTAAAATGTCTTATATATACCAAAATATTAATAGGAACACTATCTGTAGCGGCAAAAAGCTGGAAACAAATTACATACCCACAGATTAGGGATGGCTACAGGGATGGGGTAGGTATTGAGAAGTGATTGTATCAAAGCAAAATTCTTCAATATTTTAAGAAAAGCAAGAATATCTCAGTCTTTTATAAACACAGGAAACCTAGATGTCAGTCCTCTTATCACCAGGGCACTGCCCCAGACTAGAATCTGAGGTTGAGCTTCCTGCTTTCAGTGCTTTGCCCAGGAGTAGAGCCCTTCCAGGTCAGTTATTCAGTCATAAATATTTGTTAAGTGCCTACTATATGTGAGACATTGTGATTCAAAGAAAAGCTCTCAAAAAGTTCACAGTCTAATTGGAGACATATGCAAACAATACAAAGCAGCTATATACAAATCTAACTGGAGAGAAGAGAAAGAAGGCACTAGAATTAAGGGGGATCAGAAAAGATGTCTTATAGGAGAGATTTTAAATGGGACAAAGCCCACTGTTTAGAAATAGAAGGTTTAAGTAGAGAATATAAGCAGTGTTCCCAGAAGCTTTAGGAAATTGTATTGTTCTGCTAGTGCTACTGGGTTATTTGAGTCACATGTTTTGAGGAAATTTTGTCAAAAATTATGTAACTTTCCTAAACACATTAAAGAGAATCAGATTTGAAGGATGGGGGGGCGGAGCCAATATGGCTGAGTAGAAACAGCATTTCCAATGTGCTCTGCCCCACACAAATTTCAAACAATGTGAAAGGGGACTCTGAACAACTTCTGGAGCCACAGCACCCACAGAATGGCACAGAGAAGCTAACCTCCTGCTGAGGACAGCCCAGCAGCCCTGCAGGGAGCGGCCAGCGCAGCGCTCTGAGAGCAGGCAGCACAGGGCGCTGGGAACCGACAGCGCAGCTCGCAGAGCAGAGCCCAGGTCCGATTTTAGCCCCAGGGTGGCCGGGCCTTCAGCCAGTTGGAGGGACCCCAGAACACCAGCAATTGTGGTGATTCCAGAATTATCAGCACAGATATGCCTAGGACAAAGTGAGAGGTTAGTGCCCTATGGACTTTGGGACCAGTATTTGGGGAACATGTGGCTTCCTCCCCTGGGGGTGAAAAGCTGCTGAAGAAACAGCTGCACAGAAGCCATTTTGCAGTCAGTAGTGGCTCTAGCTCCTAGTCTTCGAACTGTAGGGAAATCCAGCAATCAGTCTGGGGGTTAATTGCTCTTGCTTTAAACTGCCTGGATCTGGATTGTGGTCTGGGGGAGAAGTATGGGGTGGGTATCCAACTTGCCAGAGTGGGTGGAGGCTTTACAGAGGCCACCCAACTGGCAGAAGTTGTGAAGACCCCATGTTTGCGCGGAAGCTCCCCTGTCTGGTGGCAGAGTCCTACTGTGGCAACAAGCCCAAAAATCAAGTAATTAAGTGGCAACATGCCTAGGCAAATGAAACAAAATAAACAGAAAAGTTCAACATTGGACTCCTATTTTAGGGGCAAAGAGGCTCAAAGCATGGAGGAGGACTGTGAGGTCAGAACTCCTGCACCAAAAGCCCCAAATGAAAATACAAGCTGGCTACAGGCCATAGAGGACCTTAAGAAGCAGATAAGAGAAGTGGGGGAAATTTGGGAAGAGAAATGAAAAAGATGCAAGAAAAGTATGAAATGACAGTCAACAGCCTGACTGAGGAAAATAACACCTTAAAAAATAGACTAACTCAAATGGCAAAAGAGGCTCAGAAAGGTAATGAGGAGAAGAATGCCTTAAAAAGTCGAAGTTGCCAGATGGAAAAAGAATCTCAAAAGATCACTGAGGAGATTCATTCCTTCAGAGTTAGACTGGAGCAAATGGAAGCTAGTGACTTTATGAGAAATCAAGATACTATTAAACAGATCCAAACAAATGAAAGAATAGAAGGCAATGTGAAATATCTCATGGGAAAAACCACTGACCTGGAAAATAGATCCAGGAGAGATAATTTAAAAATTATTGGACTACCTGAAAGCCATGATCAAAGAAAGAACCTAGAAATCATTCTTAAAGAAATTCTCAAGGAAAATTGCCCTGATGTTTTAGACCCAGTGGGGGAAATAGAGGTTGAAAGAATCCACAGATCACCTCCTGAAAAAGATCCCAAAAAGAAAACTCCTAGGAATATTATAGCCAGGCTCTAGAACTCCCAGATCAAGGAGAAAATACTACAAGCAGCCAGGAAGAAACAATTTTAATATTGTGGAAACACAATCAGAATAGCCCAGGACCTGGCAGCTTCTACACTGAGGGATTGAAGGGCATGGAATATGATATTCCAGAGGGCAAAAGATCTGGGATTGAAGCCAAGGGTCACCTACCCAGCAAGACTGAGTATCTTGTTTCAGGGGAAAATATGGTCATTCAGTGGAATAGAGGACTTTCAAGCATTCTTGATGAAAAAACCAGAGTTGAATAGAAAATTTGACATTCAGACACAAGAAGCAAGAGATGCTTGAGAAGGTAATCAAGGAAAAGAAATAAAAAGGAACTTATTAAAGTCGGACTATTTACATTCCTACAAGGAAAAGCAATAACTGTGTTTGATGAAACCTTTCTCATTATGAAAATAATTGAAGAAGGGTACATGGCATATGTTCCATATGTTCACAGGTATACATGGATAGAGGGCACAGGTTGAATTTGATGGGAAGGGATGATTTTTTTTTTTTTTGGAGGGCAATTGGGGTTGGGTGACTTGCCTGGAGTCACACGGCTGGGTTTTTGTTTCTGTGCTGGGTGTCTGGGGCCGGATCCGAGATCAGATCCTTCTGGCTCCGGGGCCGACGCTCTGCTCACTGCACCACCTAGCCGCCCCAAGGAAGGGATGATTCTTAAGGGGTGAAGTCAAGAGATGAGAGAGGAAAGTGGCAAGAGGAGATGAAGAGAGACAGGGTAGGGTAAACTATCTCATGTAGAAGAGGCAAGGGGAAGTAGTTTCAGGGGAGGGGAAGCACAGGAAGGCAAAAAGGCAAAAGCATATTCTCATTGAAGTTGGCTCAAGGAGAGAATCATATACATACTAAATGGAATATGTTACCCTCACTCTCCTGAGTAGGGGAAAGGGGGATGAGAGGGGGGATGATGGAGGGGAGGGCATTCTGGGGGGAGGGGAGGTTGGAAGTACGCACTATCAAAGAGGGACAGGATCAAAGTAGGGAATGGACCAGGTGGGAGGTGAGACAGTTGGAAGGGAAACATAAGCAGTCTTTTACAATATATCTACTATGGTAATGTTTTGCATAGCTATACATGTACAACATATACTGAATTGCTTATCTTCTCAGAGGGAGTGGGTGACAAGGGAGGAAGGGAATGGATCTGAAATTCAAAGTTTTAAAATTAAATGATTCATAAGATGTCCAGGCATTGGAGCTCAGAGATTCACCTTGCCCTAATGGCAAAGTCGAAGGGGATATGGGAGAAAATATGGGAGAGAGCAGATTGGATGAGGGGATATCTAGTGGGACTGCTATTCTGGGGTGGTGGGTAGGGAAAAAATGGGGGAAAATGTAACTCATAATCTGGTGGAAATGAATGATGTAAACCAGAAGTTAATAAAGCATTTGTTTAATTTAAAAAAAAAAAGAGGATCAGATTTGGTAGCTGCCACTTACAGGGAGAAAAAAGCCAAACAAACATTTTTTTGTCATCTATACAAACTGATGGGTTTCATTAGCTCCTAACTTTAGTCTTAACAGGATTATAGAATGTAGAACTGGAAGAGGCCTTAGGGATCAACTAGATAAGCCTCCTTATTTTTCAAAGTTCTCTACCACAGAAACAAAGCCTTTCTGTATCCCTGTAAACATGGGAATAGAATGTAGAGTTCAATCTTTAATGAGGCCATTACTGGAAGTTGAGGCTGTTTCCCAAAATCTGAAAAGTATGGCTTCCTGCCTGTCTTCCTACAATCCTTATTCCAACTTCGTCTTCCTCTGATCTCCTTTCCCATGGCCACTGCCATCTAGAATTAATTTGCCAGCTAAGCATGAGGCCTGCTAGATAACTAATGACTATTTATCTATCATGAGAGGCATGGAAGAAAGACAAAAAAAGAAGAAGAGGTAAGGGGGAGAATATTGGTAGACCATAGTCTTATTTTCCACCTACAAAATCATTAATCACCCCATAGAGATTATAATGGTGTCATTTTTATAAAAGTGCCATTGTACCATTTTATAAACATAGGAATGGACATGTTAAGAGGGGAAGTGGTACAGAGAGAAAGATTGTGGTACAATGGAACACACACTGAAATTATGTATTTGTAAACTTGGAGCTATAAGAGCTGTGTTTGAATTTTGGCTATACCAAATGCTATGTAATCTTGAATAAGTCACTTCGCCTCTCTGGGCCTCAGTTTCCTCATCTGTAAAATGAGGGGGTTGGACTGGATGACATTTAAGGTCCCCTCTAGCTAGGAGACTTTGAATCTATTGATCTGTTATCCTAAAGGGCCTCACTTCATATTTCCTCATGTCAGAGATATTCTAATGCCAGCATTTTTAAGGGAATTTAGTTCCATGTTGGGATAAAATGAAGCACTTATAAGTCATTGAAACTTTTACACAAGGAAGTTTACTTTGCCCTAACATGGCAAGCATATGAAACAAGGATACAGTGACACAGCTTCTCTGTACACAGTCTTCCTTGTTTCATTATGTGGAAAAGTGTTTGGTCACTGGGGGCAGGGTAAATTTATTTTAGCAACTTGAATTGATAAATTCAACAAGCTTAGATTCCATGTGGCTGGGACTTTTTATATCCATAGATGACCAGAAAGCTGTGTTAAAGAAGCTGTGGCCAATAAAGTACCAGGGGGAGTTTTGCCTTTTAGGTAAGGCCTCCCCATGTTGTGGGTGGGAGGAAAGAAGTTTGGACATGCATTCCATGGCCAAGGCTCAAATTCTATCATTCATAAATGTGATTTATGTAATTCTTTTTGGCTCATCTCTTCTCTCCAGGCTAGTTGCCTTTGGTGTAAGACCAAAATTTCATCCTACATCAATTCTGACACAAGGTGACAGGGAGTCATAGGTGGCCTGTAGTCTGTTTCCTTTCTGCACCACCCCCCCCCACCCCGCCACACACATATACTTTTTTGTTAAGAAAATATATTCATATTGGAGTCCTGCTTCTCTTACAATCCAGACACCAGAAAATAATCTTAGTTTATGCACAGTAAATTCTTCCAACAGTTTATCTTGCAAAGTAAATAAACTGGCATTTTCCAAATACAAGAGAAGCCAG
Source organism: Gymnobelideus leadbeateri (assembly GCA_011680675.1). Taxonomy (NCBI): domain Eukaryota; kingdom Metazoa; phylum Chordata; class Mammalia; order Diprotodontia; family Petauridae; genus Gymnobelideus; species Gymnobelideus leadbeateri. Next base: position 94,852 of record WOXC01007515.1, on the reverse strand, counting down.
AAGAAAGGAAGAATGGCTCCATCTACTGCCACTAGCCTTCAATTTGGAGGGAGGAGGAGAAGGGAAGAAAAGGGGGAAAAAAGGAAAGCAAAGAAATGAAAAGAAGAAGAAAAAGAGAACCTAGCAGGAAGTTTTCTCTAAGTGAGAAGAGCTCAACTCACAGGTCACAATCTCAAAAATTCAATTTATCTCATAATTCCTTTAACTGATGATAATCTTCCATCTTTCCTTATGTCTTGTAACCCCCAAACCAACCTTTTATGTTCATTGTTACCTCTATTCCCTTGAACTTCAATTTTTGCCCTAGACCATCATCCTATACACTGGCTGTACTCTCCTCCCAACCTGACTCCTTGGTGAACCAAATCAATTCACCCTTGATTCCCCTGACTCTTGTTTTATCAATAAACACATCTTTGCTAACCTCCAACCTAGGATTGCCTCCCCACCCTACCCCCATCTTCTTTTTTCACATGTTGCTGCACAGATATGTGTAAGTCACAAAAAGTACTAATTGGGGCCACTAAAATGTATGTAATTTCATCTTCAATGGGCCCTAATAACAACCAGGCTATACTTTCCTTATCGACTCTACACACACACACACACACACACACACACACACACACCCCTCAGCTGTCCTCAGCTGAGACTTCATCTCCTATGTCACCAAAATGTTGGGACATTTGCCATGCTCACCCTTCCTCTTCTCCTCACATAACTCAAGATGTTTTCTTCAACTATCTCTTCCTTTACTCTAGTCTAAGATGAAGAGATGGCTCCACTATATTCTCCTTTAGTCTCAGATGAAGAAGTGGCTCATCTTCTCTATATACTCCATTGACTCCCTACATCTCTTCCTCTACATTTCCAGCAAATTGCTTTCACCAGTATCCCAATTATCTCTTTTTTATCTTCAAAAACCTCTCATTTAGAAGAAAAGATCATTGTGCACAGTAACAGCAATTTTGTAATGATGATCAATTGTGAAAGCCTTGTCTATTCTGATCAATACCATGATCCAAGACAGTTCCAAAAGAGTCACAATGAAAAATGCTATCCACTTCCAGAGAGAAAACTAATGAATTCTGAGTGAAAATCGAAATATCATTTTCTTGCTCCCTTTTTTCTTTTTCTTGCTTTTTTTGTAATATGGCTAATATGGAAATGTTTTGTGTGATTTCACATGTATAAATGATATAATGTTATTTGACTTCTTGGTGAGTAAGGGAGGGGTGGGAGGGAGGGAAAGAATTTGGAACTCAAAATTTAAAAAAAATGTTTAAAATAAATAATAAATTTAATTAAAAAAAAAAAACCTCTCACTTAATCTAATCATTTCCACTAGCTGTCATCCTGTATCTCTTGCTCTTCAAGGTTTTAGTTACTTCTTCATTCTAGAAAAAGGATGAGGTGGAATGAAGACAAAAGAGTAGCAGGAAGATGTAATGAGCCCCCTTGAACACCAACTCTTCCAGACAAGACCAAGAAAAATATATCAGAATAAGTATGAATCAGGAAATCCAAGAAAAAAATCAGTAACTTCTATAGCACACATTGGCACAGGGAGGAAGAGAAATTTGTGGACACTGGGGATGAGACATGGCCAGGATCACAAGGAATATATGTATATGTATATGTATAATATGTATATTATATTATGTATATGTATATATATATAATATATATATACATACAATATATATACATATATATAATGTATATATATATGTATATAATATGTATATATTATGAATATATGTATATGTATATGTATAATATATCTGTATATCAGGGCAAGAAGAGACCCCGAATCTAACACAGGATGGCCTAAATTTGCATACCTTTCAGAAACAAATGTCAATCAGCATTTTTGTGCAAGACAGAACTTGTCCCTTAATTCTAGGTCATAAAACTAGGATAGATTGAGGAAGGCACCTGTGCCTAAGGGTACTATACCAGAGTGATGAATTCAGTACTCAGCAAGAAACAAGTTTGGAAGCAAGCAACAGTGATGTGATTCTGACCCTGTGAGTTAAGTGAGATTTCACATCTAGTTTTTAGTCCTGTCTGAAGCCTGTAGAGGAATAACCAGAGCAGGAATCTCAGGTCAAAGGGGAACCTACAGTTATGTCACTCTAAATCTGTAGAGGCTGTGGCTGACAGGGACCAGTAGTACAGTACAGGAAGTGTCCCAGCAAGCCAGCAGCAAGACCTACCTCAGCAGACCAATGGGAGATACTGAGCCCCAAGGTGGAGGAGCAGGCAAACACCAACACCAGGCACACACTAGCCACCACCACCAGCTCCAACTCAGCACCAGGTAAACTACCAGACCACTACAACCTCCAGCTGCCAGCACCTCAGAGCCCAGAACACACAACCAGTAAACAAGCCCCTAATTCCCACTAAAAAAGAAAAATAACTGACATGGAAAATAGATCAAGGAGAGAGAATTTGAGAATTATTGGACTACCTGAAATCCATGATCAAATAAAGAGCCTAGATATCATATTTCAAGAAATTATCAAGAAAAACTTCCCCAAGAGAACCAAAGGGTAAAATAGAAATTGAAAGAATTCACTGATCCTGAAAGAGATCCCAAAATAACCCCCCCTCCCCCGACTAATGCTACAGCCAAAGTCCAGAGCTCACAAGTCAACAAGAAAATATTTCAAACTTCAATACATGAAGCCACAGTCAGGATCACACAAAATTTAGCATCTAACATGATAAAGAGGTAGACAGCTGAAAAAACAGTATTTCAGATCATCCACAAAGGAGCCAAGATTAATACATCCTGCAAAACTGAGTATTATCCACCAAGGAGAAAAAAAAAAAGTTCATTTAATGAAACAGGATGTTCAAACATTCCTGATGAAAACATCACAGCTGAATAGAAAAAATCTGACTTTCAAATACAAGACCCAATAAAAGCATAAAATGGTAAATATGAAAGAGAAATCATGAAATCATAAGGGCATCAATAAGGTTAAACTGTTTACCTTTCTATGTATTTTCTAAAATTTTTTATCATTATTAGGGCAGTTAGATTCTACATAGAAAAGAGCACATGGGAGTGAATTGAATATGTTGGAATAATGTAAAAAATAAATCGATAGCTGAAAAACAGGGAGGAAAGGTAGAATGGAAACAATTATCTCACAAAAAGGACACATGCAAAGCAGAGCTTTAAAAGTAGAGGAGAAAATAGTAGAGGAACAAACCATGCTTGAATCTCACTCACATCCGAACTGGTCCAAAGAGGAGAAAATACACACACACACACACACACACACACACACACACACACTTAATTAGTAATAGAAATCTATCTCACCCAACAGAAAAGGCAGGGACAGGGATAAAAGAAAAGTGGGGGGTGTGATAGAGAAGGCTGATAAAAGAAGAAAGTGGTCTAATGCAAAACAGACTTAGAGGAGAAATAGGATAAAAAGAGAAGAAAGGATGAAAAGAAGAAAATAGGATAGAGGGAAATGCACAGTTAGGAATCATAATTGTGAATATGAATGGGATAAATTCACCCACAAAATGGAAGCAGACAGCAGAATTGGATTAGAAATCAGAGTCCAAGAATATGTTTTTACAAGAAATACACTTGAAATAGAAATTTTTTTTTTCCAAATGCTTTATTAACTTCTGGTTTACATCATTCATTTCCGACAGATTTGAGTTACAATTTTTCCCCCGTTTTTTCCCCTACCCACCACCCCAGAATAGCAGTCCCACAGGATATCCCCTCATCCAATCTGCTCTCTCCCATACCTCCTTCGACTTTTCCATTAGAGCAAGGTGAATCTCTGTGCCCCAAAGCCTGCACATCTTATCTCCCAGTTACATGCAAAATAGTATTAATAATACTATTTATATATATATTTGAATGATTTAATTTTAAAACTTCGAATCCCAGATCCATTCCCTTTGTCCTTTGTCACCCACTCCCGCTGGGAAGATAAGCAATTCAATATATGTTGTACAGGTATACCTATGCAAAACATTACCATAGTAGATATATTGTAAAAGACTGACTATATTTCTCTCACCAATCCCACCCCCCCACCTTGTCCATTCCCTACTTTGATCCTGTTCTTCTTCAAAAGTGGGTGCCTCCAACCTCCCCTCCCCCCAGCATGCCCTCCCTTCCATCTTCCCCCCTCTCGCCACCCTCCCCCCTACTCTTCTGCAAGGTGAGATATCCAATTTAGTATGTATGTCATTCTCTCCCTGAGCCAAATTCAATGAGAATATGGTTTTGCCTTTTGCCTTCCTGTTCTTCCCCTCCCCTGCAACCACTTCCCCTTGCTTCTTCTACATGAGATAGTTTACCCTACCCTGTCTCTCCCCATCTCCTCTTGCCACATTCCTCTCTCACCTCATAACTTCACCCCTTAAACATTGTCCCTTCCCACCAAATTCAACCTGTGCCCTCTATCCATGTATACCTGTAAACATATATACACACATTCACATATGTATTCATATGCCCATATACCCTTCTTCAATTATTTTCATACTGAGAAAGGCTTCATCAGTAACAGTTATTGTTTTTCCATATAGGAATGTAAATAGTTCAACTTTGATAAGTTCCTTTTAATTTCTTTTCCCTGATTACCTTTTCAAACATCTCTTGCTTCTTGTGTCTGAATGTCAAATTTTCTATTCAACTCTGGTTTTTTCCTCAAGAATACTTGAAAGTTATCTATTCCACTGAATGACCATATTTTCCCCTGAAACAAAATACTCAGTTTTGCTGGGTAGGTGATTCTTGGTTTTAATCCCAGCTCTTTTGCCCTCTGGAATATCATATTCCATGCCCTTCAATCCCTCAGTGTAGAAGCTGCCAGGTCCTGTGCTATTTTGATTGTGTTTCCACAATATTGAAATTGTTTCTTCCTGGCTGCTTGTAGTATTTTCTCCTTGATCTGGGGATTCTGGAACCTGGCTATAATATTCCTGGGAGTATTCTTTTAGGGATTTTTTTCAGGAGGTGATCTGTGGATTCTTTCAACCTATATTTTGCCCTCTGGGTCTAAAACATCAGGGCAATTTTCTTTGAGAATTTCTTGAAGGGTGATTTCTAGGTTCTTTCTTTGATCATGGCTTTCAGGTAGTCCAATCATTTTTAAATTATCTATCCTGGATCTATTTTCCATGTCAGTGTTTTTTCCCATGAGATATTTCACATTGCCTTCTATTCTTTCAGTTGCTTGGATCTGTTTAACAGCATCTTGATTTCTCATAAAGTCAATAGCTTCCATTTGCTCCAGCCAGACCAGTAACCAGCTGGAGGGACTCCAGATCACTAACAGCTGTGGCATTTCCAGAATTATCAACATAGATGCCAAGGACAAATTGAGAGGTCAGTGTAGTATGGACTTTGGGACCAGTACTTGGGAGTTCGTGGCTTTTGCCCCCAGGGTGAGAAGCTGCTGAGACTCTTCAGCTCAGCCACAGCTATCCAGAAGCTTCAGCTCCTGGCCTGTGAACTGTAGGGGGATCTGGTGACCAGTATGGGGGTAGGGGGAGGTTGGTAATCGCTCTTGCTTTAACCTTCTTGGATCTGGATTGCAGTCTGGAGTGGAGGTCCTGGGGTGTGTGCCCAGCTTGCCAGAGCATCTGGAGGCTTCAGAGAGGGCACCCAACTAATACCTTCAGCAGCTGAGAAAATTCCAGCATTTGTGATGGAAGCTCCCCTGGCTTGTGGCAGAGTCCTACTGGGGCAACAAGCCCAAAAGTTAAGTAATTGAGTGGCAACATGCCTAGGCAAAGGAAACAAAATAAACAGAAAGATTAAACATTAGTCTCCTATTTTGGGGGCAAAGAGGACCAAAGCATGGAACAGGAGGAAGACTGTGAGGTCAGAACTCTGGCACCAAAAGCCCCAAATGAAAATACGAGCTGGTTACAGGCCATAGAGGACCTTAAGAAGCAGATAAGAGAAGTGGAGGAAAAATCGGAAGAGAAATGAGAAAGATGCAAAAAAAAAAAAAAAAGAAATGAGAGTCAACAGCCTGACTGAGGAAAATAACACTTTAAAAAATAGACTCACTCAAATGGCAAAAGTGGCTCAAAAATCCAATGAGGAGAATAATGCCTTAAAAAGCTGAATTTGCCAGATAGAAAAAGAATCTCAAAAGCTCACTGAGAAGAATCATTCCTTCAGAATTAGACTGGAGCAAATGGAAGCTAGTGACTTTATGAGAAATCAAGATGCTGTTAAGCAAATCCAAACAAATGAAAGAATAAAAGGCAATGTGAAATATATCATGGGAAAAACCACTGACTTAGAAAATAGATCCAGGAGAAATAATTTAAAAATTATTCACTACCTGAAAGCCATGATCAAAGAAAGAACCTAGAAATCACCCTTCAAGAAATTCTCAAGGAAAATTGCCCTGATGTTTTAGAACCAGAGGGCAAAATAGAGGTTGAAAGAATCCACTGATCACCTCCTGAAAAAGATCCCAAAAAGAAAACTCCTAGGAATATTCCAGCCATGTGTGGCATGACTTCCACTGATGTTTTCCCATTCAGAATGTCATATATACATTCTTATTACTTTCTTGTATTTTGTTACTAAGTTCAGTATTGTTTCCCCAGTATATATGTGTAAGTCTTTGTGTATTTCAAGGTAATGTAAGAGCTACTGAATATTAATACAATTGATTGGATTAACTATTGAGACCAAATTAGAGGTGTTTTTAGTTGGAGGAAAGGAATGGTAGTTGAGAGGTAGCAAAGGGTTAAGTTTCTATAGAACAGCAAGAACTGCTGAAACAAGGCTACTGAAAAAAAAGTACCAAACAGTGGCCTTGGGAGGAAGTTCGAGTTCCCAGTTCCCAGAGAATTCCTAGATAATACTAAAATGAAATGATGTAGATAAAAATTGTTGGCAGTAGCAGGTGGATTAAACCAATCAGAAAGCAGACAATGGCCTTAGGACACTAAGGCCCAGGTAAGGACACATGTAGGTTGGACTGAGGGGGGTTCAGTATTTTGAGGTTGTTACTGCACTTGCATAGTGGACCTCATGTATCATGTATGTTATTAGAGCCACATTAGTAATAATTAGATTAATGTTTGGGAGGGGAGAATAACCTTTGCTTATTTAACCCAGCTTTAGCTTCTCTATTCAGCCTCCTCTCTCTGGGCATTGTGCCAGTGACTGGACCACCCGCTTCTTGCGAGATTCTAATAAATCTTTCTACCTTCACTTTGAGAGGTCTCCAAGTGATCAATTTATTTGGGTTAGGGTCTCTGTACCCCACACAGCCAGGTTCCAGAATTCCCAGATCAAGGAGAAAATATTACAAGCAGCCAGGAAGAAAAAATTTGAATACTGTGGAAACTCAATCAGGATAGTGCAGGATCTGGCAGCTTCTACACTGAGGGATCAAAGGGCTTGGAATATGATATTCCAGAGGGCAAAGGAGCTGGGATTAAAACCAAGAATCACCTACCCAGCAAAACTGAGTATCATGTTTCAGGGGAAAATATAGTCATTCAGTGGAATAGAGGACTTTCAAGCATTCTTGAAGAAAAACCAGAGTTGAATAGAAAATTTGACATTCAGATACAAGAAGCAAGAAATGCTTGAGAAGGTAAACAGGGAAAAGAAATCATAAGGAACTTATCAAAGTTGAACTATTTACATTCCTACATGGAAAAACGATAATTGTAACTAATGAAACTTTTCTCAGTATGAAAATAGTTGAAGAAGGGTATATAGGCATATGAATACATATGTGAATGTGTGTATATATGTCTACAGGTATACATAGATAGAGGGCACAGGTCAAATTTAATAGGAAGGGATGATACTTAAAATGTGAAATTAAGAGGTAAGAGAGGAATATAACGAGAGGAGATGGGAAGAGAAAGAATGGGGTAAACTATCTCATACAGAAGAGGCAAGGGAAAATGGTTACAAGTGAGGGGAAGAACAGGAAGGGAAAAAGGCAAAACCTTATTCTCATTGAATTTGGACCAGGGAGAGAATGACATACATACTAAATAGGATATCTCAACCTACAGGAGAGTAGGGGGGAAGGGGATGAGAGGGGGGCATGATGGAAGGGAGGGCAGTTGGAAGTTGGAAGCACCCACTTTTGAAAAGGGACAGGATCAAAGTAGGGAATAAACCAAGTGGGAGGTGGGATAGGAGGGAGGGAAATATAGTCAAGTCTTTTACCATATATCCACTATGGAAATGTTTTGCATAGCTAGACATGTACAACATACACTGAAGTGCTTATGTTCCCAGTAAGGGTCGCTGACAAGGGAGTAAGGGAATGAATCTGGAATTCGAAGTTAAGATATACAGACATTGGGTCACAGAGATTCACCTTACCCTTCTGGAAAAGTCAAATGGGGGTATGGGAGAAGATATGAGAGAGAGCAGATTGGATGAGGGCATATCATGTGGGACTGCTATTTTGGGGTGGTGGGTAGGGGAAAAATGGGGGAAAATTGCAACTCAAAATCTGGCAGAAATGAATGATGTAAATCAGAAGTTAATAAAGCATTTGAAAAAAAAAGTTCTATGTGGTATAAATATGTATATTCATTTTCTGTCTCATTTAAATATCATGTGTTTTGAATCTAGCTTCTTCAAACATTTGTTCAATTCCATGTTTTTCATTTTGTCTGTTAGAATTATCCAAAACTGATAAAAGATATGAAAATGTTTCCTTTATGAATTTGGATACTAAGGAATTTGTAGCAAATGTTTGTTAATGCTATTGTTTTGTTGCCCATGGCTTCTTTCAGTGTAATAGCTTTATTTCTGTTGTTTTTAAGTGTTTTTTTTTTACTTCCTCATCACAATTGATGCTTTTTTAAAATTCACTTTATGCATAGTAAACTTTTTTCCATCGTGGTTTTCTTTTTTTGAAAATGTGTTTCTTGTAAGCAAGATTGTAGGGTTATTTTCTTATCCATTGTCATGTTTTTTTTTTTCTTTTGTTGGACTATTCAATCCATTCACATTCAAAGTTATAGGAATTGGGTCCCTATTTTCATCAGTGTCTAACACTGAGTTTTTCAAGTTATGCTTGTCCTTCCTCTTTTCCTGTAAACACAGGATCATGTTATGTCAGTTACTTTAAGGTAGCCTTATTCTCAATGGCTCTCCTTCCTTCACTCCTGACCCCTCTTCTCATTTTCAGCCTCTGACGTCCTGTTTATTCGTTCCTTTTTCTTCTCCTTTTATCTTGCTGTACGATTCTCCCCTCCCCCCTTTTCCTCTCAGAAATTTTCTCTTCTTCTTCTTCAACTAATCCTATTAGTTTTCTACATTTTTGTGTCCCTTTTCAAAAGATTCGACTTTCTTCATTATCCTTTTTCTGACTATTCTAGCCCATTATTTTCTGGTTCATAACCTCTAAAATGTTCTGACTTCTTTTCTTTGTATTCATGCAATCAAAATTCTAGGTCCCTCTTCATTCTAGGCTCTCCTTTCTAGATGCTTTCTGCCATTGCCTTGCAAGGATTGCCCCAGACTGCCCTTTTCGTTGTGCCTTACTCCCAGAACAATGCCAATTATTGCAGATGTCAATAACCATACTCTTTTCCTTATCACATCCCTGATTATATAGCTCATCATCCTATCTCCCCTGTTGACTTTTTAAATTACATTTGCCTGAAAATTTTCCTGTATCCATGCTCCAGGTGCCAGTTGCCCCAGGTGATTCCAACTGTCCCCTTTTCCATAGTAGAATGAATAGACTTCCAAGCCCCAAATCCTCTATGTCTTGCCCAGTGAAACCTCCCTTTACGCATAGGATCATTCATCAATGGGAACCCTTCCCATCACCAAAGTAAGGCCTCTTTTCTTTCCTTCCCTTTCAATTCCCACCCCTTCCTCACCAACTCCTCTGTAGGCTCTGCTCTTTTTGAGACAACAAAGATCACCTTCCCTCATTTGTAGCCCTTGATTTGACCCCAACACATCAGACACTCCTGTCTTTTTATATATCCTCCCCCACACTGTAGTTATACATATATTGACTCACTTGGCAGAGTATCTCTGGGTTTTGTCCATAATGCCCCCTGCCCTCTCTTCACTATTACCTCTATCAGACTCCCACCTTCACTCCTCTTTTCTTGTGTACATTTAGAGATAACTTCAACAGATCTGTTTTCACCTGTTGCTGTTACTAGATCAGGTCATATTTTCTTCTGTTGTCACTGTTTTTCCTGTTGTTTCATCTGTTAATGATCAAGGTCTTTGAGATCTCTTCCCAGTATCTTAGGCAATTTTAGTTTTTTTCCTCTTTATTATCACTCATTTTCTAGTGGTGATTTTCTCAGGGGATGGATCTCAAAACTTCTCAGCCTCCCCCCACACACTGGATAATTCATGGTTCACCAGCTTAGGTCTCTGTCCCAACTGAATTTTGGGTGGTTAGAATCAGCCCCAGTCAAATGCTGCACTCTTTCCTTCAAGCTTGGTGGAGTGCTGTACAGTCCCTGCACATACACCCCATTCCCTCTATTCCTTGGTTCTTTGCCCTGGTACCTACAGATCAGAGCTTTGCAGTGCTGGTGCCATATGAGTTTCTGCTCTGGCCCCAGGTTCTGCTGGTATTGTAGGGTTTTTGTCCTGACTGCAGGTTCTACCAGTGCTACCAAACTGTTTGCCCCACCCTGAAAGTTCAGAGCTTTGCAGTGCTAATGCTCTAGGGTTTTGATCCCTGGAAGGCTTTTTGCTACTGTGGGATTGTAACCACCTGGCTCTCACAGTCAAAGGAAATTCCCACAGCTTGGAGCTGGAATCTCCATGGCACAGGAAAGAGGGATAAGGGACCAAGCAGTGGGGATGTGCTCTGTTGTAGGCCTATGCTGTATCCTTGGGTCTGCTAGTGCAGCCTCACTGTCAGTAGCACTGGAGGTATGTTAAGGGTTTTGGGTGAGTTCAGGCAGTAAAATTAGTTCATAGATTAAACCTTCTTTTGGCTTCAGGAAAACAATCTGGAATTATTCTCCCCTCTCCCTCCCCCCCCCAAAAAAGTTATTAAACTACTTATGCTTTGACTCTATTACAAGATGTATATTGTATCACTTAACTGAAAGCATTTTCTTCTTCAATAAGCAGTAACTATAAGTAGAGTGGATATAGTACCAGGCTGGAAGCTAGGAAGATCTGGGTTCAGTTAAGACTTTGACACATAGCTTTGACTCAGGGCAACACTCTGAAACTCCTGTAGTTCCCTCGTCATTCACTACCTTATACTTAGTTGATGGAGGTAGTTCTCATAAATTTTTTATATCACTCAGATCCTTCTCATATCTGTATATTTTTGTGCAATAAAACTGCAAGTGTGTGACATATTGATCAATTAATAAAGTGAAAAATGATATGCCAAAAAAAGGAAAGAAAAATTTATCATATACATTCACAAGCATGAGGAGATGAATTAATTCAAGGACAGAGGTAATCAAAAAAAGTTATAATAAATTATTTTCTTTGCACAAAATGAAAACCTTTTGCATGAATGATATCAATGCATCTAGAATAAGAAGGGAGGCAGCCAATTGGGAAAGTCTTTGTATTTGTATTATTAGATAAGGGTCTGATATCAAAAATTTATGGGAAGTAAGACTTAAAGCCATTCTCAAATACTTAATTGGTCAAAGGATATGAAGCAACAATTTTCCAAAGAATCACAAACTATTAACCACCATATGAAAGAACTATCCAAATCACTAGTAAAGTGAGTGCAAATCAAAACAACCCTAAGGTTTCCTATCAAATTCAGCAAATTAGCAAAGGTAAGAAGTCAAATGTTGGAAGAATAGGTATACAAATGCATTGTTGTTGTGTCCAATCAGTCTGAGAAGCAAAGAAGAAGGAGGAGGAGAAAGAGGAGAAGGAAGGAAGGAAGGAAGGAAGGAAGGAAGGAAGGAAGGAAGGAAGGAAGGAAGGAAGGAAGGAAGGAAGGAAGGAAGGAAGGAAAGAAGGAAGGAAGGAAGGTAGGTATATGTTCAGACGTTTTGGTCCAGAGAATCTAATGCCAGGTATTTATATCAAGGTCAATGCAAAAAGAAGAAAAAGAAAAAGGAAAGGCAAAAGTAGATGCCTACCAAGTGGGGTAATGTTATGGTTATGGTGCAGTAAGAAAACACAAATATGATAAATACAGAGAAGTAATGGAAAATGAAATGAGAACCATAAAAAAAAAGTGCTCATTCAGTACAATGTATATAGAACAGTAACAACAAAAAAAGCACCACTGAATGTTCTGAAATAATAAAAACCAAACTTGGCAAGAAAGAAGAGATAGGAGAAGACAACACCTTCTCCTTTTCGGAGATGGGTAGTCCACAGGTCTTTACAAAACAAAACAAAACAAAAAAAAACAAAATGTGGATATCTATCAACTTGTTTTGCATTTCCCTGCATATCCTAAAGAGCCACTACTTATAACAGAACTTTTTTTTCAAAATAAGAGAAAAAAAATTTCTGCAAAACTAATCAATGCAATAAAAAAATGACATCACACTTGTTACAACTCCATACAAAAAAAAAAAAAAACTATTGTAGGGTTGCTCTTTCCATTACAAACAATGGATTCTGACCTGGATTCTCCAAAAAGCCATGGCCTTACATTGCTCTTCAACTGAGCTCTAGGATAGCACCATCTGTGACCATCTATATCTTCTCAGGGCCAGCCTTTCCTAGGTCCATCTTTACTGCTCTTCTAGGCTAGCAGAATCTACTAGCCTGCCTTACTTACTCTTCTATCAAGCTCCAGGTAGGCACCATCTGTGGTCACCTCTGTCTCCTCAAGGGCTGCTGTACCCCCCAGCACCCTCTAGGCAATTCTCTACCACCACCCCACCACCCCATGGTAGCCCTAGATTAATTTTTCAATGATTACCATACTTCCCCATCACACTCACCCCTTGCCAGTGATTCTGGATACTCAGTTGCTTTTATTCAAATCCCATTCTCCATAATTTTCCCTTATTCCTATCCTCCTCAACCTAAGCCCTCCAACCATGGCTCTGAAGCTATCCAATACTTCCTTTAGTCTCAACTAAAGAGCCACACCTAGAAGAAAGCTTTCCTAATTCTCCTTAATGTGCTTTCCCTCTGAGACTATCCCCAATTCATCTTGTGTGTGCACACATGTGCAGTTTGCATGGTTTACATGTTATCTTCCCTTTACACTGTGAACTGAGAGTAGCCCTTTTTTCCCTTTCTCTGTATCCCTGTATCCCTAGACATTAGCATGTCTAGTACACAGCAGGCATGTAACAAATTCTTACCAATTTGTCTTCTCCCATAGAAATGTTCAGCTGGAATTCTACAGCCCCCCTTTTGAGACCTCCCCTTTCCATTCCCCCTGTTAACCTTTGCTTTCTGACAATTATCTTATTCTCTAGTAGCTCTTCATTTTGCAGACCTAAATTAGGGCACATCACAATTTGCCATTCCTCTAACCCATTTCTGTGCCCTCATATTCTGTTTGACAAAACATACTGATTCACCAGTATAATTTCTTTCTTTAAATTCTGATTTCACTTTTAGTCCCTTGTGTGCTTTTTAATGAAAATCTCTTAATAGTCCTCCCTTTCTAACCTTATACGAAAGTCTTTTTTACAATTTGTTTTTAACATTCTTTTTTTTTTTTTAAAGCAGTTGGGGTTAACTTGCTTAAGGTTACATGGCTAGTTATTTTTATGTATGGGTGCTAAGTAACTGAGGCCAGAACCAATCCCAGGTCGTCTCCACTCCAGGGCTTGTGCTCTTACGCACTGAGCCACCTGGCCGCCCCTTCAACATTCATTTCTACAAGATTTTGAGTTACAAATTTCCTTCCCATCTTTCCCCTACCCCGACCCCAACAGTAAACCTATTGAATAACCCTTCCCCCAAGATGATCTCTCTTATACCCTCCCCCATCCCTAACTTTTTAGTAGGGGAAGATGAATTTCTATACCCCAGTGCCTGTATATCTTATTTCACAGTTGCGTGTAAAAAATATATCTATATATACGTATGTATGTACATATATGTGTGTATGTATGTATGTATGTATGTATTTTGGAAGGGGAAAGGTAGGGCAATTGGAGTTAAGTGACTTGCCCAAGGTCACAAGGGGATGTTTGTGTTTGTGTTAAGTGGCTGAGGCCAGATTCGTAGTCAGGTACTCCTGACTTCAGGGCCAGTGCTCTATTCACTGCATCACCCCCAACAATTTTTTTGAACATTTGTTTTTAAAACTCTGACTTCCAAATTCTTTCCCTTCTTCCCTCCTCACATACCCCCATTGGGAAGATAAGCAATTCAATATAGGCTGTACATGTATAGTTATACAAAAGGTTTCCATATTAGTTATATTGTGAAAGAATAACTATTTCCCTCCATGCTATCCCACCGCCCCCCCCACTTCATTTCCTACTTTGATCCTGCCCCTTCTCAAAAGTGTTTGCTTCTAACTACCCTCTCCCCCAATCTGTCCTTCCTTCTATTATCCCCCCTCTTATCCTATTCCCCCCTACTTGCCTGTAGGGTAAGATACCCAATCGAGTGTGTTATTCCCTCCTTAAGCCAAATTAAGTGAGGTTGACCCATTCCCTTTCACCTTCCTGCTCTTACCCTCCATTATGACAATTTTCTCATCTTTTTTATATGACATATTTTACCCTATACTATCTCTCCCTTTCTCCTTCTCCCGTTATATTCCTCAAGCACTTCTTGATTTTAATTTTTTAGATATCCCTTCATATTCAACTGATCCTGTGCCCTCTGTGTATACATGTACACACATACATATGAAGGTACATACACACACACACACACACACACACTTCTGTCAACTATACTCATACTGAGAAAAGTCTCATGAGTTACAATTATCGTTTTACCATGTAGGAATGCAAATAGTTCAATTTTATTTAATTTCTTATGATTTCTTTTTATTATTTACCTTCTCATGCTTCTTGTATTTGAAAGTCATATTCTCTGTTCAGCTCTGGTTTTTTCATCAAGAATACTTTAAAGTCCTCTATTTCACTGAATGAACATATTTTTCCCTGTAGCATTATACTCAGTTTTGCTGGGTGGGTGATTCTTGGTTTTAATCCTAGTTCCTTTGACATCCAGAATATCATATTTCAAGCCCTTCAATCTCTTAATGTAGAACCTGCTAGGTCTTCTGTTATCCTGATTGTGTTTCCACAATACTCAAATTGTCTATTCCTGATGGCCTGTAGTATTTTCTCCTTGACTGGGAACTCTTGAATTTGGCTATGATCTTCCTAGGAGTTTTCTTTCTGGGATCTTTTTCAAGAAGTAATTAGTGAATTCTTTCAATTTTTATTTTGCTATCTGGTTCGAGAATATCAGGGCAATTTTCCTTGAGAATTTCTTGAAGGATGATTTCTAGGTCCTTTCTTTGATAGTGAATTTCAGGTAGTCCAATAATTTTTAAATTATCTCTCCTGGATCTATTTTCCAGGTCAGTGGTTTTTCCCATAAGATATTTCACATTGCCTTCTATTCTTTCATTTGTTTGGATCTGTTTAACAGCATCTTGAGTTCTCATAAAGTCACTAGCTTCCATTCAAATTTAACTTTTTAGGGTATTTTTTCCTCATTGTTTTTTTGAACCTCTTTTGTCATTTGAGTTAGTCTATTTTTAAGGTGTTATTTTTTTCAGTATTGGGGGGGGGGTCTCCTTTAGCAGGCTGTTGACTTGCTTTTCATTATTTTCTTGCATCATTCTCATTTCTCTTCCCAATTTTTCCTCCACTTCTCTTACTTGATTTTCAAAATTCTTCTTGAGCTCCTCCATGGTTTATAAGCAGTTCAAATTTCTCTTGGAAGCTTTAGATACAGGAGATTTGACTTTTTTTTTCTTGTTGTTGTTCCATGTTTTGATCCTTTTTGTCCCCCGCAAAAGGATCCCGTGGTCTGATTGTTCTTCCTCTGCTTGCTCATCTTGCCAGCCAATTACTTGACCTTTGAGCTCTTTGCCACAGCAGAACTCTGCTTCCAGAGCAGAGAGAGCCGTGTCCCAAATTGCTCGAGTTTTTGCAAATGTTGTCAGAGGTTGTCTGAGGAGGGTGCCCTCTCTACAAGCCATCACAAACTCTGGCACACTGGTGCCAAACCAACACCCAAGACTGTGACCAAGATCCAAACAAGTCAAAGCAAGAGCTATTACCCTCTGAATCATCACTTAGTGCCCTTATGATCTGTAGGCCAGACGCTATGGAGACAGCCATGTGGTAGCTGCTGTAGCTGCCACGCCTCCTCTACCTCCTACCCCAGGTCAGGGGTTAGACCATGGTTTTCTATCACTCAGTTCCAACAGAGTTCCCTACTGACCTTTTACTTTCTTTTTGGTATTTATGGGTTGATAACTGCCACAACTGCCAGTGATTCACTCTCCTGAAGTCTGCTTTGGCCAGTCTGGGCCACTGGTCTCGTTGGGGCCACCTTGAATATGGGCCTACAGCTCACATGGGACTGCTCATCCCCCAGCCTAGTACGATAGACCCTTCCTGCCAGCCTGCCAGCTTGCCTTTAGCAGGAGATTGGTTTCTCTTTTTGTGGTTTATCACTTTGTGGGCTTTGTAGCTCTAAAATTTGTTTAGTTGTATTTTACAGGTATTGGAGGTGGTTGGAGCAGGAGCTCAGAAAAGTTCCTGCTTTTATTCCACCATCTTGGCTCTACCCCCTCAGTCATTTTTTAAAATGGTTTCTAGAGTCCTAGTATTTAATGCTATTACTTTTTCTTTCCTTGGTAGTTTGGTCTTTATAGTCTTTCTGTTGTTTAGATCAGAGATGTCAAACAACAATTCAAACTCAAATAGAAATGGGGCCTCTAAAAAGGATCAAAGGATCATTGCTAGCCAAATTTTGACTTAGTAAACCATATATTACCTATATTCTATTGTATTTTTATTTTGTTAAACATTTCCCAATTACCAATGATGTTTTAGTATTCATTCTACTTTCAGTACACTGTTATTTTATCTGCTTGTGTTATAGGGTATTTTAAAAATGTTTTTATTGATATTTTTTGCTTCATCTGCAACACAACAGTATCCCATATATCTCTCCCCTGACCTCTTCTAAAGAGTCATCCCATATGACAAAAAGTATTTTTAGAAATCAGCACAATTGATCAATACATTGAAAAAGTCCTAAAACATGTACAACATGTAATGCCTATGTATCTCCTAACTCCATAAAAGTGTGGGTAGGGAATGTCTTCTCATATCTCTTAATTCAAGTCCTTTTTGATTGTCAATAATTTGGTTATTTACTTGTTTTGGCATCCCTGCTCCTTTTACATTATTATAGTTAGTATATGTTGTTTTCTTGGCTCTGCTTATTTCTCTCTGTATCATCTCAGATATCATGCTTCTCTATCTTCATTACACAAATAATTTCATACAACACAGCAATATTCCATTATATTCATGAAGCACAATTTGTTTAGTCATCCCCAAGTGATTTTCATCTATCTTGTGTCCAATTCTTAGCTATCACAAAAAATGCTGCTATAAACATTTAGGAATACATGGGCCTTTCTCTTCGTTGGGGTGTAAACACAGTAATGGGATTCTCTGGCTCAAAGGGTATGGAATTGTGAATACTTTTTAGTTCATTCAGCACTGAGTACGATGCTTTGTACAAAGTAAGCACTTAATAAATGCTTCATTAGTTCACTAATTCATGTATAACTTAGGGAGTAATCTTATCCAGCAGCATTTTTGTAAAATATGAATGGGAACATAGAAGGCAAATAG
Organism: Gymnobelideus leadbeateri; assembly: GCA_011680675.1. NCBI lineage: Eukaryota > Metazoa > Chordata > Mammalia > Diprotodontia > Petauridae > Gymnobelideus > Gymnobelideus leadbeateri. The sequence continues at coordinate 77,062 of WOXC01007515.1, read as the reverse complement.
CAATGATAATGCAAAATTAGGCATTGGCACATCATGACTGGTTACAGAATAAGGAGACAAATGATTGAAGAGCAGCTAACAGTGTATAGTTTAACTAGTCAGTCATCAGGTCAAGATTTGAGAAATGAGGAAAAGAAGTGAAACCAGAGCAAGTATGATGAACTCAGAGGACAGGGATGGGTGGAGAAATGGAAGATCAAAGTAAAAATAGAGAATGGTTTTAGGCAGAATAACAGAGGAAACCATAAATTTAAAAGCTCTTACACAAAAATCTAGATAGCTGTAAGTAAAAGATATTCTATGAATGGAGGTTACGAAGTGGGTGGGAACATTAGCATTTTGTATAAGATTCTACAACTACAAGATTGTTGTTACTGTTGTTCAGTCTTTTTTGTCATGTCTGATTCTTCGTGACCTGTTTGAGGTTTTCTTGGCAAAGATAATGGAGTGGTTTGCCGTTTCCTTCTCTAGCTCATTTTACAGATAAGGAAACTGAGGCCAAAATAAGGTCACACAGCTAGTGTCTGAGGCCAGATTTGAACTCAGGAAGATGAGCCATCCTAACTCCAAGTCCAACATTTTACTCATTGCATCACTGAGCTAGCTGCCTGGGATTACAGAATTACAATTTGAAGAGCCCTTGGGAAGCTTCTAGTTCAACCTCCTAAATTTATACAGATTAAGAAACTGTGGCCTAATGGGATTAAATTACTTGAGCAAGTTCAAATACCGATAATTGACATGAATCTATAAGATCCATAGCCATCCTCCAAAAGATTAGCAGTAGAGGGGCATGGATTTTAAGTCAAATAATCAGGATGTAAATCCTGGTTCTGCTTGTCTAGATCTAATCTTGGATGAGTCATTTAATATTTCTGGGCCTTAATTTCATCTTAAGGAAAATGAAGAAGTTGAATCTATGATTTTGTTGACAATTTATTTTAAAATAAATCCAAGTTATAATGGTCTAAAAAAACTGCTCAAAATCACTAGTAATCAAAGAAATACAAATTTAAAAATTTTTCAAGCAAGATCTCATACCATTAAATTGGTTAAGATATGAAAATTTAATGTTATCAAAGTTACGAGAAATAAGGCCCATTAATACAAAAGTTGCATAGTTAGAAATAAAGAAAACTTAATAAGGTTTCATGCCCTTTAACTCAGAGAAGATATACAGAATTTATCTATAAATGTATTTAACATACAAAATATACATAGTATTTATACTAAAAAGGGTACTAATTTCAGCAAGAGGAAAGCTATATAAATTTGTGTCACTGAAATATTCATTATGCTTGGTATGAATTTGCAAGAACTTCCAAAATCAGAGTTTAAAGTGAAATATACAGCTATATCTCAAGTTAATTAGAAGCACAGAAACTACACATACACACACACACACACAACACACAGTAATATAAACTATACAAAATGCTATATAGCAAGCTACATATAATAAATAGCAATGAATGAAGAGTTTACTGAAGAAACCAAAATAAACATTCTCCCATTATAATTACTTAAATTTAACAGTACTGACAAACTAGGTGTGGCATAAAATTTTATTTGCTTATTTATAATTTAGGTGAAAAATTTCACCATGAAATATAGTGTTTTGTAGAAATGGAGATGACTTATGGAATGTAAGCTAATATTCAACATAACTCCTTTTTCAGATAATTACCTCTCTACTAAAATTATGAATATGCTTGCCCTATTCAGTTTTGAGGCAATAACCTTAAAAAAGAAAAAAGAATCCTAAGAGAAATTTTATGACAAAAGTAGAATCTTCCTACAAAAATATTTATTTTAAATGAGCAAAGTCTCTAAGATTTTCCCCACCCTAAGATATTTACTCAATTCCAAAAGGATCAAGACAATCTCTTCAGTTGTTCCTTAATACAAGAAGATGTATTTCTTCTCTTTATCTTCAAGATATCTGATCATCTTTAATGTTCTGGGAAGATGGGAAAAATTCCACATTAAAAATAATATAATTCATACTCTTAAAAGATATCAAAGGACAAAGGAAAAAATCATTAAGTAGAAATAGCTAACCTTGGCACAATGTCTTGCACAAAGTAGGCACTTAATAAATGCTTGCAGATTCTACTCACTTCAATGAAGGTTTATGTTAAAACATGTACATATGTGTTTTTACACAAACACTCTATTTCAAAATTATCATTAACTGCTGCTTTTTAGGTACATTCATAAGAAATCATTCATCAACACTCATAAGAATATTTACTGTGGATAGTGTAATGTTATTAATAACCTAAACTATCCATTATGTAACTTTGGCCAAAGGTTTATTAACTTTCTACAGAGTCATTTTACTTGTAAGGAAAATAAAAAATTTTATTTAAGGGAAAGATGAGTATATCTACAGATGACACCAAAAAATTGTAAGTTATCATTCACAGTATACTGAAACTATATGAAAATGTTAATTACTCCAGTAAAACTGAACTTTTAAATTTAATAACATGACCCTATTTTTCCAGCTTGTTCTTCACTATGACCCTCCAAACAGTATAAAAATTCTTCAAAACAGTTTAATTCTATACCTTCATATAACATGCTAAAATAATATGCAGTAATAAAACTTTCATAAAAAGTAAAATTGGTGTTATTATTGATCTTCAAACCAGAGAGCTGACAAAGCATTAGGTCACCATTTCTCATTCATTGATTTGAAACAATCCTAGAATGTTTCCTTCCAAATACTTCAAAGGTGTGTCCAAAATCCCACAAATTCTGAAATCAAAATTAACCTATTTAATATAACTTGGAATAAAAATGCATTTATAGCATTTTTTGTGCAGGGGAATTTACTTAATAGTACTAAGTTGCCACAACTTGAAAACAGAAATCATTGTATTAAATGTTGACCAGGGACAGATCTGGATATGATTTTTGTTCATATTCTAAATACTCTTCCACCCAGAAAATACTTACTTGCTTCAAGAACTGTTTTCCAAGATAAGTGGTAGCCATACTGGTTAAATTACTTTGGTTGCCTACTTTGCATCGTATATAGCCATATAAGTTGGCACCTTGTAGTACCACACCCATGGTGACCACTGCCTGGAAAAGGGAGAAAAATCATTTGATAATCTTTTCAAATAATGCTAAAACAAAACCAAAACCAAACGTCACCTTTACCTTACAATTACAAGTGGGTTGCTCACAAAACAGAAGATTACTCAAGAGATGACAGTGAAAGGAATGAGTTGAGTTTATCATGTAAAAATTAAGCTACAGACAAAAATGTCCTGATGTTACCCTCTATGCAAACAACTTTTCAAGTGTTTCTAGAGATAACTATATTTTATAACCAAATTAAGATGAGGACTGCATAGGTAAGCTACTAGTTTGTTTTGAGTAGTTTATAACAACTGGATTCAGTAAAAATGTATTTGAGTTTTAGTTTCTCTGTGACTTCCCTGACCAAAACACCCTTCCTTAAAAATTTAAGTATTATCTTCCTCAAAAATAAAGTTATCTATAGTCATACTAAAAAAATGGTCTAAATTACTATTGATTAGAGAGATGCAAATCAAAACAACACTGAGGTACCACATCAAATTGGCTAACACAGCTATCAAAATGGCTAACATGGCAGGACAGAAATATTGTAAATGTTGGAGAGGATGTGGGAATGTTGGAAAACTAATTCATTGTTGGTAGAGCTGTGAGCTAATTTAACCATTCTAGAGAGCAATTTGGAACTATGGCCAAAGGTATATAAAACTGTGTATACCCTTTGACCCAGTAATACCACTTTTAGGTCTGTATCCCAAAGAGATCATACAAATGGGGAAAGGACCCAGATATAAAAAAATACTTATAGCAGCTCTTTTTGTGGTGGCCAAGAACTGGAAATTGAGGGGATATCCATAAATTGGGGAATGGTTAAATAACTTGTAGCATATGAATGTAATGGAATGCTACTGTGATATAAGAAATGATGAACAAGGGGCGGCTAGGTGGCGCAGTGAATAGAGCGCCAGCCCTGGAATCAGAAGGCCCTGAGTTCGGAGCCGGCCTCTGACACTTAATCCATACGAACAAAAAAAACCTAGCCGTGTAACCTTGGGCAAGTTACTTAACCCCAATTGCCCTAAAGGGGCGGCTAGGTGGCGCAGTGAGTAAGAGCGCCGGCCTCGGAGTTTGGATGACCGAGATCAGATCCGGCCTCAGAAAATGAGCACCCACGCATAAATAATGACTAGCCGTGTAACCTTGAGCAAGTTACTTAACCCCAATTGCTTTAAAAAAAAAAAAAAAAGAAATGATGAACAGATGGACTTCAGAGAAACATGGAAAGATTTATATGAACTGATGCTGAGTAAGAGGAGCAAAACCAGGAGAACATTGTATACAGTAACAATGTGTGAGAACTGATTTTGATAGACTTAGACCTTCTTAGCAATGTAAGGACCTAAAAACAATTCCAAAAACACATGATGGAAAATGACAGTCACATTCAGAGAAAGACCTATGCAGAACGAAGCAGACTACTTTCTTTTTTTTTCCTTCTCATGGTTTTTCCCATTCATTATAATTCTTCTATGCAACATGACTTATGTGAAAATGTGTTTAAGAGGAATGTATGTGTACTGCCTTGTAAAGCCAAGCATGAGCAGCTCTCCAGAGGACTGCTGCTGTGAACAGCAATAACGGTTCTGATCATATAGTATAGTGAACTCTCAGCAGTAAACTAAAGCTTTATTCACAGAAACCTAAGTACAGCATTCACGTAACAATTTATCACTAAAGTGGCCACATAGTTTTAAACAAAAAGATATTATTGATTAAGTCCTTAATTTAATCATTCCCTTAAGGAGCAATCCTCCTTAAGGGACACAAATTACAAAGTCAAAGTTTTCCCACCCTTAGGTCACAGTGTCTTAATCTCTCAGTCACAAAGTCTTCCTTCTTCTTGATTGGAGATTAGTTTCCAGTATCCTTAACTCAATCATCCTTAAGTGGTACAAGGTACAAAATACAAAATTCTCCCACTCCTAGATCACAGTAAATCATGATCTTGTCAATCAGCACTAAGTACCCAAGGGGAGGTCTTTTCATTCTTGGCTCCAGGCTGGCTCCCAAATTCCATGGTTCTTCTTCCATGGGTCTAGCTCCCTAGATCTACCCAGTGTCATCTGGATTCACAGACAGGCAGCTCTCAGCATCTCGTCCAGCTCCCATTCTATATTGAAGCTCACAGTGTCCAGTCCACCTCAAGTCCTTCAGTTTCTGTTTCTGGGAATACAAAGCTTAACAGAGCCATAATAATTTATACACATTGCTGGCACCATCATCAATTCACTATCTGCCTGTGAAATCAACACAGACCAACCAACAAGGTCTGAGAACCCAACACACATCATCAATATGGTCCCAGGACCTCTGAAACCCTCCTCTAGGACTTCTGTAAACAGACAAGAAAATCCTCTTTCAGGGTTTCTGAACTAGCAGTAAGGTCCCAGGGCTTCTGTAACAACAGCAATGTTCCCTATCAGCAGACAGATCTGACAAAGTAGCATCAAAACAGACAAAGTCCTGGCACTATAGCCATGCTTCCTCACAGTTCTGCTCTATCCTAGCCTGTTTCTACTTTTATATGGTCATTAGCCCCTCCCTGTTGCACCAGCAAGTTCCTCCCACGTTCAAATCACAAGGGTCTCAGAGAAGGTGCTAAATACTTAAGTAGTTGCTTGCCATCACATGCCTGTATCACATTGCAAGGTGTCTTGGGGAGTAGGGAAGGGAGGGGGAGAAAATTTAAAACTTATGTGATTGTTTAAAAAAAATAAATAATTTAATTTTTAAAAAGTATTATTTTCTTCTATTAGAATGTAAGATCCTAGAATGGAAAGAACAGACTTACTATTTTTTCGTATCCTTAATGCTTAGGACAGAAGTTGGCATACAGTCGGCACTTAATAAATGCTTCTGCATTCCTAATAGTCCGTACCTTGAAGCTAAGAGCTGAATGCTGGATATGACTGGATAGCTTAAGAAACTAGACTAATGAAAGACAGATAATTCTATCTCTCCCTATCTTCTCTCATTATATTCCTCCCACCTCTTTATTTTTTAGATATCATCCCTTCCTATTCAACTGATCCTGTGGCCTCTATGAATACATGTACACATATATACACATACTCACACATGCATTTATATGCACATATACCCTCCTGTATAAACATATATGTATGTGTACATACACAGACACAGACACACACACACACAAACACATATATATATATTCCCATCAACTATCCTCATACTGAGAAGAGTCTCATGAGTTACAATTGTCGTTTTACCATGTAGGAATGCAAATAGTTCAATTTTAATCAATTCCTTATGATTTTTTTTTTACCATTTACCTTCTCCTGCTTCTCTTACTTCTTGTATTTGAAAGTCAAATTTTCTATTCAACTCTGGTTTTTTCATCAAGAATGCTTGAAAGTCATCTATTTCATTGAATGACCATATTTTCCCTAAAACATTATACTAAGTTTTGCTAGGTAGGTGATTCTTGTTGTTGTTTTTTTTTTCTTTTTGGAGGGCAGTTGGGGTTAAGTAACTTGCCCAAGGTCACATGGCTAGGTTTTTTTTGTTTGTGTGTGTTAAGTGTCTGAGGCCAGATCCGAACTCAGGTCCTTCTTACTCCAGGGAAGGCGCTCTATTCACTGCGCCACCTAGCTGCCCCATGATTCTTGGTTTTAATCCTAGCTCTTTTGGCCCCCAGAATATTATATTCCAAGCCCTTCAGTCCCTTAATATAGAAGGTACTAGACCTTGCGTTATTCTGATTGTGGGTTTCCACAATACTCAAATTGTTTCTTCCTGATTGCTTGCAATATTTTTTCCTTGACCTGGGAACTCTGGAATTTGGCTATGATATTCCTAGGTGTTTTCTTTTTGGGATCTTTTTCAAGAGGTGATTGGTGAATTCTTTCAATTTCTATTTTGCCCTCTGGTTCTAGGATGATTTCTAGGTTCTTTTTTTTTTAATCATGGCTTTCAGGTAGCCCAATAATTTTTAAATTCTCTCTCCTGGGTGGCAGCTAGGTGGTGCAGTGAATAGAGCACCTGACCTGCAGTAAGGAGGACCTGAGGTGTTCAAATCAGGTCTTAACACAACACAAAACTAGCCATGTGACCTTGGGCAAGTCACTTAACCCCAACTGCCCTATCTTCCCCCTCCAAAAAAAAAAAAAAAAAAAACCTCTCTCCTGGATCTATTTTCCAGGTTAGTGGTTTTTCCAATGAGATATTTCACATTGCCTTCTATTTTTTCATTTGTCTGGATCTGTTTTACAGTATCTTGATTTCTCATAAAGTCAATTTTGAAGAAATTATTCTCTTCAGTGAGTTTTTGAAATTCCTTTTCCATCTGGCAAATTTGACTTTTTAAGGCATTCTTCTCCTCATTGGCTTTTTGGGCCTCTTTTGCCATTTGAGTTAGTCTATTTTTTGAGGTATTATTTTCTTCAGTCAGGTTGTTGACTCTCTTTTCATGATTTTCTAGCATCATTCTCATTTCTCTTACCAGTTTTTCTTCCACTTCTCTTACTTAATTTTCAAAATCCTTCTTGAGCTCCTCCATGGCCTGTAAGCAATTCATATTTTTCTTGGAAGCTTTAGATGCAGGTGTTCTGACTTCATTGTCTTTCTCCAGCTCCATGCTTTGATCCTTTTTGTCCCCCAAAAAGAATTCTATGGTCTCTTTGTGCTTTCTCTGCTTGCTCATATTGCCAGTCAATTACTTGACTTTTGAGCTCTTTGCCACAGTAGAACTCTGCTTTTATAGAGGAGAGCTGTGTTCCAAATGGCTGGGGTTTTTACAAATGTTGTCAGAGGTGTGAGGAGGGAGCCCTCTCTACAGAGAGCATCCTGGCAAACTGGTGTTTCTTACCCCAGGACTGCCCAAGAAACCGACCCAGATCCAAGCAAGTCAAAGCAACAGCAATTACCCTCTGAATGGTCACTTGGCCCCCCTAAGATCTGTAGGCCAGGACCTCCTGAGGCAGCCATGCAGCAACTGCCGCAGCTGCCGTGCCTCATCTACCTCTTGCCCCTGGGGGCAGGGGTTGGATCACATCCTTCCTTTCCAACAGAGTTCCTGACTGACCTTTTACTTTCTTTTTCGTATTTATGGGTTGAAAAGTCTGGAAACTGCCCCAGCTGCTGGTGATTCACTCTCCTGAAATCTGCTCTAGCTGCTGCTGCCTTCCTAGAGCCAAAACTGCATGGCTTACTCGGGAGTGTACTTGGCCCCCAGCATGCTGCGATAAACCCTTTCTGTTGGCCTGCCAGGCTGCCTTCAGCTGGAGATTTGTTTCTCTCTGTCACTTTGTGGGTTCTGTAGCTCTAAAATGTGTTTAGAGTCATATTTTATAGGTATTTGAGGTGGTTGTGGGGGGAGGTCACAGAATTTCCTGCTTCTACTCTGCCCACTTGGCCTCACATGCCTAATTCTACTTTTTAAGGAGTTCTCTTCAGTGATTTTTTCTCTTTTACGATTTGGCCTATTCTGTTCTTTAAGATGTTATTTTCTTCAGTATTTTTTTGGTCTCCTTTACCAGGCTGTTGACTTTTTTTTTCATGATTTTCTTGCATCACTCTCATTTCTCTTCCCAATTATTCCTCTACCTCTCTTTCTTGATTTTCAAAATCCTTTTTGAGCTCTTCCATGGCCTGAGACCAATTAATATTTTTGTTGGAGGCTTTTGACATATAAGTTTTGACTGTTATCTTCTTCTGAGTGTGTTTCCATCTTCCTTGTCACCATAGTAACTTTCCGTGGACAGAATTTTTTTTGTTATTTGCTCATTTTCCTCAGCCTAATATTTGACTTAGCTCTTTGTTAAAGTAGGGCTGTTTTCAAGGTGGAAGACATATTGTCCCAAGCTTCAGGGGGATTTTGTGTAGCTGTTTTCAGAGATACTTCTAGGGACCTGTAAGTTTTCAGTTCTTCCAACATGGTATGACCTAAAGAATGGTATGTTTACTACTCTCCTGGCCTGGTCTATGAGTGACCATAAGCACTTTTCTTCCTTGGAACTGTGAGGAGGGTTCCAGCTCCACTGCAGTCACACACTCTGGTGTGCTAGAGCTCCTCTTCACTCTGAGATTGCCACCCAGGACTGCAATCTGGATCTGAGTATGGATAAAGGAACAGAGTCTTTCCCCAAGTTCTAGCAAAGAGATTACTGTTAATCTCCTTCTGACCAGTTGTTCAATCCTCTTACTGTGTGTGGGCTGAGAGCTCTGGAAGCAGCTGTTGCTGTGGCAGATCCAGTGGCTCCCCAGAACTGCTCCTGGTTTTCTGGGTTCCAGTCTGGGCTAGGACAGCTTATGATACATAGTGCTTCATTCTCACAGACCTTTCCGGCTGACCTTTTAGGTTGTCTTTGGAGTCTGCGGACTAAAAGGTCTAGAACCACCACTGCTGCCAGTGATTCAGTTGTCTGGTGGCCTGCTCCTGGTTTGCTGGGTGCCAGTCTGCACTGGTGTGACCTGTGCTAGACTGCACTCCTCTCTCTGGTACAAGAGATTCCTGCTGATCTTCTAAGTTGTCTTGGGCTGGAAAAAATTTTTTCACTCCTTCTTCTTTGGGTTCTGCTGCTTTAGAATTTGTTTAGAATCATTATTTAAAGGTATTTGGAGGGGTTTGGGGGAGAGCTGAGGTGAGTCCCTGCCTTTACTGGACTATCTTGTCTCCACCTTCCTCCAAGGGTAATACTTTCCAGCCCACAGAACAGCAACTAGCTACTTAATAACTTGAGGCATGTAATGCATACCCTTCTCTCTTTAACCAATACAGGGTAGTGGAGGTAGGGGGATCTGATTTAATAGTCAAATAAATAGTTAAATGAATTTCTCTGGGAATATTAACATTTGTGGAAAGAAAAAAGACAAATGGCAAGTGATATGTTTCCCTAGAAGAATGTAAACTTCTGGATGGCTGAGATTTCTGTCTTTGTATTACTAGCATCATGCCTTGCCTAAAGTATGAATTTTAATAAATGCTGAATGAATTAACTTAAAAACTTGTATGATCTTAGCTTTTAGCAAGATAAATGTTCACAAGAAAATTAGAAGATTTAACAAAAAATTAAAACTCTTATCTAGATTCCTAGGAAAAGAAGTATTATCATTGTGACAGTTTTATACCTAAGTTCCTAAAAGTTAAAGATAAAGGTTATGCAGAAAATTATCTGATAAATCAGTATTTCAATACTTCAAAGATTTGTATGTAATTTTATTGATGTAGACAATTACTCAACTAAGGCAGATCACATCATCTTATATTTTATGAGAACTGCTATAGACAAAAAAATTCATCCTTCTGCAGAATACTTTGTAATGAACTTCTCCAAAGATGGCTAATCTGGTCTTTGAAGAGATGTGTAGTATGTCACTGAGCACCTACTGAAAGGTACAGATTTCCAGAACATAGGTTCACCTCCATATTATCCACAATGAAATACTGAAATTAAGACTATGATGAAGTTTGATACCTTAAAGATTACATAAAATACTGAACTTCAGGCCTGGGCTATTACAATAGACCGCTAGAGGGTCTGCCTGCCTCAAATCTCTTCCCACTCATCCTCCATTCAGTCATGAAAGTGATTTTCCTAACCTTGCTGCATGGGTTCCTAGGCTTTCATCAAGTCCCAACTAAAATCTTACCTTCTACTGGAAGCCTTTCCCAACCTCTCTTAATTTTAGTGCCTTCCCTGGGTTCATTATTTCCTATTTTTCCTGAATATACCCTGCTTGTGTATATTTATTTGCTCACTATCTATCCCATTCGATTGTGAGCACCATGAGGTGTCAGGGACTCACTTCTGCTTCTTTTAGTATCCCCAGCATTTAGTATGGTACCTGGTATATAGTAGGGGCTTAATAAATGCCTAATGATTGACTAAGCCCTAACCACATAACTCCCATACTACAGCAGAAACAGAGATCTATTTATTTTATAACTATGGTAAGAGTCCCTTCTCAAAATTTCGCTTGGGGATTTACATTAATAGAGGGTGTAGGGGTTTATATTAAGTTCGGTTGAGGACTTCCAATTAAGATGGTGACCTACATAAATCTCTGAGCATATGTCTTAAAAGGCCTATAGAAAGACCAACAATGAAAAAGCCAAAAGAGAAACAAAAGCACATTCTTCTCTTCGGTCAAGAACTGGGGGGGAAAAAAGGCAAAAAGGTAGACAGAAGCCAGGGTGATCTTACACAAATGGCCATAAAATCCACAACTAAATGAGAGCGCCACAAGTCAGCACAAGTTTTAATATTAGCATATGCCTGAAGTCAGCTCCCAGACTTGGCCTGTTAAAAAAGAAGCCATACTAAACTAGCTTCTATATACATTACTGTACAGAACTGGGGTGTAGTTATGCAAGCCTAGGAGCACTAGAAGTGACAGCAGGAGCCAAGGCCAAGTCAGCACCATGGGCACCACTACTAGAAGTGCCATAGCCAAAATACATAGCTTTCAAGTAAAAGAAAGAAAAAAACAAAACAAAAAACGACTGAAAACAGTCAGAAAGAGTTCAAGAACAAAAGAACCACAATCAAGATTAGCTACTATAAAGAGAAATGTTTAGAATATAATATTTTCCAAAAGGCAAAAGAAAAAGGCTTATAGGCAAGAATAACTTATTCTACAAAACTGAATATAATCCTTCAGAGGAAAATTAGCCCCTTAATGGTACACAGGACTTTTAAGTATTAATTAGAGCTAAGAAGAAACTCTGAAATGGTAACATGAGAGTTAAAAGAAATCCAAAATGTCAATACATCTGAGCAATGGGAAGGAGGCTAAATAATGAAGTGCTTACAAGTTTAAATGAGGGAAAAGAGACAAGTGTCACTGAGGTCTTCAGGGAGTCACTGAGGGAAAGACAAAACACAGGGCCTGGTCGCATTTTGTTATTTTTAAAAGAAAAAAGAAATAAAAAGGAAAGAAGAATACATTAGGGAATAAGGTAGAGAGGAAGAATTTACTACTTTGCACAAACGTACTACCATGAGGAAAAATAGTTGACAAACATGGAGGAGGAAATGGAAGGGGGTGAGCATCTCATGATTTATTACTGGAAAAGAGGGCTGAATGAACATAAATACACACAGACACACACAAAATGAATTTGGTGCAGAGAAACATTAAACTGAACAAGAAAACAAATAAAGATTGGAAAGTGGGGAGATGTAAAAAGGAGAGTACAGTTAGGGAGGTAATAATCATAGGCAAAAGAACATTAATCATAAAGAAAAGATTAAAAAGAATGCAAATGATAAGAACAAGACATCAAGGTCTGAGCTTGGTGAAAAGAGGAAGAACAGAGGAATAGGAAAAGACAACTATATTAGATTACTAGAGTCAAAAAAAAATCTTCTCTTTCTTTAGTCCCAGCTTCTTTGTAAAGAGGGATATTGGAGGAAAAGAAAAAGAAAATGTATGATGGAAGTGAATGCACAATTAATAATCACTAACAGTAAAAAGGATGAACTTACCCATAAAATAAAGGAACAGCAAAATCCAAAAATGTTGTTTCTTATAAATAAAAGTGAAAGCGTAAATATTCAAAGAGTTAAAGAACAACTTATTATGTTTCAGATAAACTTTCTGAAAGTAATGGGTAGCTCCTGCCAATATGGCTGCCTAAATGGAAGACAAACTGTTGAGGTGATTCCTTCGGGAACTCTCACAGCAAAGAAATGGCAAGGTGGTTAGACAACTGGTCAAAGAGAGATTACAGAGGACCCTTTTCTGGCAATGGATACAGCTGATGCTGGTTGGCAACTCTATTACTCACACAAAATTCTTGGTTCCAGTTCTAGGGCAGAGAGGAATGCTTGTGGTCAGTCACAAGGGAGCAGGGACCCTGATCACAGATTCAGGGTCACAAGGAGAGCTAGCATTTGTATTTGAAGGGGCCCATTCTAGGTCAAAACCAGAGGGCAAAAGAGGAAAGTAGTGACCACATCTCTCCTTGGATCACCCCACCACTGAAACAACGAAAACTTATAAATCTCCAGAACTAGCTCTGAAAACAGAACATGAAAATACATGAAGCCTGGAAAAGTACATGCCCACTCTTGGGTGAGGAGAATTAAACTTTAACACAAAGTTCAAAGTCAAGAAAATAGGCTGGAAAAATGAGCAAACACCAACAAAAACAACTTGATCATAAAAATCTACTGCAGTGTCAGGGAAAATGAAGACACAAAAGCAGAAGACAATAATGTAAAAGCAGCTATGACCAAAGTTGTTAAAAAAATGCTATTTGTACAAAAGCCCAATAAGAATTCCTGCAAGAGTTAAAGAAAGTGGTAAGAACGGTGGAGAAAAAAAGTGGGAGAAAAATGAGAGTGATATAAGAAAATCATGGAAAGAGAATTAATGCCAAGGTGGCAGAGAAGCAGGACTCTTCCAAAATCCCCTTAGTCTTCCAAATTCCCTTCCAAACAACTTTAAAATAATGCCTCAAATCAAATTCTGGAGGACAAAACTAAAAAAGTATTTTGTAAAACAATTTTCCAGCACAAGACAACTTAAGATGTTAGCAAGAAAGATCTGTCTCAACAAGTGGTGGTTGGCCTGGAGTAGAATACAGGCTGCACTACAGTGCTAGCTGCAGGCCTTGAAAAGAGTTGCATCAGGAACAGCAAGAGCCTCAAGAGCTTTCTCAACCTACAAATGGTAAGGGGGTCAGACACCTGGTCAGGAAAAGATTACAGAGATACCTTGCTGGTGCTGAGCTCAGGACTCATTGTTAAATTGTTAAGTTGTTAGCATTGTTAAAATGTAGTTCCAAGTTGCAGTCTTAGGGAATATTAGCATTTGCAGTCTACAGGGGAACCAAAGGCCCTGGCCACAGCTCAAGGGTAGAGAAAAGTACTTGGGGTTACTCAAAAGGGCATAGGGACCTAGGCATCAATTCCAAAGCAGAAAAGAGCACTAACAACTGTGTCTGCAGGAGAGTAAGGAAACTCATCACAGTTTCAGGGCTAAGAGGACTTCTAGCACTTATGGCTAGGGAGAACAATGTCATTTTTTTTAGATAAAGACCAGAGCACAGGTGTGGAAAACCATCAAGTCAAGAAAAAAATACTGCAAGTGGCTAGAAAAAATTCAAATATTGAGGAGTCACAATCAGGATCGCATAGGACTTGTTAGCTACAACATTAAAGGACTGGATGATATTCCAGAGAGGCAAAGGAGGTAGGACAACCAAGAGCCACTTACCTGGCAAAATTAAGCATAATACATCAGGGGAAAAAACGGTCATTTAATGAAATAGAAGGATTTCAAGCCTTCATAAAGAGACCAGAACTAAACCAAAAATTTGATCTCTAATATCAAGACTGAAGAGAAGCAAAAACAATAAAAAGGAAAACAAAACCCCATAAGGGATTCAATAGAACTAAATTGTTTACATCTGCACATGGAAAATGATATTTATGATTCTTAAGAACTGTACCACTAACAGTACAGACAGAAGGAATAAACATAGACAAAGGGTATGGATATAAGGTATATCTGGGGAATGACAAAAAAATGAGATTAAAAAGAGGAATAAAATGAGTATAGAAGGAAGGGAGAGGTAGAATGGGGAAAATTATCTCACATGAAAAGGCAAGAAATAAGAAAGAGACATAGTTAAGAGAGATAAGCAGAGAAACTACATAATGCTTTAATAACACATCAATAATTATAGCAATATTTTATATATAAACAGACACACACAATGAATTGTACTGTATCTGGAGAAAAGGTAGCTGAATCAAAAGTTCAGTTGAGACAGTGACACGTCCCTCTAATAGGGCAATAATGTAGTGAATATTGTCATTTAATTACCAAGATATGCAAATAATTGAAGAACCTGTGATAGTGTCAAGTGGAAGAACTTCCAGTGTGGAAATACCCTCCCTTAGAATACCAGGGTAATACACAGCTGATATCAATAAGAAATGCCAGGCAAGAAAGATACCAAGCTTAATTCATTATAATGCAACTAATTCATCTGTTTACTAGAACAGACTATGTCACTGGTTTGATGAATTAAAGAAGTGATGGGCCAAACAGTCCTAGTGGGCTATTTGAAACACAAAGAGGTTAAATGTCTCATGTAGGGAGATATAATTAGTGAGGTTTTAAAGCAGAATCTGAACCCAGCTCTTCTTGATTCTAAGCCTACACTCTCTAGCCCAAGGTATTACCTTTAATTACCAGAAAAAAAGCTACAACAATTCTGTGTATTTCCCAGTTCTAAAAACTGGGTGAGACAAGTCCTTTCATTGTTTACTTTCAACAAGAATAGGGTTATAGGGCTATAAGGTGGGGCACAGGTAGCACTCACACAATGCACACAGATGGTTACTTATTTAAAAAACTACATAGAAGGCAGAAGCTTTCTAATTCAAAATGTGATTTGCTAAATCAGTACTTACCAACCACTTCAGTTTGAAGGAGAAGAGAGCACTAAAGGCAAATATCACCCACATAACTGGACAGGAAATCAATCCTAACCAAAAAATTCGTGACTCAGCTTCTGAAGAGGTCCTTTTCTGTTGTTTCAATTCCTAAGAAAGAACGTGAATTCAACAGTGTATTCTGTGTTATTATCAATAAGTCCAAAACTTGATAAAAAACACCTTACCTAAAAATACAATCACATATACAAAGACATTCAGAATATAATCTAGGGATCTGTCACTATGGAAAGATCATTTGGTAAGGATAGCTTGGGAAGGTCCTCGGTGACAGTTGTACAAAGTTCAACATAAGGTATTTTGCTATTCAAACTCATATCTCTTTAGCTTCAATTCTTCTCAAATCCTTACATTTTTATCCTAAGAAAAGATGGAGCCATATCAAGATACCAGAGTAATGCTGAACTGAGGTCAACAAGAAATTACAGGCAGAGTATCAAGCATAATTCACTATAATGTAACCAATTTATCTTGTTTACTAGAATAGGATATGCAATTTTTTGTGAATTAAAAAAATGATGATCTAAACAATCTAAGAGGTTCTACAAATTCATCTCTGTCAGATCACTGGCAAGTGATTTTGGGTTATCCATTAAGTAGTTCTTGTTTTTAATATTATATACTTCATCTGTAAAATACTCTTAAAGTTACCCATAACCAAATAACAAAAATAATAATGGAAGAAGTTTACCTTTCGAGCTTCAAACACCCAGTGACTCTTTCCATCATCATCTATATGGTTCCACCAGCGCAAGCCAACCATGAGCCTGCCTGTTATATTCTGGAAAATAAATAAATAAATAAATAATTGGGGAAAAAAATTCATACACACACACACACCAATAATAAACACTTCAACTCTCAACAGAAATATTTAATAGATGTTCACTTTCATTTCCTTCATATCCAGTGGCAAGGAAAATAAATGAAGCATTAGGTTTGGCCAAAAGTAAATATAAGTAGGCAAGAAAAAAAAAAAAAAGGAATTTCTACAATTAACAATCCCAAAGTTCTCTCTTGAACATTTTCACCCATCTTCTACTCTATCGCTAATATCCTTGTTCTGTTGACCTGACCTCTCCTCAGTCCTCTGCTTCCTTCCCTTCCTTATATCCTTTCTTCTCTTTATCTATCTCTATTCTATGTCTTGGGGGCACCCTAACTCCTACCAAAGACACTGAAAATCGATTTATATAAGGACATTCAGGACACATACTTCCAATATATCCTAATCTGATTCCGTAAGGCATAAAGTGTAAATTCTAAAATAGCTACCCTAAGACAAGTTTCCATAAGAACTCTTAATCTATGCTAACTCCAACATCCCCCTCCTAACACACAGACATACACATACAATGGCTCCCTTCTTAAACAACTAATAACATACTCATCCTATTCTACCTTTAATATACTGACTTTTTGCACATGGTGGTACTCTAGATTTATGTTTCTCTACTATGCATATGCTCAGTTTTTCAATGAGCAATAACAATTTAATTTGGCAAATATTTCTTAAATGCCTATGTGTAAAACACTGTACTAGACACTGGAAATACACATATACAAAAAAGATAACTGGTCCCTGCCTTTAAGAAGCTTATATTTATTCTCCTGCCAGGAGAAGGAAGCAAGAGGAAATACAACAAAAACACAGGTTAAGTGTGATACAAGTAAAAGGAGCAAACAGATCTGATTGTCTAGAATCATTTGAGGATGAAGGGAACACTTATAAAAAGGAGAAAACTGGAAGTCTTTGTGAAAGGTTATTGTGATAAAATGAGGTAATATTTGTAAAAAGCTTTGCAAACCTCAAAGCATTATATAAATTATATAAAGCTACCTATGATGGTAATAAGGGAGTTGGCAAGTGAGATACCTCAATTACAAAGAAATTCAAAAAAAGCACAAATGAAGAGGGAGTGCATTCCAGGTATGAGGGAAAGCTCGTATAAATGCAAAGGCAGAAGAAATAACAATAGCGAGGACTTATATGGGACTTTAAGGTTTACAAAGTTTTTGAACATTTTATCTCAAGTTAAGCAGGATATAGTTCAAGTAACAGCTAGTATTCATATCTGGCAAGATCAAATATTGCATGAAGTGATGAGTAATGTGAAATTACACAGCAAGCATACACAGGAGTTATACTGTGGAGGACCCTCAAGGCCAGGCTAAAGAATCTGCATTTTATCCTGGAAACAACATGGAGTAACTAAGTTTTTGAGTAGAGAAATGACATGTTTAATCCTGTACCCTAAAATATTATTCTGGAAGCTTAAGGAAGAAGGTACAGCTGAAGAACAGGTTAACAAATGAGGAGATTACCATAATAAATCAATGAGTAGTAAACTCAAATCGAGAGGGTTAACAGTATAGAGAAAACTTGAGAAATGATTAGTTGTAATATTAAGGGGGAGAGCAGAGTGACAAGGAGGACAATGGTTCTCCTTGACAAAAATAGACAATTGGGGAATGGGGTAGGATCCAGGATGGAAAGACAGTGAACCTAGGCACAGACATACTGACTTAAGGTGCTGGTGTGATATTTAGATAAAGTTATCTATCATGGAACTGAAAATGTGGAATCAGAAGAGAAAGAACAGGGAGGGCTATACATATATATATATATATATATATATATATATATATATAAAATTTGGCATTCATCTACATAAAAATAATTGCTCCTATAAGTACACCCAAGGTCACCAATGAATAGCACTATGTTGACAAGAGAAGATGGTCCATACCAGATCCTTGGCAGACATGACAATTAAAGGGGACTAGAGAAAATAGTATCATAGACTGAGAGCCAGAAGGTATCTATCTCAAAGGTCATCTAGTCCAATTCTCATTTTATGTGTAACAAAACTGAAGCTCAGCAAAGATTAATGTTGTGTTAATAGATGATGGTCTATTAAAGAAGATTAAGCAAGGAAGGGCAGACAGGAAGAAGAATCAAGAGAAAGAACAATGTCACAAAAGTCAAGGAAGGAAGTAATTTTTAGGAGACCAATGTTGTTCTTGTTCTGTCGTTTCAGTTGTGTCCAACTCTCCATGACCCCATATGGGGTTTTCTTGGCAAAGATACTGGAATGGTTTACCATTTCTTTATCCAGCTCATTTTATAGATGAGGAAACTGAAGCATATTGGGATAAGTGATTTCCCCAGGGTTAACACAACTACTAAGAGTTTCAGGCCAAATTTGAACTCAGCAAGATGAGTCTTTCTGATTCCAGACTCAGTATTCTATCCACTATGCCACCTAGCTGCCCTAGGAGGGAATAATAAACAATGTCAAATGTCAAAAAAAACTTTCAGGGGTCAAGAAGAACATGAATTCTAATTTCAAAGTTAGGGAGCTAGAAACCACAATGTAAGGGACTTAGAAATGAGTGAATAGTGAGTGAAATAGAAATAGAAATGAGTGGATAGCAATAGGAGTGAAAGGGAAGGGAGTTATAGCTTCAGGGTATGTCAGGGTCAAATGAATGATTTTTTTTTAAATGGATGAGAGAGATCTAAGCAAGTTTGTAATCATCAATCAGGGAAGGAGCTTGGAAGACATTGGAAATAAGAGAGGTAGGTGAGAGGTAGGTGAGCTGGCAGCAGACAAGTTAGCAACAGTAAAATGTATGCTATATTTGGAATCAGAAGGCCTCAGGACAAAGTTGTAAGAGAAAGAGCAGGTCAGACGTTAGCAAAATAAGGAAACTGTAGGTGATTTAAAGATGCTGGAACTAAATATAACTTAAAAGGGCTGGATCTGGGGAAGAGAAATTTGGATAAACTGAGGAGTAGTTGAAGTAGAATAATCTTTAGGTCCAGATTATTCTTCCTCATCTCATGTTGCAATTCTGTGAGAGAGATACAAAAGAGGAGCAGGTTCAAGTAATATTTAAAAGGATTAAAGTACAATGAATATTAGGCAGTAGGATCTGAAAAGCAAGACTTCACAGAAAAGAAAAGTAGCTGGTAATCAAGGTAAGAAAAGGTTAAGAGAAAAATTAAAAGGTAAGGCAAATCAACAGAGTAGAGCAAGATGATACAAGCAAAAATGATTTTGATGAAAAGGGAAGGTGGGGCTTAGCTATGGAATTGCTGAGAGAAGCTGTTAAGTTATTAAGACATGACAACTGGTTAGAGTAAAGGTGTAAACACCAATACATCATCTAAAAAATATAAGGCTGAATATTTCAGCCAGTATGAAGTAAAATGGTAGCAGCAACTGTCACTGGCTATGCAACATTTATATTTCGGTGACAGCCAAGTGACTTAATTGCGTTACATGTAGAGGCTGACCTAAACTTACGAAAGGGAAGGAAGGGAATGAAGGAACACATGTTTCCAAACTTCAGGCTGTTAGGTATAATAAGGTCTTACTATAGGAAATAAAAGCAAAAATTTAATAGGAAAAAGGGGATCTGAACTAGAGAGAGGAATATCAGGATATTGGAAACTAGAAGTTTTACATTAGGAACAAAGGGAAGGAAAATAAAAACTACACTACTAGAGCTTCAAAACAGATTTGAAGGTTATTCTAAGTAAAGGAAGCTGAATGCTCTGAAGAAGTGGACTGTCCTCCAAAGAATGATATAGTAAAATCGTAAAAGCTATCAGGTGAAAAAACATCCAGGAAGGATCAGAAACAGAGAAAAACAGTAGTAGCTCAGTATATTGACCTAACAAGAGAGTTCTGTTGACTTCCCAGAACATATATAACAGACATAATAGAAACTTACAAAATTTACTAAAAGGAAACTCCCCTCCTAGTAATTCACACAGAATAAGAGATACTGTCAGAAAGAACCCAGAAAGTATTGACAGAGACAACAAACAATGGGATGAGAAACTGAAGACAACAGGGTTAACCCCCTTTTCTTAGAAGGGGATGAAAAAGAGAAACTGACCTGGTAAATGAATAGCAGGCTAAGAAAGTGGAGTCTTGAGATGGGATTTTAATTTTTGGACCATGGCTTAAAATACAGGGATGGGCCTATACACAATACACACACACACACACACACACACACACACACACACACACACACGGTAGTACTTCCTGTTATACAAAGAAACGGAAACAAAATTGGTACTCATGATTTAGGGAATGACTGAGCAAATTATGGTAAATACATGTAATGAAATATTATTACATTGTAAGAAATTACAAATAGGAAATGATTTGGAGAAGTTTCAGAAGAATTGTATCAAATGATATAGAATTAAGTGAGAAGCAGCAGGAAAAATCATGACAAAAGAACAGCCAAAATGACAGAGTAAAAGCAAATAGTATGACTGAGCCTTCCTATACAAAGATCTTCAAAACACACCAGAACAAGTTCTTAGTGGGAAATCCAAGAAAAAAAATCACATACAATGAGTGATTTTTTCCAGGTGAAGTCAGTCTAATACAAGAGGTCTGTGGATACGTGAGGACAGGGTCTAGCCACTAGCCCCCACAAAGCATTCCAACACAGGGACTGAAAGAGGACATGCCCAAGGCTGTGCATGAGGATAAGCGGAGGTCCCAGCCCGGGGGCATGTGCTCCCTGACTTCATGCAGGGAAGCTAACTGGGCAGCTCTGTTGCTTACTACTCATTGCTTACTACTCACAGATCCAGTGAAGACTAAGAGGATTTCTACCTAGGTATGGCAGTACAAGAGAAGGCTCATTTCTTGCTGCCTACAAACATGCCCATGTCTCCCCTCTCCTGAAAAAAAAAAAAAAAAATTGCCTGATCCTTCCACCCTGCTAACTATCACTCTATGTCTCTTCTGCTCTTTCTGACCCAACACCTTGAAAGGCCTTATACAATAGGTACTTCTATTTTCTCTCCTCTCACTCATTTCTTAACCCCTTATTTGGGTTCTCATTCCACTGAAACTATTCTCTTCAGAACTAACAATGATCTAATTGTCAAATCAAATAGCCTTTTCTCAATCCTCCTTCTTTTTGATCTCTCGGAAACCTCTGACACCTTCTCCTCCTTGATGTTCTCTTCTCTCTAGTTTTTTGGAACACCACTCTATCCTGGTGATTTCATTAGCTCCGAGGAAATTAATTTCTGTATCTATGCTGATGACTCTCAAATATACCTATCCTGCCCTATCTGCTGACCTTTAATCTCATATCTCCAACTGCCTTTCAAACCTTCAAACTGGCTGTCCAGTAGGCATTTTAAATTTAAGATATCTAAAGCACAACTCGGGGGGCAGAGTCAAGATGATGGAGTAGAAACAGCAATTCCTCAGAGCTCCAACCCACACCACTTCAAAATTATGTAAAAGGGGGAATCTGAAGGACTTCTGAATGACACAGAGAAGCTAACCTCCCGCTGAGGACAGCCTGGCAGCCCAGCAGGGAGCAGGCCAGCACAGCACTCTGGGAGCTGCCAGCACAGCACGCTGGGATCAGAGCCCAGGCCCACATGAGTCACGGTTTTAGCCCAAGGGTGGCCAGACCAGCAGCTGGCTAGAGGGACCCCAGAACACCAGGAGCTGTGGCATTTCCAGAATTATCAACACATAGATGCCTAGGACAAAGTGAGAAGTCAGTACCCTATGGACTTTGGGACTGGTTGGGAGAATATATCAGCTTCTTCCCCTGGAAGCGAGAAGCTGCTAAGGAGCAGGCGCAGCTTGCGCCAAGTTGCAGCATTGTAGCTTCAACTCTTGGCCTGCCAACTGTAGGGGGAATCTGGAGATCAGTCTGGGGGGTAATAGCTCTTGCTTTACCCTTCTTGGATCTGGACTGCAGTCTGGGATGAAGGTCTTGGGGTGTGTGACCAGCTTGCCAGAGTGTATGGAGGCTTCAGGGAGGGCACCCAACTAATACCTCCGGAAGTTGAGAAAACTCCAACATTTGGTATGGAAGTTCCCCTGGCTGGTGGCAAAGTCCTACTGAGGCAAGAAGCCCAAAAGTCAAGTAATTGAGTGGCAACATGCCTAGGGAAAGGAAACAAAATAAACAGAAAAATGCAACATTAGACTCCTATTTTGGAGGCAAAGAGGATCAAAGCATGGAACAGGAGGAGGACTGTGAGGTCAGAAATCCTGCACCAAAAGCCCCAAATGAAAATATGAGCGGGTTACAGGCCATAGAGGACCTTAAGAAGCAGATAAGAGAAGTGGAGGAAAAATTGGGAAGAGAAATGAGAAAGATGCAAGAAAAGTATGAAATGACAATCAACAGCCTGACTGAGGAAAATAACACCTTAAAAAGTAGACTAACTCAAATGGCAAAAGAGGCTCAAAAAGGCAATGCCTTAAAAAGCCAAATTGAAAAGAATCTCAAAAGTTCACTGAGGAGATTCATTCCTTCAGAATTAGACTGGAGCAAATGGAAGCTAGTGACTTTATGAGAAATCAAAGATGCTATTAAGCAGATCCAAACAAATGAAAGAATAGAAGGCAAGGTGAAATACCTCATGGGAAAAACCAATGACCTGGAAAATAGATCCAGGAGAGACAATCTAAAAATTATTGAAATACCTAAAAGCCACGATCAAAGAAAGAATCTAGAGATCATCCTTCAAGAAATTCTCAAGGAAGATTGCCCAGATGTTTTAGACCCAGAGGTCAAAATAGAGGTTGAAAGAATCCACAGATCACCTCCTGAAAAAGATCCCAAAAAGAAAACTCCCAGGAATATTGTAGCCAAATTCCAGAATTCCCAGATCAAGGAGAGAATACTACAAGCAGCCAGGAAGAAACAATTTCAATATTGTGGAAACACAATCAGGATAACACAGGATCTGGCAGCTTCTGCACTGAGGGACTGAAGGGCTTGGAATATGATATTCTGCAGGGCAAAGGACCTGGGATTAAAACCAAGAATCACCTACCCAGCAAAACTGAGTATCATGTTTCAGGGGAAAATTTGGTCATGCAGTGAAATAGAGGACTTTCAAGAATTTTTGAGGAAAAAACCAGAATTGAATAGAAAATCTGACATTCAGACACAAGAAGCAAGAGATGTTAGAGAAGGTAAACAGGGAAAAGAAATCAAAAGGAACTTGTCAAAGTTGAACTATTTACATTTCTACAGGGAAAAACAGTAACTGTAACTGATGAAACTTTTCTCAGTATGAAAATAGTTGAAGAAGGGTATATGGGCATATGAATACATATGTGAATGTATATATATATATATATATATATATATATATATATATATATATATATATATCTTTTCAGGTATACATAAAGGGCACAGGTCGAATTTAATAGGAAGGGATGATACTTAAAAGGTGAGGTTAAGAGGTGAGAGAGTAATCTGGTGAAGGGGAATGGGGAGAGACAATGGGGTGAACTGTCTCGTGTAGAGGATGCAGGGGAAGGTGGTTGCAGGGGAGGGGAAGAACAGGAAGGGAAAAAGGCAAAACCTTATTCTCACTGAATTTGGACTAGGGAGAGAATGATTTGCATACTAAATGGGATGCCCCACCCTACAGGAGTGTCGGGGTGAGGGGGATAGGGGAAGGTGGTGGAGGGGAGGGCAGGATGGGGGTGAAGGGATGTTGGAAGCACCCACTTTTAAAAAGGGACAGGATCAAGGTGGGGAGTGGACCAGGTGGAAGGTGGGATGGGAGGGAGGGAAATACAGTCAGTCTTTTATAATATATCTACTATGGTAATGTTTAGCATAGCTACACATGTACAACATATACTGAGTTGCTTATCTTCCTTTTAAAATCAATTTTAAAAAAATATATAAATACTACTATTAATACTATTTTGCATATAATTGGGAGATAAGATGTGCAGGCAATGGGGTGCAGGAATTCACCTTGCCCTATTTGAACAGTAGAAGGGGGTATAGGAGAAGAGATGGGACAGAGCAGATTGGATGAGGGGATATCCTGCATGATTTTTATTCTGGGGTGGTGGGTAGAGGAAAAATGGGGAAAAAATTCTAACTCAAAATCTGACAGAAATGAATGATGTAAACCAGAAGTTAATAAAGCATTTGGGGAATAAAAATAACAATATTCTAGTTGAAAAAAAAAAAGCATCACTGAAGTTATGATCTATACCCTGTAAGAAGCCATACCTTGACATGTTAAATAAACTACATACACATGCTACACACTAAAAAAATAAATAAATAAAATAAAACAGAACTCAATGTCTTTCTCTTTAAACCCAGTCATTGCAAACTTCTTTATTAGCATAGAAGGAAAAATAAATAGGGTCCAGGTCCAAGCTCTGTGGAATGTCTACAATTATTGGATGTGACCTAGAAGAGGATCCAGCAAATAAGATCAAGTAGTCATAAAAGACTAAATAAACAAGGATAAGACATTTTCATTCTAAGATAAGATGATATGGATGATGAGGAGATGTCTCCTCAGAACTCATTAGGGAATTTATTAACTCTATATTAGAGTTATATTAGAGTATTATGATTTTATTTTATGAGAAGAACAGGAAGGGAGGCCTTGAGGAGGGACACACTGAAGGGGGGGAGGGAGGATAGGCAATTATTTCACATAACTGGGGTATACAAGTGGAAGACAGAAAAAAAAAGAAAAGAATGGAATCAGTGAGAGGAAAGTGCTTGAACTTCACTTTCATCAGTTTGTTACAAGGGTTTTATTTTACTTTCTTTTTCAATAGAATAGGAGATATGTGGGAGAGGAAGGAAGGAGAAAGCCATTCAGAATAAGCAGATCTATCTGTTCTCTCTCCATTTTATATTTGCATTTATACTAATCCTCCCAAAGGTGCCTGTTCTTTCTTCCTGTCACCATCTATTCAAATTCTAGTCATCCTTTATGTCCCCACTCAAATTCCATATCCTCCTTTCACTAGGTCCTTAATAAGCCCAATGGAGGCAGTTTTTCACTGGTTCCAGCATCAGAGACTTGGGTTCAAATTTCACCTTTAATTCTTACTTCTTGTGCCTCTGTGACCTTGGTCAAGTACCCTGAAATCTATAAACTTCAGTTTCCTCACCTATAAAGTGAGGGGATTAAGCTAGATAACTCCTAACATCCTGCCCAGAGTAAGGATCTATGAATTATAAACTTACTGTCTGTATCATTCATTTGGCATTTATATACCACTTTGTATTGTTAGATACCTTTTTAAGCATGCATGTCTCCTACCCCCAACTAGATTGTAAGGCATGGGCCATCTTATATCCCCAAGCCTCCTATGGCATCTAGCAGAGTGCCTTACATATAGTAGGTGCTTAAAAAGATCTGCTGACTGACTGGACTCTATACATGTTTCCTAAATGACCAACAGCACTAAAAACAACTGAAATAATCAGACTGATTCTGTGTCTTTTTAATTGATCCTATTTACAGTTAATTGACTTTGTCCTGTAACTAGAATCAAAAGTCTTTGTCTCTGACCTTAGTTCAGAAATTCAGTTGTCCTGTGATGAGTTTAGAAATCCAGTTCTCCTGTTAATCACTGTTCTATTCTTGTGTTAAGGAAATCTATAAGCTTTGAAAGAGGCAGGTGGACACAAGGGAGTTCAGACTAGTGTCTTTATACCACCAAGCTATCAAGTATGTCTGGTATGCTATCCCAAGAATTCTAGGTTGCAGATGTAGCTAAACTAAAACAATGAACATTTCTTAGTCACAAGAAAGGAAAGGCAGTTGTTGCTAACTCATTTCCAATTTCCATCCAGTAATATTTTCTTCCATCTATAATTCTGGCCTTATTTTCTGTACTCCCCAAAATTGCAAAAGAAACGTGTCTCCCTCGTTCAGTGTCTTGGCTTTACTGAGGAATTTGAGATCCTATTTATTAGTAAATTTGTGCTTTACTAATAAATTGATTGTGCTCAGAACTTAGTGTCTCAGTTTATCTATAGTGTACAACTATGGAGAAAACTTAAGTTAGTGGCACTAAATATGGGTCATTTTTTTTTCTGTGTGTCTGAAATACAGAGAATTACCTAGAAGCAGGAAATGAGTTCTATAACTTCAAGGAAAATTCCTATTTTATTTTTTAAGGCTAGGAAGTGACTCATGGTACCAAATATAAAGGGCAGTGTTCACCCAACTAATTCAGCTATGGAACACTTTTCGGTTTAAAATATATTGATGAAATCCATAAATTCTAATCTGGAAGACCTAAAGTTGGGGAAAATTTTGGAACAAAAAAGAGGAAATTAAGTCTATTTTTATATCAAGAAACATTAACAATATTTTAGATGGAAAAACTATCATTCTGTGGCAGGTAGGTGGTGCAGTGAATAGAGCACCGGCCCTGGAGTCAGGAGGACCTGAGTTAAAATCTGGCCTCAGACACAAAAATCTAGCCATGTGACCTTGGGCAAGTCACTTAACCCCAATTGCCCTCCAAAAAGAAAAAAGAAAAAAAAAAGAGAAACTATTGTTCTGGAATATCATGTTCTCATGGAAAAATCTGAGAATCACAGCTGTAGGGGTAATATTCTACTTTATCTCTGGCTTTTTGGTATAATTTAACATGAAGGGAAAAACTCTGGCAACTAACCCCCACCAAAATTATCTACAAAACTCTCACAATGTATTTATTTCAGCAATCCATATACTAAAACTGGCAAGTCTCATGTCCCTTGATATTTTAAAACAATCCTGCTTTTATCAAGATGAAATGAACTCTCAAGCTCATACCTCCTCAGCATTCCTAGTCCCTGAGGGTACTCGTCCCTCTGACTGGAAGGGTGGATGGTAGATTACAAAGAGCTCCTCTCAGATCTTCTACCATTTAAGGAGGGCACCTAGAGAATTTACCTCATCATTTTCTGCTGAGGTACTTTCATGATCACCAGAAACTCATCATTCTGCAAGATGAAATCATCTCTGAAACTCTCACTTCTCAGATCATTTCCCACAGTGGCTACAGGATTTCAGCATGCCAAGTCACCTCCTTCTCCTTCTTCCCCAACTTTTTCAGGTTATCCCTTTGATATTGTAAGCTCCTCAAGGGCAGTATCTGTCTTATGGTTCTTTGTATTCCCAGTGCTTATGTACCATAGTATCTGAACAGTAATTAATATTTATTGATTGATTAAATGTTGAATATTTAAAAATAAAGCATACCTTCACTGTCCAAAAGTCACATGATAATAACAAGATAATTGTCACCATACAAGCAATAAAGCTGCTGCTTAGCAATTCACACAGAAGATAGACAATTATTGCGCCAATTCGAAAGAATAAATGGAAAAATGATGCCACCGGGTGTCTGTAAATAAAAGCATAATGCAAAGATTATAATTATATTGCCCTGTAAAGTGAGATAAAAAAGAACACTATAAAGTTTAAAAAGAAGCAATTATTTCAATTATTAAAAATAACAACATGATATAATTTTCTGGGATCAAAGCAGCTAGCTTCTGTTTCAACAAACAATTCAACAAACATTTTGAAATAGAGTGAAGATGTCTGCTTTTAGCAGTATCTCAATATATGGGATAGGCCTGTGATTTCTTTGGTATGAGGAATGCTCGATGAAGAAACTACCAATGCACATGAGAAATTGATCTGCAAATTACAATCTTAAAAGAATTGCCCAGGGCAATAGTCTTTAAAATGAAACTACGATCTGACTCTGTGATCCAACATATGGAATGTGGGAAGATTGATCACATCCTCTGACCCTCACTGATCATCATCATGGGGCTTGTTTCTAACATATTCTTAACCATCCTAAGCCCTCTGTTGTGCAAGCTTCCAATCTTCTCCAGTCTGAATTAGATGTTGGTCCCCCAGGAAAACTACTCATCCTTTCAAACTTCCTTATTACTTCTGAGGACTCCATTATTCTCTCAAGCACCCATGTTCTCATATCCTCAATGTCATTTTAGATTCCTCTTTTTCCTTTATCCCATAACCACATATTACTCAGTTGTCAAAGCTTATTTTTACTTCTACAACCCTCACATTTATCCCCTTATATCTCTTTACATTGCCATCATCCTAGCTTAGATCAGGTATACTGCCAATCATCTGTCTCTTTTAAAAATAGATTTTGTTGTTTATTTCTTTATTCTGCATACTTAAAAAATATGAAGTTCTAATTTTCTCCCTCCTGTCCCCCCTCCACTCACCAAGAAGGCAAAAAATGTGATATCAGTTATTCTTGTGAAATCATAAAAAATATTTCCATATTAGTCATGTTGCCAAAAAAAAAAAAAGGCAAGAAAAAATATAGAGAGATTTTTTTATTTTTGCAAGGGGGAAAGCAGGACTATTGGGGTTAAGTGACTTGCCCAAGGTCACACAGCTAGTAAGTGTTAAGTGTCTGAGGCCGGATTTGAACTCAGGTTCTCCTGACTCCAGGGTTGGTGCTCTATTAACTATGCCACCTAGCTGCCCCAGCAAGAAAAATATAGATGGTGAAAAAGTTATGTTTCAATCTTCACTCAGACTTTACCAATTCTGTCTTTGGAAGTCAACAGTATTTTTTAACATGAGTCCTTTGGAATTGTCTTAGATTACTGTATTGATCAGAATAGCCAAGACTTTCACAGCTGAACATCATTACAATATTGCCATTACTGTGTACAATGTTTACCTGGTTCTGATTACTTCATCAGTTCATATGTGTATCCCAGGTTTTTCTGAAAGCATTCTGCTTATCATTTCTTATACTTGTTCAGTCATTCCCCAATCAATGAGCATCTCCTCAATTTCCAATTCTTTGCCACCACAAAAAAGAACTGCTATGAATATTTGTGTTTGTGTGTGGATATACACATCTATCTGTCTACCTGCCTATCTCCTTTTCCCTTCATCTCTTTGGGATACAAACCTGATAATAGTGTGCCAATAGTCTTCTAATCGTTCTCACTATCTCAAGTCTCTTTCCTCCCTTCTCCACCACTACAGTCAAATTGATTTTCCTGAAGTGCAAGTCTGACCATAAATAAATTCAAGAACCATCCCTTATTAGTTCTAGAATCAAATGTTACTTAACTTTTACACCTATATTTTAATTACTATTTTTGTGTTTTATAACATACACATATTGGGGTAGTATGTGTTCAATTATTTTTTTATTGATAAGGGTGCTAGGTCAGAAAAGTTTGGAGACAACTGGTCTAGAACACTGAGAGATTGACTTCCTCACTATCAAAAAGACAGGACTTGAACCTAAGTCATCTTCTTAACTCCAAGGCCAGCCATCTACCATGCCACACTATCTCTCAATATGACCAAACTCTAATTTCACAGAAACTATATAATGTAAGTTTTTTTGGTATAAATTATTATTCATGTTCATCAAAATGACTATAAAACTCTAAGAAGTAGGAATGTTATTTAATACCTAAGAAATAATTCCTGAGATTTGGGTCCTATAAACTATTGAGAACAATTTCCTAGGTCATCAAAAACATTTTATTTCATTAAAAAGATTAGATAGAACAGACCATTTTAAGGCACTGCGATTTGCAAGTACATCATTTCTAATGACACACTTTTTAGCTTTTCTTTTCTACTTTAATCAATCAACAAGCATTTATTAAGTTTTCATGTGCCTAACTGGGAAATGTGTTAGGCAATGGAGACAGAAATGTAAAAATGAAGCAGTCTCTGCCCACAAAGGAATATTGAAAGAATGCAACATATTCACAGAGAAGTAATTTTTGAAATACAATAATAAAGGCATATTTATTATGTAATAATACATAGTAAATGTATTATTAACTAGATGGAAGCAGAAAATGCTTTCTGAAGGAAATACCACTTGGGATGAGCTTTGAAGGAGCTAGAGGTTCCAAAAAGTGAAGAAAAAGAGCATCTCAGGAATGCGGAACCACCAGTGCAAAAAGTATAGAGGCAGGAGCTGAAATATTGCTGACAAGGAACAAAAAGGATAAATTTGGCTAGCACAAAAATGAATGAAAGGGAGTAATATATAATAGCCTGGAAAGTCTTACATACTTTGTCCAAGTCTGCCCTATCCTTAAAAAAACCTCATTTGACTCTAATATGGCCTCAAGTCATCTCTCTCCTCCCTTCCTCAGTCAAACTTCCAGAAAAAAAGTTAGTTACATTCATTGTCTCTGGTTTCTCTCTGCAACTCTTTGCAATTTAGCTTCTGACCTAACTGCTAAACTGAAACTACTCTCCAAAATTATATCATAATGCCTTAATTATCATTAATGTCTTAAGTTGTTCATTTCTGTCTAATTTCAGATCTAATGGTATTTTGTCATTCCTTATCCTTTTTGATTCATCTTCTGCATTTGACACTATTGACTACTCTCCTCCTTGAAAGCCTCTCCTCCATGGTTTTTTTTCCTACCTTTGTGATCTCTCCATCATAATCCTTATGATGCTCTATACACTCTCTCATGATCACCTCATCAATTCCCATGGGTTTAATTACCATGTCTATGTAGATAACCCACAAATCTAAAGAGCTAGCCTCGGTCTCTTTCTCCCCAGATTTTCATTTTTGAAATCACCAATTGTTGCATATTAATCATTTTAAACTGAATGTCCCAGAGACTTAATTCATCATGTCCAAATCAATCAATCAATAAACATTTATCTAACACCTATTATGAGATAAATAAGGGTAGGCCCTGGGAACACAAATACTAAGAATGAAATAATCCCTATTTATAAAGGTGCTGACATTCCAATGGGAAATAAGTACATGTGTAAATATATACAGAATAATAATTCTGATAATAATAGTAGCTAGTACTGATAGAGTGCTTTAAAGTTTACAAAGCACTTTACAAATATTATTTTATCCTCACAACAACCTGAGCAGTAGATGCTATTATTATTCCCATTTTACAGATGAAGAAACTGAGGTACATAGGCATTACATGATTTTCCCAGGGTCACAGAGCTATTATATATACAAGGCCAGAACTGAAGTGAAGGTTCCTGATTCCAGGTCCAGAGATCTATCCACTAGGCCACTTACCTGCATTTAGTATAGAACAAATTTAACAAATATATAAATAGATAGACTAAATACAAAGTGTTTAGGGAAAGAAGGCAACAGCAGGAAAGTCTTCATGTGCAAGGTAGAGCTTCTGCTGCGTCTTTAAAAAAAAGATGGATTCTATGAGGTAAAAGTGAGAAGGGATTATAAAAGCACCTGATCCGAAACAATGAAGGCAAGAGATGACGTTCTGGGTGTGAAAGAGAAAGAGTCTCTAAGTTTAGACTGTAAAGAAGGGAAGCAGAAGCACAGAACCCATCTTTTCCCCAGAACCCTTTCCCTCTTTCAAACTTTCTTACTTCTGCCAAAGACACAAGTTCGTTTTTTCTTCTTTTATCTTTTTTTTGTAAACTAAGTTTCTCTATCTCATTCCAGCTGGATGTTCAGCAGCTATTTACAGGCCTACCCCCAATGCTGACTGGTACAGTATCCTTGATGGGTACCATTTCCAAGCCAGAGCACTTTGCCCTTCCTTAGACAGCCCAATGGTGCCCAGACTCAGTGTAAACATATAATCAGTTTTAGCTTTATTGAAGCTCAGAACTCAAGCCGTCACAACTGGAACAACATTTTTTTTCCATCTCTCAGATATGTTCCCTTGGAATTATCCTCAATTCTCTATATTATCCAAACTCCTGCAAATATTGTCATCTTTTCTCTCTAGTCATACAGCCATTATCAGAGTTCAAGTCCTCATCACCTGTCACCTAGACTGTTGCAATGGCCTAATTGGTCTCCCTACCTCAAATCACATCTACTCCAGACCATCCTCCACAAACTGCCCAAAGTGATCTTCTTTAAGTGCAGAGTTAGGCATTTTGGTCCTCTATTCCATAACTCCAGCAGCTCCAAATACCACTAGGATAAAACATAAACTCCTCTACTTTTAAAGCCCTTCACAACTTAGCCAATACCTACCTTTCCAGACTATTTATAAATTTCCCACCTTTTCTCACACTACTGACTAACCAAACTGGTTTTCTCCCTGTTCGTCAAACACTGCAGTCCACCTACCATCTCCATAATTTCTATTGGCTATTGCTCATGTCTGGAATTAACTTCTTCAACTCTCCCACAGAGTCTACGTCTTCTCTTCCTTGAAGAGAAAGCTCTAGGATCTTTACCTGAAGCTATTGTTTTTTTCTCCAACTGCTAATGTCTGACCACACTCACTCCATACTTTGAATTTAGATTTTATATATTTATTCTATATGAGCTTATATATACATATGTGTTATCTACACAAGATATTGAATTCTCCTTCAAAGTAGAGTATGGAGGGGGCAGAGCCAAGATGGTGGAGAAAAGCAGGAACTTGACTGAGCTCCCACTCCAACCACCTCCAATACTCGTAAAATATGATTCTACACAAATTTTAGAGCTATAGAACCCACAAAGTGACGTGGAGAAACAAATCTCTTGCTGAAGGCAACCTGGAAGGCTGGCAGGAAGGGTCTATTGTACCACACTGAGAGCTGAACACAGTCCCAGGTGAGCTTCCAGGGCCCAGAGACAGGGTGGCCCAGATCAAACCAGTGGCCCAAACTGGCCAAAGCAGACTTCAGGAGAGTGAATCACTGGCAGTTGTGGCAGTTGCCAGACTTCTCAACCCATAAATGCCAAAGAGAAAGTAAAAAGTCAGTGGGGAACTCTATTGGAACTGAATGACAGAAGAGCACAGTCCAGGTCCAGCCCTTGCCTCCAGGGGGAGGGGTGGAAGAGGTGCAGAGGCTGCAGCTGCTGCCCTGTGGCTGCCACTGGAGCTCCTGGCCTGCAGATCATAGGGGGACCAAGCAACCATTCAGAGGGTAATTACTCTTGCTTTGACCTGCTTGGATCACAGTCTTGGGCAGTGGTCCTAGGGTGTGTGACCAGTGTGACAGAACTTGTGGTGGCTGTAGACAATAAAAGCACTCCCCTCAGACTTCTGACAACTGCGAAAACCCCAGCGGACTGGGACACAGCTTTCTCCACTCTGAAAGCAGAATTCTACCTTGGCAAAGAGCTGAAAGGTCAAGTAATTGGCTAGCAAGATGAGCAAGCAGAGGAAGCACAATCAGACCACAGAATCCTTTTTGGGGGCAAAAGGATCAAAAGATGAAACCAGAAGAAGACAACGAAGTCAAAACTCCTGCATCAAAAGCCTCTAAGAAAAATATGAACTGGTTACAGGCCATGGAGGAGTTCAAGAAGGATTTTGAAAATCAAGTAAGAGAAGTGGAGAAAAAATTGGGAAGAGAAATGAGAATGATACAAGAAAATCATGAAAGCAAGTCAACAGCCTGCTAAAATAATGAAGAAAATAACACCTTAAAAATAGACTAACTCAAATGACAAAAGAGGCCCAAAAAGCCAATAAGGAGAAGAATGCCTTAAAAAGTTGAATTTGCCAGATGGAAAAGGAATTTCAAAAACTCACTGAAGAGAATAATTCCTTCAAAATTAGACTGGAGCAAATGGAAGCTAATGACTTTATGAGAAGTCAAAATATTATAAAACAGATCCAAACAAATGAAAAAAACAGAAAGGCAATGTGAAATACCTCACTGGAAAAGAGATCCAGGAGAGAGAATTTAAAAATTATTGGACTACCTGAAAGCCATGATAAAAAAAGAGCCTAGAAATCATCCTTAAAGAAATTCTCAAGGAAAGCTGCCCTGATATTCTAGAACCAGAGGGCAAAATAGAAATTGAAAGAATTTACTAATCGCATCTTGAAAAAGATCCCAAAAGGAAAACTCCTAGGAATATCATAGCCAAATTCCAGAGTTCCCAAGTCAAGAAGAAGATATTACAAGCAGTCAGGAAGAAACAATTTGACTATTGTAGAAACACAATCAGGATAACACAAGATCTAGCAGCTTCTACATTAAGGGACTGAAGGGCTTGGAAAAACCAGAAAATCTGACTTTCAAATACAAGAAGCAAGAAAAGTTTCAAAGTGCTCTCCAAAATGGTTGGATCAATCACAATTCCACCAACAATGCATTAGCGCAATCTTCCCACATCTTCTCCAACATTTACCATTTTCCTGTTTTGTCATGTTAGCCAATCTGATATGTATGATGTGTTACCCCAAAGTTGTTTTAACTTGCATTTCTCTAATCAACAGTGATTTTGAAGATTTTGTCATATGACTATAGATGGCTTTAATTTCTTCATCTGAAAATTGCCTATTTATATTCTTTGACCTTTTGTCAACTGGGGAAATGACATTTAATTTTGTAAATTTGACTCAGTTCTCTATTTTGGAAAAGAGATCTACAAAGAAGTATATTGCAGTCATCCTTACTCAATCTCAATGCAACAGTATGGGACAGAATTCCTAAGACACCAACCCCACACAAGTGTATTCATACCTGATTTTCACCTTCTTTGGCTTCCTGGCTGACTCATCATCGCTGGCATCAAACAGTGAAACATCTTCAGTGTCATCATTACTATCCTAAAAGGAAAATGGTTTAATTAAAAATATAATGAAACAACATCAGAATCAAAATCAAACCTTTTCCATTTTACTAATACTGATGAGCAAAATAAATAAATGATGTTGACTATCAAGCCAACCACATCTAATTAGTTTTAGGAAGACAAATAAGAAAAGCCTCAGGAGTATGGATTTCTCAAATGGCTATAAGAGTTTTCAAGATATATTTTGGGGCAGCTATGTGACACCGTGGATATAGTGCCACATGTGAAGTCAGGAAGACTCATCTTGCTAAATTAAAAACCAGTCACATACACTTACTGTGTGACCCCTGGACAAGTCACTTAATCCTGTTTGCCTAAGTTTCCTCATCTGTAAAATGAGCTGAGGAAGGAAATGGTGAACCACTCCATTATTTTTGCCAAGAAAACTGCAAATGGGGTCACAAAGAGATGGACACAACTCAAAAAGGACTGAACAACAACAACAACAATGATATTTTGGTCCTCTTCCTCTTGATATCACTGCCTCAGAGAGAACATGGATTATCACAGGATCATAGGTTTAGAGCTGGAAGAGACTTTGGAGGTCAACCTCCTTTCATAGATGAAAAAATAAGGCTGAGGCAAGTTAAATGACTTGCCAAGGATCACATTTGAGGCAGGTCTCAGGTCTTTCTGACTCCAAGTCCACTGTAACACTTAGCTATAAAAAAAGGGTGAACCAGGGTATGTGTCCAATCCCTAGTGATCCCAAGAGTTAAGGAACATCCATCATATTACCCCAGTTAACATGTCAATAGTCTCCATGCCTTCATGAAAGAAGATAAGAAGCAAGTCAAATTTAGGGCATTTTATTGTTGTTGTTTTTTTTCCTTAGAAAAATAAATTTTATTCAAAGGCAATAAGGCACATTAAGGTACAGGCTGCTTGGCCATTTGACATTGCAATGATCATGATGAACATAAGCAAAAAGAATATTACTGATGGGGTCCTTGTGATGTATATATGTCTGTAGTATCAATCTGTAACATCAGTTTATAAGTGGGGTGCTTTGGGATCTATGTCTGTAAAATCAATTTGTAAAACCAGTCTGTAAGATCACAATTCCACACCCCCCAGCCTCAGCATTGACTTTGCCCCTTCCCCCTTCCAGCACTCTGCCCAGCAACAACCTGTTTATCTCTGCTTGAAACAATAAGTTATGTAAATGTTATCTCCCTTAGTTAGAGTGGCCAGCCCCACCATAAATTCTTCAATACCTTATCTATAGGGTAACTCCTTAGTCAATTATATACCCACACTGTCTTTGATGACCTTGGTGGGTGGCAGACTGGGCACTCTTTAGTGAAGTATCAGGCCTAAAACCACACCTCCAGCTAGCCCTGCCTTGAGCTGTGTCCCAGTGAATCATGGGCAATACACCTGCGCAGTTGATATTACAAGTGTATGGTCCTTTGAGCACTGACCACTCCTTAACTCCTCCCTGATCCCACCCTTACTCACCTAGTTAGCATACTTGACACCTTAAAACTATGTCTGTGACCCCAGGAAGTTTGCAGGTTCCATAAGAATCTTTGCCCGCTGTTCTCTACAGCGTAACAATAAACTTTACAATTTCGTCTTCAAAGTTTGCTTGAGCCTGGTGAATTCCTTCCAGACTGGATTCCTGGCAGAACCTCTTACCCTCACCCCCTCCTCATCACCCTTCCCTCTTCATTACCAAGACATTCTCAGCTTATACAGAAGAAGAGATAGCAAAGAAATGTTGCCACCCCCCCCAAAATAAAAAAACCTCTCAGTTAGATCCTCAGAATTAAATCCATATATGTTTCAATAACATTAACTGCACTGACTTTAGTGCAGAAGTGGACACAGAGAAAAACAGTGAAATGTAAAAGTAAAAAATGTCACAAGAAAAAAAAAATGCCATGCCTAAGGGGAAAAAAAGAAATAAAATAAAGGGCTGTAGATTACATAGAAGTACCACATTCACAGATCATGAGTACATTCTTCAAGGAGAAAACTAAGAGATGATGATAGAAATGGTGAACAATGAATAACATCACACAAAAAAGTAATTAACTACATCTTAAAGTATTTCCAAGTCAACTATCTATATCAAGGGAAAGGAACCTCTAGTGTCAAAGTCACATGTGGCCTTCTAGGTCCCTGGCTGCAGCCTTCTGACTGAGTCCAAGTTTTATAGAACAAATCCTTTTATAAAGGGAATTTGATCTGTGAAGTTTGGATTCAGTCAATCTAATTCAATCAATTCAGTCATCCTCAGCACCTGAGGACCTAGAGGGCCATAGATGACCTCAAGGATGTAGGTTCCCCACAGGATTTAGATAGAACTGAAATGTCTTGGGGTCCAAAAGGAATAATTTAAGAGTAATCAAATTTTCCTGCTCCTATTATTTCCAACATTAAAAAACTATTTTTGTGGTAAACTAGCCCCCACAGCAGAAAGAAAAGATCATGCACAAAGCTTACACATCTTATTGAGATTCATTAAAATATATTCTTTATAAGCAGTAAAA
The DNA here is from genome assembly GCA_011680675.1 of Gymnobelideus leadbeateri. Lineage (NCBI taxonomy): Eukaryota > Metazoa > Chordata > Mammalia > Diprotodontia > Petauridae > Gymnobelideus > Gymnobelideus leadbeateri. The sequence goes on along the minus strand of WOXC01007515.1, from coordinate 39,628 downwards.
TTTCAGGGGATTGAAGATAAGGATGCTTTGGTTCCTCAGGTATGAAGCTCAAACTGAATTTTCACCAATTTCTCTATATCTGGGATATAGAAGAAGGCCATTGGTCTTAGATCAGTTCATGAGTAGGGAGCTGACAGATCCCCAATGGCAGATGGTTACAATGCCATCAATATGCATCATGGGCAAAATGTCTATGACAGCACCAAAGAGGGCTCACCAGTTTTTTCTTTGTATCAAGAAAAAGTCCTTTCTCTGATGCATGTGTTAACTTTGTGTATCAACTTTTCATTATTCAAAAATTATTCAGCAGTGACTGGCTAAACGGGATGATAGCTGTGGAAGAATTGGTGAAATTATTATTTTTGGAACCAAGGAATGATCTCAGCAGTTTAGGGCTAGTATAGCAAAATAATGGAAAGCATTAAATTTTATATATAAGCAGGAAAATAAACAAAGAATACAACTTCTTGGTTTAAGAAGTTCTTTATTTCTCAATAACTTGACCACTATTACCAAGGAAAATGGCTTAAGACAAGCTCTCCTTGCTTAAGAAGCTTTAGTTTTCTCTTGATACTTTTTTTTTAAAAAGCATTCACAAAGGAATTTGTATTTTACAAAATTCCTAAATAGCAGTCATATCCTTATAGACATTATGAAAAGGTGTATAACAACTACAAACTAGGTAATTACTGTAAAATAGAGGCAAGCTGGCCCTGTCACTTGTTGGAACAAAGATCAAAATCAACACCAATTTGATTGTTGTATAATCAAGTTATTCAAGAAATTAACAGACAGCAGGAAATGGATAAAAAAAAACAAAAGCTGACATAGACTACCAACATTTCCTAGGTTAATTTAACAGATAAAAAGCAACTGCCATGGGGAGGCCAAAAAGCCTAGATAAGCAAATACACAATTTCTTTGCTATATAGCAGCATGATAGCAAAAGACTTGAACATCTACTCATTTATATTTATTAGTCACCTAGTAAAAGTGAGGAGAGGGGGCTCACTTTGAGAAGTGTGGTGTGATCTATAACTAGATGAGACACTGGGCAGACACTGAGAGCCCCCCAGCTTTGAAAACTTGGATATTGGTGCCTCCCTCTCTGGCAACTGTGATTTGGTATTGAAGTAATGGTCAGACAGTTTGGAAGCCTGTCTGCTTGATCTGCTTGTTTCTCTGTCTTGTAAGTTCTGTCTGTATACTTTGAAATTCAGGGTGCTGACCTTTTTCCCCTGAACTAGGTAAATGATATATGTTTGATTGATTAAAGTAGGCTTGTTAACCACCCCCCCAAAAAAAAGTGAGGAGAAAAATCGATTTATATACAATTAGGCATACAACACATTATACCAGATAGTTTATTTTTTTGCATAGTGCTTTGTAATTTTTACTTTTGTAATTTTTAACTTCATTTATCTTTTCTATCCCAAATAAGTTAAAGGATTAGGAAGAGTATCTTTCCATATGCCTCTCACAGCACAGCACAATACATGTACAAGAATTGTTCTTAAACCTTTTTTTTTTTTTGCAGGGGAAGGACAACTGGGGTTAAATGACTTGCCCAAAGTTACAAGGCTAGTAAATGCGTCAAATGTCTGAGGCTGGATTTGAACTCAGGTCCTCCTGACTCCAGGGCCATCCTCTATTCACTGCACCACCTAACTGCTCCAATATAGCTGACCTTTGACAAAGTGATCATTAATGATAAAACAATAATTCAATAAAGGAGATGTGTCAGCTCTTTCTCTCTCTTTCCTAACCATTTGACAAAATTTCTATAATCCAAATAAAAATAGCTTAAGAAAGATCTGCTGGGGGCGGAGCCAAGATGGCGGAGTAGAAACAGCTCGTCCAAGCCTCTCTGCCCCCAGATTCTCCACAAACTATGTAAAAAAGGACTCTGAAAAACTTCTGGAGCCCCAGCACCCACAGAACGACACAGAGAAGCTAACCTCCCGCTGAGGACAGCCCAGCACCCTGCAGGAAGGACCAGCGCAGCAGTCTGGGAGCCGGCAGCGCGCAGAGCGCAGAGCACAGGAGCTGAGCCGAGCCGAGCCCAGGTCCACGTGAGCCGAGGTTTTAGCCCCAGGGCGGCAGGGCCAGCAGCCGGCTGGAGGAACCCCAGAACACCAGGAACTGTGGAGACGCCAGAATTATCAACATAGACTTGCCTAGGACAAAGTAAGAGGTTAGTGTCCTATGGACTTTGGGACCTGTATTTGGGGAATGCGTCAGCTCCCTCCCCTGGGGGCTAGAAGCTGCTGAGGAGACACGCCATTGTGTAGTTTTCAGAGGCATTTCCGGCTCCCAGCCTACAAATAGTGGGGAGATCCAGCGATCAGTCTTGGGGGGTAATCGCTCTTGCTTTAACCTCCCTGGATCTGGATTGTGATCTAGGGTGGAAGTTGTGGGTGGGTTTACAGCTTGCCAGAAACGGAAGTTGCCCCCCACACGTTCGGGACGAAAATTCCTCTATCTGGCCTTAAAGCCATAGTGTGGCAACAAGCCCAAAAGTCAAGCAATTAAGTGGCAACATGCCAAGGCAAAGGAAACAGAAAAATGCAACCCTAGACTCCTATTTTGGGGGCATAGAGCGGGAAAAGGACTGTGAGGTCAGAAGTCCTGCTCCAAAAGCCCCAGGGGAAAACATGAGTGGGTTGCAGGCCATAGAGGACCTTAAGAAGGACTTTAAAAATCAAATAAGAGAAGTGGAGGAAAAATTAGAAAGAGAAATGAGAAGGATGCAGGAAAAGTATGAAATGAGGTCAACAGCCTGACTGAGGAAAACAACACCTTAAAAAATAGACTAGCTCAAATGGCAAAGGAGGCCCAAAAGGGCAATGAGGAGAAGAATGCCTTAAAAAGTCGAATTTGCCAGATGGAAAAAGAATCTCAAAAGTTCACTGAGGAGATTCATTCCTTCAGAGTTAGACTGGAGCAAATGGAAGCTAATGACTTTATGAGAAATCAAGATGCTGTTAAGCAGATCCAAACAAACGAAAGATTAGAAGGCAATGTGAAATATCTCATGGGAAAAACCACTGACCTGGAGAATAGATCCAGGAGAGACAATTTAAAAATTATTGGACTACCTGAAAGCCATGATCAAGGAAAGAACCTAGAAATCACCCTTCAAGAAATTCTCAAGGAAAACTGCCCTGATGTTTTAGATCCAGAGGGCAAAATAGAGGTTGAAAGAATCCACAGATCACCTCCTGAAAAAGATCCCAAAAAGAAAACTCCCAGGAATATTATAGCCAGGTTCCAGAATGCCCAGATCAAGGAGAAAATACTACAAGCAGCCAGGAAGAAACAATTTCAATATTGTGGAAACACAATCAGAATAGCCCAGGACCTGGCAGCTTCTACACTGAGGGATCAAAGGGCATGGAATATGATATTCCAGAGGGCAAAAGAACTGGGAATGAACCCAAGGGTCACCTACCCAGCAAAACTGAGTATTTTGTTTCAGGGAAAATATGGTCATTCAGTGGAATAGAGGACTTTCAAGCATTCTTGAGGAAAAAACCAGAGTTGAATAGAAAATTTGACATCCAGACACAAGAAGCAAGAGATGCCTGAGAAGGTAATCAGGGAAAAGAAATCAAAAGGAACTTATCAAAGTTGAACTATTTACATTCCTATATGGAAAAGCAATAACTGTGACTGATGATATCTTTCTCACTATGAAAATAATGGAAGAAGGGGTGTGGTCATATGAATACATATGTGAATGTGTGTGTATATGGTTACAGTTATATATGGATAGAGGACATAGGTTGAATTTGTTGGGAAGGGAGAATACTCAAGGGATGAAATTATGAGGTGAGAGAGGAAAGTGGCAAGAGGAGATGGGGAGAGACATGGTAGGGTAAACTATCTCATGTAGGGAAGTGGGTGCAAAGGAGGGGGAGAATAAGGAAGGCTAAAAAGGCAAAACCACATTCACATTGAATTTGGTTCAGGGAGAAAATGACATACATACTAAATGGGATATCTCAACCTGCAGCAGGATAGGGGGAAGGGGGATGAGAGGAGGGATGATGGATGGGAGGGCATCCTTGGGGGGAGGGGAGGTTGGAAGTACCCACTATAGAAGAGGGACAGGATCATGTAGGGAATGGACCAGGTGGGGGGTGGGATGAGTGGGAGGGAATTATAAGCAGCCTTGTACAATATATCTACTATGATAATGTTTTGCATAGCTAGACATGTACAACATATACTGAATTACTTATCTCCCAAGAAGGAATGGGTGACAAGGGAGGAAGGAAATGGATCTGAAATTCGAGGTCGTAACATTAAATGTTTCAAATATATATATAAATACTATTATTAATACTCTTTTGCCTATAATTGGGAGATAAGATGTGCAGGCAGTGGGACACAAAGATTCATCTTCCTCTAATGGAAAATTCGATGGGGGTATGGGAGAAGGTATGGGAGAGAGCAGATTGGAGGAAGCGATATCTTGTGGGACTGCTATTCTGGGAGGTTGGGTAGGGGAATAATGGGGGGAAAATGATTGTAACTCAAAACCTGGCGGAAATGAATGATGTAAAACAGAAGTTAATAAAGTATTTGTTTAAAAAAAAAAAAAAAGATCTGCTGTCTCCAAGAGGTTCCTCAACCCTAAAATATGGAATAAACATACATAAATACATACACCCCTCCATTAATATTCTATTCCAATACAAAGGCAGCCTTGGGCTCTCAGACTACAATTTCCAGCTAACAAGCTGGAAAATTAATGTGTATGACCTCAGAAACACTGCCATTCAAGGACCAGTATAACTTGGTAAAAGACCACAGAAATTCAGAATAACTTGCACTAAAATATGGAAGGGTTATAATCTGCCTCCATGGAAGAATGACCACATTGTAGGAAAAAACTGAAAACAAAGTAGGTACCTATTAACTGGCAAATAGCTTAGCAAAAAAATGAATGTAATGGAATATTACCACACCATTTAAAATAGCAAATATGAGAAATTAAGAGAAATTGTGAGAAGACCTCTAATTAGGACTGAGAAAGCAAAATCTACAATGTGGACATTAATATAAAAGGAAAACAAAACAAAGCTGGTATTCAGATTAATGTAAATACCCATCAGTTACCAATGTTTAAATATATTCCCTCTTCTCAGAAAAATAAAAACAAAAACTGTGTACTAGTAGTGTAGAACACTGTATAAGCTCTTGGGCATGGCAGATAAGTATTTACTTGGGGAATAGTGATGTAAAAAAAAAAGGCCATCAAGCAAGCCATCAAGAATGAATTTTTTTAATGTGCCTACATAAAATGGTAGATCTTAAAATCCCAAAGAATAAGACCATGTCTTCATCTCTCTTAAATGTGATTTAAAATACCTGGCACAGATGTACTTTGGCAGTTAGGAAGATGGGTTCAAGTCCCTGCTCTGACACTAGCTGTGTGGTACAGGCAAAGTCACTTAATCTCTCAGTGCTCAGGCAATTCTATGTTCCAAGAGTAGGTGTCAATTCTGCATTGACAGGGTATCCTCTCATAAGAATTCCCTATCTCAAGGAAGTCATAGGCCCAGTCAAATAATAATGATTATAGTAATTTTTAAGTATTTGGCATTTTTGATCATATCTATAGTATCATGTCTAAACTTAAAATAGCCTATCTACAGTATCATGTAGTATTTAAACAACTTAAAAATGAAGTGAGATCTGCTGTTGCTAAAGTCTTTCACTTTAAAACTGCCACAGAAAAGCTATAACTAAACAAAAGGACACATACAAGACTAGGGTATTTAACCACAAATCACTACATAGAAGTTAACTGCTTAGGAAAAAGTGTTATTTCTTAGGAAAATAAAATGTCAAATGTAATGTTTCAGTTAGCTAACATTTGCCTGGAACTAATCTGAGTGTGAGATGGACCATCTTTTACTGCAAAACCTACATCCCATGTTCTTGAGCTTATTCTCTTTTTTCTCTCACCTTCAGTGTCCCTAGCCATTCCTTCCCCATTGCATGTTACAAATAAGCTTACCTCATATCTTAAAAACCATTCCTTTGACTCTACTGGCCCCTCAAGCTATCACCCCCTATCTGCCTGTACTACTAATCTTCTAGTTCAGAAGTTCTTAACATGACGTGTGGATTTTTAAACTATTTTGTCAGCCATATTTCAGTAACTGGTTTCCTTTGTGATCCTAGCACGTGCACTTTAGAAGGGTTCATAGGCTTCACCATTCTGTCAAAGGAATCCATAAAGCAAAAAACGGTTAAGGACTCTTGCATCTGAATCTTCTCTCACCAGAACTACTCTGCCTCCCTGCCCCCCTATTTTTTCTCTCTCCAAACTACTCTTTGCCCAGCTACTAAAATAATCTTCCTATTCCCTCCTCAACTTGCATGGCAACAAAGTCCTGATAAAAGGCTATAATCACCTGGAAGCCCTCCCGGAATATACCAGCTAAAAAACTTCCTACTTCCAATTTTCCTCCTAGCAATTTATTAGGAATTCTCCTTTACTAGTATTGTATTCTAACCTGTATCTCTTATCTGTGCACGTGATCTGTACCCCTCCCAGTGGACTGTAATAGGTTCTGCCATTTCTCCATCTCTATACTCCTCCCTCGTACCTTGGTTTACAGGTGCTTGTTGGAATTCAATTATATCTAATCTAATTCTACAGGCCAGAAAACAAACCTCTATTTTAAAAACAGGAAAAGCAGGATAGTACAGCGGGCATTCCCTCGGGTCCAATGGGATCTATCCCTATTTTAGCTAACAAAAATCTATCAGTGGTTAAAGTACAAGGGTTGGAACTATATTTTTTTTTTCAGAAGGACAGCAAGGCCTTCGCCAACTGAATTAAGTGAGATTATGTAAAGCATGGTGCAGGGCCAGAACTTTAGATCTGAATTCAGAGGTCCTGAGGCCAAATTCTGATCCCGTCACGTCTGGGACCCCGAGAACGGCATGAAAGCTCTCTAGTCCTGTCTCTTCATCTATGAAATGAAAGAGCTGTAACAGAGCAAAGGTCCGGTCCAGCTATAAATTTCCGAAAGCGCCTAAGGGGTATGCAGATATAAAAATAAGCCATCTTCAGCAAAACCCGGGAAAGGACTGCAAGAAAAAAAGTTGGATTTCAAAGAGCCCTTATTGAAAACAAAGTAGAAACTAGTCCTCTCATTTAGTGAACGCCTTCACTTCGGGGTCCCCAGAAATGCCTCTGCTTCCTCGGGATGGTACCACTACAGTCCCGCGGCCACCACTTAGACACAGCTGTAACCCCAGTCCTAGCCCTAACCTCAGAATTAGCTACACAGAAGAACTCAGAAAACTCTCACCTGACGCAACATGGCCGCTCTCGCCTAGCCAAAGCACTTCCGGGAAGGGATTACGTCCCCATAACTCCACCTCACTGCCGGTCACGCGCGCGCGCACGCGCGCACGCACGCCTCACGTCCAAGTGCTACCTCTCAGCGTTCCGTAGGAAGGTGGAGGAAAGGAGGAAGGAAGAATAGAGGACAAAGCCAGACCTGAGAACTGTTCACAATGAAACAGAGCTGGTGGGACTAATAGTGAGAGGGAAAATGGCGGGGGCAGGGCAGAGCTGTTGGAGGAGAACTTGGGAGAGGCGGAACACGGAGGAGGAGCGGGACTAGAGAAGGGGCGGAGCTTAGTGGTGACTGCTGAGCTGGGATGGAAGGAGGTTGGGCACTGAGGGGAGGACGCCCCCAGCCCCACCCCCGCCCTCAGTGTGGGCAGCTAGGAGGTCCTAATGGCCTGGAGTCAAGATTCACCCTTTTTAGTCCAGATCTGGTTTTACAGGGAAACGACAGAATACTCCTCTATGTATCCACCTCGACTGAAAAACAACAGCCACCTCCTTAGTGGAGGAATAATAGAGGACCCCATGGTAGAGCTGGTCTTAGATTTAGAATCTGTGGTACAAGAATTTAATGGACTGTGATGCAAGAAACAATGTGGTGAATACAGAGCAAAAACAGGAAGACAATGTGTTTAATGACAACAGCAGTGTAACAGGAAAGAACACACATACCAAATCAAAAGTGAAGGTAGCAGAATTATAAAGAGGCGTGCATATCGTGAAAAGACTCCCAATCTGATTATCTAAAAGGGGGAGAAGAAGGGATACTGAGGAAAACTAAGATGAAATAAAAATTTGAAACAAAAGGCAAAAAAATTTTAAAGTTAATTAAAATACTAAATGTGAATTGTCATTTAAAGTGGGCAAGCTACTTCATAACTATTCACTGGGTATATTTTTGAGTATTCTGTGTTCTGTGTGTGTGTGTGTGTGTGTGTGTGTGTGCTCGTGCAAGACATATACGTATATATAAGCATATATACATATATACATATACATACATATATGTGTGTATACATACATATATATAGATATATATCTATATATATACATTATCCAGCTAGGTGGCAGAGTGGATAGATACAATTTTTGGTTAATTTATGAGACAGTTTACAAATAAATGTTATGATCCTTTGATCTGTGGGACAGTATGTAAGTGACTTCAAGTATCCCCTTTGCAATCTTACATGTAGAAAATGCGAGATACTCCCTGATCACAAGGAGCTTGAATTCTAATAGGATGTAGGAGGGTTTAGCTGCAAGTGAGATAAAAAGACTGTATGGTCCTTAGTATACAGAGGCAAAGCAGATGGTAATGCATGTTTTTATTGGTTACATCCAATGATAAAAATCTGTTATCTGATGGTGAGCCTTTTGTCAGTGCCAAGGATTTGAGTGGCAAGAACTTTTGTTTTCTGTATTTAACTAAAGTAGCTATGGCTGCTGAAGAGACAGGCTGCAGCACCTATGAAAGCAGTTGCCATTTTTCATCTCCACAGGGGCTGCTAATGAGGCTGGTTTGTGAATTAAAAGCTAAATGGGGAGAGGAAGAGAAGGAGGGGAAGAAAGAGAGAAAAGAAAAGAAGGAAGCAAATAAGCAGCTATTACTGGGCTTCTTAGTTTTCCCTCAATAGAGAGAATGTAGGTTTGTAGTACTGGTAGTGAGGATGGTAAGCCCCTTTTCCACAGAGGATGCCTCCCCCTTAGTTGTGAGGACCTGGCTTTGGTTTGAGGATTGTTCTTGTTCCCATGGCTTTTGGCCTTAACCTGTCACTGAAAGTTGATCAGTAATTTGTGTTGGTAGTCATAACGATGGTGAGCTTGGATCAGGGGTTGGTTACTTCCATTTGATTAGGGATATGCGGTCCAGGAATGGAATGGAATAAACATTTACATAGCACTTATGTGCTAAGCTCTTTTAACAAATATCTCATTTGATCCTCACAACAATCCTCTGAAGTAGTTGCTGTCATTCAGTTTTTCAGTTGAAGAAACTGAGGTAAACAGAGGTTAAATGACTTGGTCAGGCTCAAAAAGCTAGTAAGTGTTTTAGGCTAAATTTGAACTCAGATTTTCCTGACTTAAAGCCTGATGTTTTATTCACTGCAGCAACTAGCTGCTATTGCTGTCTCCAAGTTAATCCTAAATGGAGTGGCACTGCATTGTTATAGTCAGCTGCTGACCTATACAGGCTTTGAGAGATTTAGGTGGTGCTGGTAGGAGTTTAATGAGTCTGGTACATGGTGCTTCCTTTCTCTCTCTTTTTTGAAAAAAAAAATTATGTAGTGTTTTATTTTTCCCCAGTTACATATAAAAATATTTTTTATCAAATGCTTTATTAACTTCGAGTTTACATCATTCATTTCTGCAAGATTTTGAGTTACAAATTTTCTCCCTGTTTTTTTCCCTACTCACCACCCCAAAATAGTGATTCCACTGGATATCGCCTCCTCCAATCTGCTCTCTCCCATATCTTCTCCCATACCCCCTCCAACCTTCCAGTAGGCATGATGGATCTCTATACCCCAGTGCCTGTATGTCTTATTTCCCAGTTACATGTAAAATAATATTGATAAAAGTATATGTGTGTGTGTGTATTTTAAACATTTGATTTTAAAACTTTGAATTCCAGATTCATTCCCTTCCTCCCTTGTCACCCACCCTAACTGGGAAGATAAGCAATTCAATATAGGTTGTATATGTGTAGCTATGCAAAACATTTCCATAGTAGATATATTGTAAAAGACTGACTATATTTCCCTCCCTCTTATCCCACCTCCCACTTGTTCTATTATCTACTTTGATCCTCTCCTTTTTCAAAGGTAAGTGCTTCCACTTCCCTCCCCTCAGCCTGCCCTCCCTTCCACCATTCCCCCTCTCATCCCCTTCCCCCCTACTCTCCTGTAGGATGAGATAACCTATTTACTGTGTTTGTCATTCCCTCCCTAAGCCAAATTCAATGAAAATAAGGTTGACCCATTCCCTTTTGACTTCCTGTTCTTCCTCTCCTTTGTAACTATTTTCCCTTATCTCTTCTCTATGAGATAATTTACCCCAATCTGTCTCTCCCTATCGCCTCTCATTAATGTTCCATTCTCACTTCTTAATTTCACCTTTTAAGTATCATTCCTTCCCATTAAACTGGTCCTGTGCCCTCTATGTATACCTGCACACACACACACACACACACACACACACACACACACACACACACACACACACACACACACATATACACATTCACATATGTATTTACACAAAAGTGGGTAACCTGTTGCCTCGAGCCCACATGTGAGCCTCTAGGTCCTCAAGTGTGGCCCTTTGACTGAATCCAAACTTCATAGAACAAATCCCCTTAATAAAAGGATTTGATCCACTGTGCTACCTACTTATCCCAGCCTAGTGTTGTGGTACCCTAATTAGGGCATCGTGCCTCAGACCTTTCCTTCAGACATCTGGTAAAAACATCATTAACTTGAGCTAAGGTTTTTGTTTGTTTGTTTTGGAGAAGGAAAGGTAGGGCAATTGGGGTCAAGTGACTTGCCCAAGGTCACATGCCTAGTTTTTGTGTTACGTGTTTGAGGTCACATTGGAACTCAGGTCCTTCTGACTCCAGGGCCGCTGCTCTATTCACTGTGCCACTTGGCTGCCCCAAGCTAAGGTTTTAATGTCTGATAATGCTAACTCTCAGAAATAGTAAATAAGAAAGGTGGTCCCCTAGAGCTGGACATTCTGGCTATAGGGATGGACATGAGCATTGGCATCTTTTCTAAGGACATGTGCTGTATTTTGCTTTGGCAAGAGAGGCAGCAACTTTGTACAGGTTCTTGTGACCAAATCAAGAAGATTGATGTGGCATGAAGGACATACTTAATAGACTATAAGAGGATTGAAGAGGAAGATTTCATTTCTTTGTTGGACTCTTCTTGGCTCCCCTTCCCTAGCTCTTTAACCTCCTTTACCATATGCTAAGTAAGAGCAGCTCTCGGTAAGTATATGGCAATGGCACTTGTTTAGATGAACCTGAGTCTTTGGCTTCTAACTTCTATTACTTTGTTTCTTTCCTGAGCACAGGTCTGCAACTAGCAATTTTGAAAAATAAACATTTTCTAGCCTTGGTGGGTATTTTGAAAGTTTAAGAGTTCCTAGCCCCTAAGTCTGCTGATAGTCCATTGTGAGGTGATTCCTATAACAACACATTCCTGGAGAATGCTGCAGCTTAAAGGACTAAGAAAGTCCAGGACATTCTCTGGCTGACCATAATCTTGACCTTGTGAGTTGCTCAGGCAGCACAGGTCTGAGGTGATAGTAAAATGTGTTCCCACAAAGTACCTTTATCTTTTTGGAGAAAATAATGTTGATGATGGGTTGTTTTATATTTTAATTAATCCCAAATGTAGTCTTGAATTTTAAGCATTTCTTTTGTGTAACTATTTTGTATATTGAATATTTTTTCCGAAAAATGATCTTTTTTATCCCTTTGGAGGAAAACTTAGTTATGAACCATAACTTAACTTTAAGAGCCCTAGAACCTAGAATGTGGAATTGTCATATTGAAGAAAGAGGCCAACTCTTCTCTATGAGTTTTAGGCTTTTCCCCAGACATACCTGGTTCATATATATCTAGATCAAGAGTCCCTAGGGAGAAGGAATCCCTAGGGCCACAGGTAACATCTTATTTTCAGATATTAAGAAGTGATGAATTTGGGGGCTGCTAGGTGGCACAGCGAATAGAGCGCTGGTCCTGGAGTCAGAAGTACCTGAGTTCAAATCTGGCCTTGGACATTTAACACTTACTAGCTGTGTGACCTTGAGCAAGTCACTTAACCCCAATTGCCCTGCCTTTCTCCCTCTAAAAAGCAAAAAAAAAAAAAAAAGTGATTCATACTAAAAGAAATTTCAGGAGCCAAATCCAAATGATTCCTGTATTTGGAGTGAGAAGACTTGGGTTTGAATCTCAGATTTCCCATGTGACATTGGTAATTCCCATTCCTTCCTCTGTAAAGAGGCAGGGTTGGACCAGATGATCTTTAAAATCTCTTTCACTTCTTAATTTAATATTCTTTGATCCCTTAGAGAAATAATGGACGGGTGGTGTGAATTGGGGTATCTTTCTCTGTGCCTTTTCCCTATCCCCAAACCCCATTATGTGACAAAATAGAAAGTGCACTCGATTTAGAATCAGGGGGACGAGAGTTCCAATATTGTCTCTGCTACTTACTAACTGCATGCTCAGTTCCTCATCTATAAAATAAGGATGTTAGACTAGATCCTGCAGTTTCCTCTAGTTCTAAACAATAACTTTAAAGATGATCTTTCACCTTCCCAAGTTAAAACAAATTCTTAGAAGTAATACTTGAGGGGCAGCTAGGTGGCACAGTGAGTAAGAGCACCGCCCTGGAGTAGGGATGACCGGGGATCAGATCCAGCCTCAGAAAATGAGCACTCACACATAAATAATGACTGGCCATGTAACCTTCAGCAAGTTACTTAACCCCAATTGCTGGAAGAAGAAGAAGAAGGAGAGAAGAAGAAGAAGAAGAAGAAGAAGAAGAAGAAGAAGAAGAAGAAGAAGAAGGAGAAGAAGAAGAAGAAGAAGAAGAAGAAGAAGAAGAAGAAGAAGAAGAAGAAGAAGAAGAAGAAGAAGAAGAAGAAGAAGAAGAAGATACTTGAGAAATCATTTCTCAGTGGAAAGACTGGAGAAAGCATATATACTCATTGTAGTTTGAAGTCTATAAACCCAAGTGAATTGAAATACTTATTAATAGTACTTGTCCCCTTCTTTCCTCCTCCATCCCCTCCCCCACCAGATTATGATATTTAATTTCCTTCCATAGGAATGGAAGAATCATTTCCAAAATAATAGTTTAGCTTAGTTAACTTATTAAATTTATTAATTACAACATGAAATCAAAGATTTTTAACTAAATTTAAGCCCTAAGCTACCTGGGCCAAAAGATTCAAGTACCTAAAACATCTGTACTTTGTGCATTCATTTCTGAAGTGATTTTTCCCTTCTTTTACTAAAAGCCCAAAAAGGCTAGTGGTAAATGATTAACTTACATTCAGAAGGGAAGGGAACAACCATTTATATGGTACCTGCTATGTGGCATTGTATTAAGCATTTTACAGATATCTTTTTTGATACTCATATAACAACCCTGCAAGGTAGCTACTGTTATTATCCCCATTTTACAGACTGAGGAACTGAATTGTACAGAAGATTTTGTTGTTTTGTTTTTCCCCTACTCAGAGGGACAAATGATCACTCCAGGAGACCATCAGTCTTATTGACCTAACCCTTTCTTCCATCCCCATTCAAGAATAGAATGTCTGTAGCTCACATGAAGATGGCTAGAATTTCCCCATCTCAAAAGGCTTATTACCATGTAAAAGGTCCAATCAACAAAAACTCAAACAATGATAGCAATTTGATTTTGTTTATTTTAAAGGTAGAATGCTTTTTTGTGCCTAACATTCAAATAAATGTGTTATGTCCAAATTCAGGGGCTGCTGTTTTCCCTTTCTTCATGAAGTCATCTATAGACAGACCTTTGATCTTCCTGAGCCAGGCTACTTTGCTTGCTTTATCTGGATTGGCTGTCCCAATAGGTTTCATGTTCTTATATTCCATCATTTTGGCTTCATTGTATTCTTTCTTCTGTTTCACTGTCAGTAGCATGAACCCAGTATTGACCCGATAGGGATTGGCCATCACAGTGTATGTGGATGGCTTTATTGGGAGATAGGAAGACTCTCCTGTTGTGCTTCGAATCATCATACGATTAGGTTTGATTATATTGGTGCTGGTCAGGTTACCTGTCTTTGTGTGCACTCTTTCTTCTCCATCCTTCAAGGTTCCACAGGACTTAGGGCGGATGATCATGGGCTGTGGGATGTGAGAACATACCTTAGAGCTGTGTAAGGACTTCTTTAAGTTGGGTTGCAATTTTTGGATTTCAAATGGGGTGCTAGTTCTTTTAAAACCTGGAGCAATGCTGGCAGATTTCAACTTCTTGATTTGAGCAGCCTGTTCAGCCCTTCCTGGTAGGAGTGACATATCTTTTAAGTCCAGAAAGTTATTTGAGGTTTCCTGTTGGAGGACTGCAGGTCCCCAAGCATCACGGACATTGGCTTTTGGGATATGGAGACAGTCAGTGTTACTTGCTGTGTGAGTTTGTTGCAAGGAGCTTACAGTCAAAAGGAGTTGATCAGGTGAGAGTGGCGATTGTGAGGCCTGTTTCTTTATTCTCTGGAGAACTGCTTCTGAAGTTTCAACAGTTGCAGGGCGATGAGTTTGAAAGTTGTCATCTGTTTTCCCAAAAGGTGAAATGAAGAAAAAAGAACTTCATGATTACATAAAAAGTCACATATTTGAAAGTCATTCTAATAACTATAAAGACTAAGTTGTGTTTGTGTACAGTTCTGAAATTACATAATAATAGCTTTATGGTTTGCAAAGCTGAGGTTAAGTGACTTGCCCAAGGTCACACAGTAAGTGTCAGAGGCTAATTTTGAACTTGAATCTTCCTTACTCTAATAAAATAATGAAACTTTAGGTAGGTTTCCAAATGAAAGATGTCTCTCAAAATAATCCCATTGGGATTACTAAGAATATAAATTTATTCCATTCATAGCAGTATCCCAATCATTGGCTTAAATTTCTAGAATACCTCTTTTAAGAATTGCCTTTAAAGCTGCTTTATAACTACTCAAGGAAACTAATCTGATGTCTTAAACAGAAGTGATAACAAACACTGTCAAAATACTCCTGAGTGCTGCCTGAACCAGATTATAATATAATTGGGAGATATTTAACAAAATAAAATGCAGTGGAATATAGTTAATGTTCTTAAGTGATTTCTTAAGTCAATATGCAACAGCAAGGATCCTTATGTAGAGTTCAGTAGCCCCCTTTTCTATTTGAGTTTGACACCACTGCATTAAAGTACAACAAAATAAAACAACCTGGCTTATTCACTTGGTATAACTTCTTATAATTTTTCCAAATATCAGATCCAGTCTCAAAGTATTTGAAGATTAAATGTTCTCAAAAATCCTCGAAGGATGTTTTGCAGGTTTTGAAAGTAATGTCTACACAAGAGTTCAAAAGAAGTTTGAGCAGTTGGGAATGTTGGGGAAAGTGTGTGGCCTCTCAGAATGACTACTTAAAAAAAAAGATAGCACTCATTTAGATGCATAATTTGTGGTATATTTAAAAATCAGAGGAATTACCTGATAGTCAAACCTTACATTGGGAATATGGTAAACTTCTCTTATCCCGAATGGAAACTATCTCTGGCATAGTTTCTCATGGGAATATCATGAATATTTCATGGGAATATCATGGGATATAAATGGGATTCTAAGAAGAACAAGAGAACCTGAGAACAGTGTTTAAGTGTCAGGTATGAAATGCTAATTAAACATAGTAGGATCTCTATTTACCAAACCTTTGAATGAGTCTAAAGTTAAAGAGAGGAATGAGGACACACTGAATGAAGCCAGAACTTAGTAAAAGGTGCAACTGGAAGCTTCAGTTTTGACACCTGAAATGAAACTCAACACAGGGCAAGGGCTGCCCATTTTAGAGTAATGTGAACTGGGCCTACTTTAGTATAGCTAGTTAAAAGAAATGAATTTTGATTACCAAGAAGGACCAGTATTAGCCAAAAAAAAAAGGTATAATACCCGGGCAAACATAGGTCTTTTTCATCCTCAAAAAAATCTCACTTAATCCTTCCACCCCCTACAATCATCTCATAACTCTTCTGCCCTTTGTGGCCAAACTCCTTGAAAGGGCCATCTACAATAGGTGCTTCCATTTTTTCTTCTCTCACTCGCTTCTTGAACGTTTTGGAACTCTTAACTTGGGTTCCAACCTCACCATTCCACTGAAACTGTTCTAGTTATTAATAAGTTTTTCTGAGGCATACCTTTTTAATTTATTTTTCTTGTTTGTGCGTTTTCTTTTGCAATATGGCAAACATGAACATTTGGTTTACATGATTTCATATGTATATTTGATAGCAAATGGCTTGCCTTCTTAAGGAGTGGGAGAAGGAAAGAGGGAGAGAATTTGCAACTCAGAATTTTTTTTAAATATTAAAAATTTTACATGTATTTGGGAAATGTTTAACAAAATAAAATGTATTTTTTCAAAAACTTATGGATTAAAAAAAATTATGGATTTGAATTGGTAGAGGGAGTCACCTCCTCACCCACCCTGAGTTCTCTTTACCAATTAGATCATAATAGGTATGACCAAGAAAAAAAATACACAAGGCATTGTGTTAGGGTGCTAAGATTATAATGACAAAAATGGAAAACAGTTTCTTTTCTCAAAGGATATCTATCTTTTGATAGATAGAACATGTACACAGAACTCTTAAAGTTACAAGATATCATATATAACCCAACCTTTTATCTAATCAGAAATGCCTTCTTCAGCACCTCTGAATCATCATCCCACCTTTGCTTAGAACACTTTAAGTGACAAGAAGGTCACTATCTTTTAGAATGGTCTAATTAATTTTTAAATAACACCTGCTATAAATCAGATCTTTCCAATAGGAACCTGAAATCTACCTCCCTATATGGCCTTGCTTTGGACAAAGTCCTACCCCACTAAAAAGCAGGATGAATCCACTCTTTCTCCCACATGGGTAGTCCTACACTTCCCTCCATTTCACTTTGACAAGATTTTGTTTGTCTGCCTGGTAGAATATGAGCTCCTTGAGGTCTGGATTTGTTTCATTTTTTTGTCTCCATACCTTCAGCACATTACCTAGCACATAGTAGATACTTAATAAATTTTTTGTTGAATGGATGAATGAATTTGTCTGCATATACTTTTTAGTCTTCTTACTCCTAACTCTCCTCCATTCAATTGACAAGTTATTTGAACACAGCACTCCATCATCTCTTGTCTCTACATAATTGTACTTCCTGACTCCCATGTCTGGATGCTTTTCCCTCTCAGCTTTTTCTCTTAGTTTTCTCAGTTTCCTTCAAGGCTCAGTTCAAAACTCAGTTTCTGCCAATACCTCAGAGGCTTCTCCCTCCAAGGGATAAAGGCCAGACCCCACTCCCAACTACTAGATCCCAAAGTCCACACTGCACTGACCTCTCACTTTGTCCTTAGCATCTATGGGTTGATAATTCTGGAAACTGCCACAGCTGCTGGTGATCTGAAGTCTCTCCAGCCTGCAGCTGGTCAGACCCACCCTGGGGCTAAGACCTCTGGCTGGGGGCTTGGGCTGGGGTCGGCTCCCAGAGTGCTGTGCTGGCCACTTGCTGCCAGCCTGTCCTCAGTGGGAGGTTAGCTTCTCTGTGTCATTTTGTGGGTTCTGTAGCTCCAAAGTTTGTTCAGAGTCACTTTTTACATGAATTGGAGGTGATGGGAGCTGGAGCCCAACAGAAGACCTGTTTCTACTCCATCATCTTGGCTCCGCCCCTCATCCTCTTTGTCTTGATACTGTCTTCTCTCTAGGTTTTCACAACACTGCACTCTAGGTTTTCTTACCACCTATCTGACTACTCCTCAGTTTCCTTTGCTGGATCCTCATCTAGGTCATGCCCTCTAACCATAAGTGTCTTATTGTGTTCTGTTCTATGCCCTCTTCTCTTTATCCTATTATACTACTTTCTTTGTTGGTCTCATCTATTCCCACAGATCTAATTACCATTCTAATGCTAGTGATTCTCAAAGCTATCTATACTGCCTTAAATATTCTACTGACCTCTAATCTTCTATCTACAACTGCCTTTCAGACATCTCAGACTAGATGTCATGTAAATACCATGAATTTACCATATTCAGGACTGAACTAATCTTAATATCTGAGTATCTAAATCTTCTCTTCCCTCCCTCTCCCTTCAACTTCCCTGTTACTGTCAACATCATCCCCTAAGTCTTTTAGGTTTTCAACCTCAACCCCTCACTCTCACCTCTAATATCATTGTCCCCATCCAATGCCTCCATTCAATTCTTTTGCCAAGGTCTTTCAATTTCACTTTTGCAACATCTTTCAGATATGCTCTCTTCTCTCCTCTGATACTGTCACTGCTCTGGTGCAGCAGTAGCCTGCTGGTGGGTTGTATCCATTTCAAGTATCTCCCCACTCCAATTCATCCTCCATGTAACAGCCAAAATAATTTTCCTAAAGCTCAGGATGACTATACAATTTTTCTATTCAATAAACTCCAGTGGCTCCCTATCACTTCCAGGATGGAATAACAAATCCTCTATTTTCTATTCATTTCCCTGTTTGAGAGCTACCAAAGTGTTTTTTTGTCTGTTTATTTTCTTTATAAAAGAGTACTCCGAAAAGTGAATAAATAATTTTACTTGTGTAGCAGTATGAAGAATTGATTGCAGATGCAATAGATTGGACGCAGGAAAATCCATTAGGAATTTGTTAAAATAGTCTAGGGGAGACCTTCTTGTTATGTGAATATCATAAGATTATCAAATGCCTTGTTGAAATACAGTTATACTATGTCTGTGGCATTCTGTTGGCAGATCAGTCTAATAAACTAGCATGTAATTTTAGGAACAAAGAATGCTTACATACCACATCTCTAAGAAAACAGGAATGCCAACTTAAGATATAATAACTATATATTTTAACAGTTTGATAATGTAATTAAGGTGCTAGTAATCATTGTCTTTCATATAAAAGTGGAAAAATTGTTCATAAAACATATTACTGAATATCTGATATGTATCCTGATCTGATCTGTTGCACTCTGTTCCCCCAAACCAGGGAGAGAAGTATTAGTGAAGAATATCAGAGTTAGAATGAACCTCAGAGGCCATCTAATTCAAACTGTACCTGAACAAGTATCTCCTCTCAAAAATATTCGAGGTCATCCACCCTTCACTTGAAAATTTTCAGTGAGGTAGAACCTGCTCCTTCACCAGGAGGTTCATTCTATTTTTGATAGCTCTAATTGTTAGGGAGTTTTTCCTTATAATGTATTGAATGGAAAGCACACCAGTGGGGGTGGGGGGTGTCTTTAAATAAGACACTTATAAACATGCTAAGTAGCTCAGAGATAAATGCATATTCTGGGGGCTTCCTTCTAAGTTGACATCAAACCATTAGTGACTACTTTTTGGACCCAGTTATTCAACAAGTTCTGAATATGCCTAACTGGACTACAGAGTATCCTGCTATCATATCCATAAGGGAGACTTCATCCTTTTTTCCTAAAATCTAGATAAACTACTTTTGAATATTCCCAATAGGTGCCTCTAATTCTTTTCATCTCACTTCTTAACTCTATACAGTCTGACTTCAGACCACTCAACTGAAATTGCTCCTTCCAAAGTTACTGATGATTTCTTAACTTAAAAATCTAGTGACTTTTTCTCAGTCCCCAGTTCTCATCCTTCTTGATCTCTCTGCATCCTTTGACACTGTTGATCAGCCTCTTCTACCTGAGACTCTTCTCTCTAGGATTTCAGGACAGTACTCTCTTGGTACTCCTCTTACCTGTTTGACCATTCCATCTCAATCTCTTTTGCTGGATCTTCATCCAGGTAATGGCCAGTAACCATGGTTTTCCTGGGTCCTCTTCTCTTCTCCCTCCAAACTACTTCACTTGGTGATTTCCTCAAGTCCCAGGGATTTAATTATTATTTTCTATGATGATGATTCTCAAATCAGCTTATCCAGCCTAAACCTCTATGCTGATCTTCAGTCTCACATCTCTAACTTCCTATTAGATGTCTCAAATTGGTTGTCCATTATGTAGACATCTTAAACTGAACATGTCTAAAACTAAACTTATTTTTCCCTCAAACCATTCCCTCTCGCTAACTTCCCTATTATTTTTGAGGGTACCATCATCCAGTCACCAAAGTGTTATCCTTGACTCCTCACTATCTCTAGCCTATCATATACAAATTATTGCCAGAGGCTGTCAGTTTTAATGTCATAACATCTCACTCCATGTTCTCTCTTCTGACACTGCTATCATCCTGAAGCAAGTCCTCATCACTTCATGCCTGGACTATTGCAATAACCTGCCAGGTTCATCTGCCACAAATTCTGCCACTCCAATTCATTTTCTAGTCAGCTATCAGTGATTTTTCTGAAGCACTGGTCTGACCATGTCATTTCCCTTTTTTGATAAAATCCAGTGGCCCCTTCTCACTCCCAAGATTCAATAAAAAACCTTTTGTTTAGTATTCCAGTTCTTCATAACCTGCCATGCCCCATCCCTTCCCATCGCCCTCCACTTTTCCAGTTTTCTTATACCCTACACACTACCTCCTTCTTCCTATGAACTCTTGCATCCAGTGAGACTGGATGCTCTGTTTTTTGACAGGAATTTTCACTGACTGCTATTCATGCCTTGAATGCTGTCTCATCACTAAGGTCTTCTTTCTTCCTTCAAGTCTCAACTAAAATAAATCCCAGCTTCTACAAGAAACCTTTCCAGATTCCCCTTAATTCTAGTGCCTTCCCTTTATTGATTATTTCAAATTCATCCTGTATCTAGTTTGTTTGTAAATGTTTATTCCTTCACTAGTCTAAGAATTCCTTGATGGCAGGGACTCTCTTTTACCATTCATTGTATTTTCAGTATTTTCTCACAGTGCCTGGCACACAAAAAGCATTTAAGAAGTGTTTATATACTGACTGACCTGGCCAAACAAAAAAATGAGGTTAGTCTGGAATGACTTCTCCTTGATGAAGCTATGCTGACTTTTTGTGATCACCACTTTGTTTTCTTGATGTTCACTTCACTATCCCTTAATAATATATTCTAGAAATTTTCCAGAAGACAGTTAAGTATGTTTAAGATGCCCAAACTTCTAAGGTTTAGAGTGAGTGGACAAAGGTCCAGGACAGGACCAAGTGATAGATAGCAATTTATCATAGTTCTTTTGTGCTCTCTCCTCCTGTAGCAACTTGCCCAACAGAAAGTGCTTCCTGGGAAAACAATTTCCCTACACAAAATAAGATCACACTGTAACCCAAATTAACTTTCCTCTATTGACTAGGAGAAGCATCTGAGTACCCTGTGTCTGGGACCCTCACCCTTACCCTTAAATTTCTCAAGCTCATCCTAAGGCAAAATTGTGAAGTTTATCTTTGACATCCCTGTTGTTTTGGACTGGCTTATAATAAAAGTCAACATGTTTTAGGGGAAAAGAGTACTGAATTTAGACTTAAATGATCTGGATTTGAATTCTATCATGCTATCTGTGTGACCTTTGGCAAATTAATTCATTTTTTTGAACCTCATCTGTAAAATGAAGAGGTTAGAATAATTGATGTCTAAGATCCCTTCCTGCTCTGTCATGCCTATTCACCTCAGGGTCAACCTTGAAAAAACTTTTATCTTGAATTTAATCTTTAATCAGTTCTTGTAATGGTAGCATATCTTTATTGCCACTTAAATTTGCTAATACTGTTTTCTAAATAAATTCTGATAGAAACAGCATTTCTCTGATACTCATTGCCTTGTACAATTAGATTATTTCTTCCCTACAACAACCCCAAGAGACAATTAAATATGATATCCCTTTTATAGACAGAAAAATATGGTCACGATGTGGTTAGGTCATATGTCCAAGTTCTCATAGAAAGCAAGCCATATTTAGGATTTAAATTCAATTTCAGCATTATCTTTTTTTTTTAACATTCTCACCACTATCTATCCCATTACCATATGGAAAATAACTGACTGATGTTTCACTTCATCTTCTAGTATTATAGCAGCGACCAACTCACCAGAAACTGACACAAATTCAAAATTGGTAACCAACAGTTCTAGAACATGCAATAGTTCTACCATTCTGTGACTGTTTTAATAAACCATAAAATTCAGGAAGGTTTTTTTTTTAAATCATCTAGTCTAATCCCCTCATTTGACAGGTTGGAAAATTGAGACCCAAAGAAAATGAAGGGACTTTCATAAGAGTACATACTAATAGCAGAACCAGGACCAGACTCTACCTCTCATAATTTCTAGTCCTGGATTCTTTCAAGTTAGAATCTAATAAATTCAGGTTAATTAAAATAAACCATGTTAAAACAAGGGGGTTATCAAATTTTGGTGACTTGACTGGGAAAAAGGTGGTTGGTTATAGGAGACAGACAAAACAAAAATTAGGATGCAGAGGTTCTAGATGATTGAATGCATGCCTTTCCCATTCATTCATCTTGCATTCCCTTCCTGCAGAGTTCAGAAAAAAACTAGGAATGTGACAGCAAAGGTAAATAAGTACAGATGGAGAGAACTGATATGCAGCAGCTATTTCCTAAACTGACGTGTGGCAAGGCCTCTTGTTCCTTATGACCTTGAGGTGGTGAAAGTACATTGAAGAAAAACTATATACGCCCATTAATTTTTAACAAGCAGAATTCTGACTATGCTGTGCTCATAGCAAGATAACAAAGTGATTACCCATTTCAAATTTTTAAAAGTCCATCAGAAGTTCAGCTATACCTGAATAGAAAACAAAAAGTATCAAGTGTCTACTGCTTCAGAGAAATTATCTGAGTATCCTTTAGACTCAGCATCTCCTTAGGAAAAATCTATCATATGGCTATAAAATTGTACATACCATTTGACCCAGCAGTACCCTGCTAGGTCTGTATCCCAAAGAGATCAAAAGAGAAGGAAAAGAACCTACATATAAAAATATTTGCAACAGTTCTTTTTGTAGTTGCAAAGATTTGAAAACTGATGGGATACTTATCAATTGGGGAATGATTTAACAAGTTGTGGCATATGATTATAATGAAGTACTATTGTGCTGTGGGAAATGACAAAGGGGGTGTGTTCAGAAAAACATGGCATGAACTGATGTAAAATGAAGTGAAAAGAACTGGGAGATCAATGGGCACAGTAAAAGCAAAGCTGTCGTGATGATCAACTGCAAAAGACTTAGCTTCTTTGATCAATACATGATTGAAGACAATTCCAAAGGACTAATGATGAAAAAATGCTACCCACCTCCAGAGAGAGAACTGAATGCAAATTGAAGTATAATTTTCTCACCTTGTTTTTCTTGCTTTTTAAAAAATGTGGCTAATATGGAACTATGTTTTGCATGATTTCACATGTATACTTGATATATTGCTTGCCTTCTCATTGGGTGGGGGAAGGAATGAGAGGGAGAGAATTTGGAACTCAAAATTTAAAAACAAAAGAATGTTAAAAACAATAAATTAAAAAATACTTTAAATATAAAAAGATCGCTTCTTGACACCAGTTTGAACATGGCTTCAAGATAACCTCTCTTGATTCTTTGTTGACTCTACCAATGCAGAAGACAGATAGTGAGTTGAGCCTTGACAGGAAACTTTCTTAAGGATATACTTCAATTGAATCAGAGTGATAGGGCAAATAACTAACAATTCATATGGCTTTCACCCGTCAATTTTATTCGGGTTATTAGGGTCAATCACCCGTCAATTATATTCAATATCATATAAACCTAGGTTTGGACCAGTCTCATTGCTTAACAAGTCTAAGCCATCTAGCCTTCATTTAATCACTAGTAGGAGACAGAAAGAATTAGCCTATTAATTTTTCTATAGAGTTATCAGCTGATCCAGTTTCCTATGCCAATCCCAGAGGACTGGTAAATCCCAGAGGAGGATTTAATGTGCCTAAGAAAATTTCTCTACCTTGTAATAATGTATGTGCCCTGAAGAAAGGCTCTATCAGGGACTCCACATTCCTCAAATAAGATATTTTTCAGATATATAAGCATGATATGCTGTTTTCATGGTTCTTCCCTTAGAAAATATTGCTTAAGGTTGTACATTATGAAGACAAAAATATCTAATTCATCTAATGGTAGATGAATCATTAAAACAGACAACTTCATTCCAAATGCAATAAGAAAAGGGACCTTAAATAATCAGCAGATTATCTTGTGACAATGACTTTATAACAGCCCCACAATCACCATATTCCTGTAAGATTAGGTCCTCCCAAGACTCTCTGCTTTTGTATTCACAAAATCATTTACCAGTATGCTTAGCTTCACTTTCAACATGTATCTTTGGATGACTGATTCTATGATCCTTTGCAGAGGAAACATGGTCTTCCTTTTCCTTCTCCTTGGGTTTCTTGATAAGTGGTTTATTCTTGTTTGAGTAATACTGCCATTTAACCTCCTCAAACTGGAACATCACAATGTTGTTCTCTGTATTGATCACCATCCTAGGACCAAAATAACACCTCAAGACAGACACATTTTAATCAAGCTTCCAACAAAAGAGAACAGCAGCCACATGAAGTGAAAATCACAGGACTTGTTCTACTTTATAATTTGAGATGACGGTGAATAGAGCGCTGGCCCTGGAATCAGAAGGACATGAGTTCGGAGCCGGCCTCCTACACTTAATCCACACAAAACAAAAACCTAGCCGTGTAACCTTGGGCAAGTTACTTAACCCCAATTGCCCTAAAGGGGCGGCTAGGTGGCGCAGTGAGTAAGAGTGCCGGCCTCGGAGTTCGGATGACCCGAGATCAAATCCGGCCTCAGAAAATGAGCACCCACGCATAAATAATGACTAGCCGTGTCACCTTGAGCAAGTTACTTAACCCCAATTGCTTTAAAAAAATAATAATAATAATTTGAGATGAAAGGGACCTTAGATGTCTAGTCTGATCCTCTCATTTTACGGATGAAGAAATTAGTACCCAAGGTAACTAAGAGATAAAGGTCTCTTAACTCATCTTCTGATTAAAAATACAGCATTCAGCCTTATTAGTCCTTTCTCAAAAATAAGTAGGAATGATTTTTATCTTCATCAAAAATTGGTATGTGGTACATTGGACTTGGTCATTTTTCCATCTCAGGAATCCTAAATATTATTGATAAGAATTTATTTTGAGTTTTCAACTGTTTAGTTCACAATATTTTTAAATGCCTCTAAATCTTCAGATGACTGTCAGATGCTTGAGATAGAGACTAGTACTAGAGATTGGAAAGTGCTAAGTACTAAGAGAAGGGGGCTCAGAAATATATGCTTGTGGCCTCAGACTGAGTGTAACCTCACTAGGAAATGTTTATGAATTCGAGTATGTGTTAACTTTATTGAATCAAGACTGACGTGTAATGGTACTCTGAAAATTGCTTGGCTTGGCAAACTTATTGGCAGATCTATTTTTCTTACTCCATCCTATCTTGTCAAGGATAAGCATTTGGTGTTTTTTTAGTGGAAGGGCAATATCTTTTTGTAAGACATTGCATCACTAATAGAAAGAAAGTTTCTAGAACTTTGTTTTAAAAGGTTACTTACTGCAGTCTACCATCAAATGATTTCAGTTGCTCAAAATATCTAGATTTCAATTACATTTTCTATTTGATCTGTGCAGAAAAATAATTTTTCCCCTGGAAAAAATTAGAAAGGGCCTTAGGAACCTTTTGTGATTTATATTGATATGAAAAGTGCCTCTTGGAAAGTAATGTTTAATCAATTAAAAGCAAATCATCTTTTAGGATCGTAGATTCTGAGCTGTATGGCACCTTAAAGGCTATCCAGTGTGACCCACTCATTTTAGAAGAAAATGAGATCCAGAGAGCTAAGTGTCTTGCCCTGGCATTACATAGATAGTAAATAATGAGACTGATTATCAAACCAAGGTCCTCTGATTCCAGATCCACCATTCTTTCCATTGTACCACACAGATTCCTCTTCATAAATAATAAAAGTTAAGCAAGTTTGCCACAATGTTTTATAACATTTTTCATTTGCCAACATTTTTTTAAAATTTTAACTTTATAAAGTACTTACTATTCTACTTTTAAGAAGGGGAAAGAGTATTACCCAAAGCTCATTTCACAATTGACGGAAATTAAGTTAATTTTCTCAAATTATATAGAAAATTCAATAGAATCAACTCGATTCCACTTTTAAAATAATACACTTGTTCTTAATATTGTGTTCAGAATATAATAAACACATTGTAATGAATAATGAACTCAGTGATACTAAGTCTTTTTGTACACTTAGTGGTTCAATTCTCTCAGCATTTCTACTCACTGCAACACCCCACATAAAAATTCCTTCCTATAATTCTTTTCTAATTGGAAGTATGATATTATGGACAGTTAGGGTCAACAGGTAAATAAGTGTATGAAAGATGATAAATAACTTCTTGGTAGCAAAACTACAATGTGGAAAAATATGGCACCTTGTTTTATGATAAGGGAGCTTAAAACTTAAATAATTTTCCTCCAAACACTTAGCTTAGCAACAAAAAAGCTTAGCAACAAAGTGATGTTTTTGAATCCCAAATGGTTTCTAAGACTTTTGTAAAGCCCTTCTAGCCCCCAAATACATTCTCCCATAATAATTGTAATCAGATGGTATATATACTCATACTTTTAGTGAGAATGACAGAATCTCATAGTTAGAAAGAACCTAACAACAATCCATCTATTCCAACCCATACTGAAAAATTATCCCTACTTAAAGATACCAAAAAATAGCCATCCAGCTTTGCTTGGAGACCTCAAATGAAGGGAAACTCACTACTTCACAAGGCTACCCTTCCACTTTCAGGTAGATATAATTGTTAGAAAGTTTTTTTTTTTTCAGACCCCAATGTACTTTCCAAATTCTACCCATTTCTCCTAGTTCTACTCATTAGACCCAAACAGAACGATTCTAATCCTAATCTGTTTTCCAACTCACCCTGTAAATGTGGATAACTGTGAAGAGTCTGTCCTGGATCATTTTACTGTCCTTCTATACTCTCTTTTGGTGAGCTCATCTCTTTCCTTCAACATCTATGCACATTCACTTCAAATCTACTTATACAGCTCTAATCTCTCCCCAGCTGGAATAGTCTGTTGGACATCTCCAATTGGATATACTGTCAGAACTCCCTCTACACTATTCAAACTTGCCTTTCCTTGAAAGATCTCTTTTTAAAAATTAATACCACTGTCCCCACCCCCATTGATCCCCTAATGTTCTCTTTAATTTTTCCTTCTTCCTTACTCTCTATCCAATTAGTTGCTAAGTTTCATTGATTCTACCACTGCAGTATCACTTGCATCAACCCCCTTATTAGCAAATTGAGGGAAGGTTTCCCAGAATTCAACAATATTTAATAAATTTATTAGGCACTTAATACGTCCAAAGAATTATGCTAGAATCTGAGGGTATACAGAGATGAAACAAAATATATCCTCTGCCCTCATGGAGCTTACAGTCTAATAGGGGATAAAACATGTAAATAAAATAATTATAATACATGGCAGAATGTGATGGGTGCAAAGAAGAGGTCCAGACAAAGTGCTATGAGAAATCTGAAAAGAGATGAGTAGAATCATCCAAAATAGAATTGCTCATGGCTCTGACCTCCACACCTACCACCCACCTGTTGCCCTCAATAAAGAAGGACAGCACTGGGTCACTTCTGCTATTGGCTTTCATCACCTTCAGACAGGTCCCATTCAAGAAGTTGTATATGCGGATCTTCCCATCAGCACATCCACTGATTACTCGGAGATAGAGGAAGGCCACACAGAGCACCTCCCTAAAAATAAATAAAACAATGAGAATAGTCCATTCTCTGGTCAGACAGTTACATATGTGTATGTATACACACATACAATATCTACATATATGTATATATAATATCTTAAAATGAAGAATGTAAAGAAATTATTTTTCCCTTTTTTTCTTTCCTACTCTTTTACCTCTCACAATAAAGGTACAGTGCCTGGGTGTGTTCAAATTGATTACTGTGACAATAAAAGAGATCAAGGTTTCCTGGTGCCAAATGTACCTTCAGGAAATTAGGCACCCAGTGTCCCAACTAAGCAATGGGCTACAGCAATGATATGCACTGATTTCTTTCCTCAGTACAACCTTTATTAGTTGGGAAGAGGCTAAAAGGAGTATGTGAAAAAGTTAGTAAATAAAGTTAATTTAAAGTTAACCCCCACTCAATATACAAGGCCAAAGAGGTTTAAAGAAAAAACTCTAAGCATAGAGGGGAGGCTCAATTAACTGAATAAATCTAAGGCAGGCATGTGAAAGACTTATATAGATTACAATAAGGAAGACGGGAGCAAAGGAGCCACACTGAGGAGTGGCTGCTTTGCTTCTGAAGATTCTTTAAGGTTAAGAGCAAGTCATCCTGTGACTTCTTCAAAGTGGGCTTGGAATTAGGAGACTTAGATCTATATCCCATCCTGGTTCTTCCACTTATTGACTTTTTGAATCTCAATTTCATCATCTCCCAAATCAACCAATCAATTAGTAAACATTCATTAAGCTCCTAATATGCACCAAGGGCAGTTAGGCAGTGCAATGCATAGAGTGCCAGGTCTAGAGTCAGGAAGACTCATCTTCCTCAATTCAAATCTGTTCTCAAGACAGTAGCTATGTGGCTCTGGGCAAGTCACTTAACCCTGTTTACCTCAGTTTCCTCATCTGTAAAGTGAGCTGGAGAAAGAAATGGCAAACCATTCCACTCTTTGCCAAGAAAACACCAAATGGGGTCACAAAAATTTGCACATGACTGAAATGACTGAACACCACCACCTACAAAGAACTTAGACTTAACACATTGAAATGACTTTGATTTCACAGGAATAAGATTCCTTGAGATGAAAGGGCTGTTTTTATGTCTTTTTCCATCAAATGATTAATAAAATATTTTTTCAACACCCTCTTTAATTTGAAAGTCAAACTAATATTCCAAATTTCTAAATAGAAATATCCAATAAATATATAAATAATACATAAATGAGTAATATCTAATAAATAAATATAAATAATATCTAAAAATTAAAATTAAGAGGTGAGAGAGGAATTTATTGGGAGAATGAGAAAGGGAGAGATAGATTAGGGTAAATTATCTCATATAAAAGATGCAAAAGAAAAGTGTTACAATGTAGGGGAAGAGCAGGAATGTGAAAGGGAATGGGAGAACCTTATTCTCATTGAATTTGGCTACAGGAAAATTGGGGGGAAGGGAATGAAAAGGGGGATGATAGAAAAGAGGACAGATTGGAGGAGAGGGTGGTTAGAAGCAAACATTTTTGAAAAGGGATTCAGTCAAAGGAGAAAATAGACTAAGTGGGGGGGCAAGATAGGATGGAGGGAAATATAGTTAGTCTTTCACAATATACCTACTATGTAAATGATTTGGATAACTGCACATGTACAACCTATATTGAATTGCTTATCTTCCCAGTGGGGGGTGGGAAAGGAGGGAAAAATGAAAAAATCTGGAACTCAAAGTTTTAAAAACAAATGTTTAAAAAATTTTTGTTCTAGGGGCAGCTAGGTGGCGTAGTGAGTAGAGCGCTGGCCCTAGAGTCAGAAGGACCCGAGTTCGGATCCGACCTCAGACACTTAATGCACACACAAATAAAAAAACCTAGCTATGTGACCTTGGGCAAGTTACTTAACCCCAACTGCCCTCCAAAAAGAAAAAAAAAAGTGTTCTTTACATGCAACTGGGAAATAAGATAAACAGGCACTGGGGTATAGAAATCCATCTTGCCCTACTTGAAAGTTAGGGGGGGCTTATGGGAGAGGATATGAGACAACAGATTGGGAGAAGGGGTATGCTGTAGGCTTGCTATTTTGGGGTAGGGGTAGGGGAAAGATGGGGAGAAAAACTGTAACTCAGAATCTTGTGGAAATGAATGTTTAAAACTAAAAATAAAGAAATTAATTTTTTAAAAAAGAAATTTTAAAAAATTTCTCAGTCATGATTTTGAGGTTGCCTCATCAGCCTCACTTGTTCTTTGAGATAAAAACACAATAATCTATATAACATGATAAAAGGTATGTTCATGTTTATCTATGACTCATCTTAATCAAAACACCTTTCCTTCCTGGTTTGGGCCAAACTAGCTATTCATAGCATAATTATATTTAATGATTATCTTAGGATAATCATATTTAATCAGATTTAGAAATAGAAGCCATCTTAAGAGTTAGGTAATCTAGTTCAGCCCTCCTCATTTTGCAGAGATGTTATGCAGGTTACTCAAAGTGATAAGTAGTAAATAGCAGAACTGGGACTAGAACCCTATGTCTTTGACTCCAAAATCCAGTGGCCTTTCTACCATACCATATCTATACCCACATATAGTCCAGGAAAGCAGTGTGTCATCTTAATAAGTATCCTAAGGGGCATAAGAACTTTGTGACCCTTCCTACTAATTTAATATTCCTTGTGTAAATAAAGTTACTCTTATGAAATTATTAGGATGATATTTAGTATATTCTCCTAGTAGACTATGGCTAGCTAATCTTTAAAGCCCTTAGAAATCCTTTTATGTCCTTGGACAATTTCAGATTCTTTCGATAGAAGCCAATTCCAAATTTAAAAAGAATTGTCTCCATAATGAAATATCATTAGTTTGAGAGTTTCTTCCATGCTTTAAAATTTGGCAGGTACCCGATATAAAATATTGATTGTGTTATTATCATGACATACAAATGATATATTAAAATCCAAATCATTGACTTTGTATGAAGATAAGCAAAAATTAGGAATGGAGGAAAGCATAGGGGAGAAAAGGTAAGGAATAGAAGGGAAAGCACATAGTAGGCATATAGAAAGGTCATAGAATCACAAAATCTCAGAGTTGAAAAGGACATCAGAGGCTATAATTCAATACATGCCTGAGTAAGAATACCTATTACACTGTCCCCAAGAAGTGATTATTCAGTTTTTAAGTGAATATCTCTAGGGAGGAGAACCTACTGCATCACAAGGCATTTCATTCTACTTTTGGACAGTTTTAAATTGAAGGGAATTTTTTTTACAGAGAATCTAAGTCTGACTTTCTCCAATTTTCATCCACCTCTTGGGGGTCAAGCACAAAAACTCTGATTTAAATGTTCATAGGTAGTTATTCTGTCCCTCTCCCTCCCCACTGCCAAGTCTTCTCTTCCTTAAGCTAAACATTTCCATTACCTCCAACCAATCTTCATATGATATGTTATCTACTATGTAAAATAAGTACCCTCACATTCCTGGATGCTGTCTTCTAGAGAGGTGCTGTCCTGCCAATCAATGTTCTTCCTAAATGGTGGTACTAAGAGCTGAACACAATACTACAGATATAGTATGAAAAAAGCAGAATACAGTGGGAATAGCATTTTCCTAGTCCTGGACACTATGACTCTTTTAATGCTGTCCAAGATCACATTAACTTTTATGGCTTATATATCATATTTGTATTTTATATCGCCTCTGCAGTCCACTAAAACCTCCAGAATACTTAGTATTCAGCCCAGATAGGGCAAAACTTTCAGGAGACCACATAAGACTGAACTGTCTTAGAGCTTAACAGCTCTGGGGAAAGGTCTTTCATTCATGCTGTGGCTTCCTTCACACAGTCTGGACTAATTGCCTGCAACAGGCAATCCTACTACCTACCTTGGATGTTTGAATGCCATGAGGCATCGCTCATATTTCCCCACCATGCTCCAGCCCATAACAAAACCATCATTGCTTCCTGTTAGGAGGTGCCACTCATCAAAACACAGGCATTTAACTGGTCCTTCATGGCCGTTGAGAGTCTATAATAAAACATGTCACTTTTTTTAGTTCTGTCTCTGACCATACTGTAAACCTACAAAGGGCCAGGACCACATAGCTTTTACTAAATGTATCACCAAAAAAAAAAAAAAATGCTTCATGAAAATAATCATGATTACCATAAGCATAGGACTAATAGCAAGGAAACTTGAGGTGAAATTCCATTTCTACAACCTTTCAGCTATGTGGCCCTTGGCTAAGTTTTTCTTAAGGTCTCAGTCTTCTTATATAGAAAATTGGGATAATACTTGCTTTACCTGTCTCCTAGGATTTTGAGGAAGATGATTTGTAACCTATAAAATGCTATACAGATATAACAACAATTAGAATTTTACTGGGTCTCATACCCTAACCCTTTGAATTCTGGAAGGCAGCTAAGTCTATGTACCCAATTTTTACCAGCCCTTATATCCCATGTCTTGAGGCAGAGTGATCAGAGAAGAGAGTTCTTGATGTTTCATTCATTCATGGTGGGCCTGCTGAGTCATTTCTAATCTTGGAATTATACCAGTTCTTTGAGTTTATGCAAATTCCTTGAGCATAGGACTTTACCAGGAAGCAGACAAAGTCATATAATCCCAAAATGTCAGATCTTTAGCTTCAGCAAACATCTGTTCCAATCCCCTATTTGA
The DNA here is from genome assembly GCA_011680675.1 of Gymnobelideus leadbeateri. Taxonomy (NCBI): domain Eukaryota; kingdom Metazoa; phylum Chordata; class Mammalia; order Diprotodontia; family Petauridae; genus Gymnobelideus; species Gymnobelideus leadbeateri. Next base: position 7,054 of record WOXC01007515.1, on the reverse strand, counting down.
TAGAAGATGACACTCAGAGAAAGGAAATAACTTACCAAAGGTCACAGTTAGTTAGAAAGGGAGCTAGGATTAGAATCCAGGTCTCAACTCCCAATCCTTCATTCTTTTCACTACACCATGGTTCACAATATTAATTGTTAAATGTTGTAACAGTACTACACCATCATATGTATGTAAGAGTTAGGGTGGTAGCTAAAAAATAATTTCGACTTCAGAAGTTCTTAACTTTTTTGTGTGTTGTGAACTCCTGTGGTCTATGGGCCCCTTCCTTCTCATAATTATTCTGTTTTCAAATGCATAAAATAAAATATATAGAAATGCAAAGGAAATAAAATTCTATTAAAATTCAGGTATTTTTTAAGTTAAAATAAAAGAAGTTCATGGACTCCAGGTTAAGAACCATTGGTTTAATCCAGCCTCATTTTACATATGAGGGTAAAGAGACCCGGAGAAATGTTTCCCAAGAATTCACAATTCCTTGCTGAAAAAACAGACCTTAAACCCAGGTCTTCTTATTCCAAGTCTATGGACCTTTCTAATAGACCTTCTGTGGCCTTTCATTTTGTACCATTCTAGACCTGCTCAATAGGAGGGAGTACAGTCTGATTGTAACAGATTATAAATGTTTCATTTGTTAGAATATGGTGCTAATAACACCAGGATCAAAGGTTTACTGTTCATATGGAACAATAAGGTGACCTCTATTAAATAGCCACTAAACCTGTCAGTTATCTCACAAACACAAGTATTGATAACAAGAATTTTTCACACACCCCCTTCACCCCAACCTGACACTCAAGAGCTAAGGATAGGAGATTCAACACAGCCCAAACATTAGCTTTCCTGAGATACTGAAAGAACAAGAGGATGGCCTCTTACACATTGAATAAATCCTCTACAGAGGACTTAATAGGAAAATATGGGCAAGAGTCAAAAAGGATGCTTAGGCATCAAAATACTGAAATCTGCAATGCTGTCCACATAGATGAAATCAAATAAGTCAGCAAGTATTTATTAATGACCTACTCTGTGTCAGGCACTGTGCTAAAGGTTAAGAATGAAAAGACAAAAAACAGTTCCTCCTCTTGAGTTCCTCCTCTCAGTACTGAGAAAGGAATTTATAATTTTTATATTAATCGATATGATGTGAGTAATGAATATACTAATAATTTAGTTTCCTCAAGAGCCACCTCTCTGGCTTGGGAGTCAGAGCTCACAATGCAGTTTAAACTGATTAATCAAAGTTCTGACATCACTCATGATCACTAGACCTTAAGTGAAATGAATCAAAGACTGTAGAACCTGTTTCCATCACAGAACTCTGGTTCTGTACTCTAGGGGAGGTGATCACGACCCCCAAAGACTTGACTCCGGAATTGTATTGTGGGACTTGTGGGTTTCTCATGGGAAACCACTAAATTATTGTTTGTAATCCATCTTTCCCAGCTCCTTTCCCACTTGTGATTTAAGTATACATAACCTGCTTTTACTTCAGTTAAGAGAACATTCCTTACCCTGACATTAATTAATTAAACTACTTGATTCCTGGTACTCCTGTCTCTAGGCCTGCTTTGTGAATCTCTGAACATTCTCAGCTTAAAGACTGGCTCAGTAAAAATCTTGTTAACAGTACCCTAGTCGGGGTGGCTAGGTGGCGAAGTGAGTAGAGCGTCGGCCCTGGAGTCAGAAGGACCTGAGTTCGGATCTGGCCTCAGACACTTAATGCACACATAAACAAAAAAACCTAGCCATGTGACCTTGGGCAAGTTACTTAACCCCAATTGCCCTCCAAAAAGCAAAAAAAAAAAAAAAACAGTACCCTAGTGACAGTAGATGACTAGGATCACTTCACTATGTTTAAAAATGAATGATCTTTTATTTTATATCCTTCATTTCCAAATATATCCCCCCCCCCCACTTCCCTACACAGAGAAGCTTCCTTATAATAAAGAATAAAAATGAAATGGGGGGAATAGTGGTTTGGTAAAATTAACCAATACCCACCTAGTCTGACAGTATATGTAATGTTTCATACCCATGGACCACCACATCTCTAAAGATGGAAGAGATATGCATTTTCTTCTTTTTTATCCAAGCCATACTTGGTCATTATAATGTTTCAACTTCATTTTTGGCAAACACTACATTTTTCATTCCTTTAAATTTTAAAGTTGCCCACCTCCTCTCCTCACTGTGCCACTAGTAAGTGGGGTAATTATTTGATTTTTGCTCCATTCTCAGAGGGAACTCTACCAACTTTAAAAGAATATTGGGGGGGCTAAAATTCTTATATTATAAATACAATTATCTCATGAGCCTCACTTCTATGACTTCACCAAACCAAATGGGGTAAATTTACCTTCCTTCCTCACAGGCTACCTCTTGTGAATTTTCAGCAAAGTTGCCCCAAACATTTATAATAAAGTAGACTTCATCTATATCGAATTATTCATGGAAATAAGGGGAGCCACAGAGTTTAATTTGGTCTGCCCTTGTACCCTGTAGGAATGGTTCCTCTATACAGAGAAGGAAAAAATGGCCTTAATTAGTACTGTGCAAATGGAGCTCTGTGACAACTGTGAGAAGGAAATTAGAAAACAAAATACCTAGGTTACTTTGGCCCTCTAACCTGCCCTAGACGTTCCCCATTCTTTGATTCCATTTTCCCCTTAGTCCCAGATAGGCACATATTACCTTAACCAGTGTGGCTGATTCCAAATGCCACACTTTCACGAGGCCTTGCTCACAGCCACTCACAATGTGGGTACTGCTAATCTTTGCAGTCATGACAGGATCCTTGTGTTTGAAAGTCTTCAGGCATTTCCCAGTGTTCATGTCCCACACTGAAAGAGAAGAAAGGAAAAAGGGACCACTGAGTCAAATCAAACACCAACTGGTGCTAGTCTATTGAGGGCATCTTCTGAAATTCCCATAAAAGATGCTGCATAGCCACAAGTAGATTTGGTCCCAGAAATCTTCCATAGAATCATAGGATTTAAAATTAGAAGGAATCTTATGGATTCTCTAGTCCAAATCTTTACAAATGAGAAAATGTCTCTCTACATTTCATTTCATCCTAAATCTAGTATAAGTTACCATTCAGTATTGTGGGACATGTTGAAATGACTCACTCTTTCAGCAGCTGAAAGAGAAGTGAGTTGGAGATCTGACTTTGAGCAATCACTTAACCTCTTTGGGCCTGTTTCTAAACCTTTACAATTAGGGACTTGGATTAGATGATTAGGACTCTTCCCGTTCTAATTATGATGCTATGAACAGGCTTCTTTAATTTGATAACCTTAATCCTATTCCTCTCTTCCTACAGTATTACTATGTGTATATATAACTATATATTTTATAGCATGTGTGTATTATGTGTATTTTATTGTTTATAAATATATACACAAATATGTAACACATGACATGATATATGCACGTATAGTACATATCCCTGATTATTATTTTGTAGTAGAAATTACAAAATAATCAGTGACATATATTATATGTGTATATATCATGCCATGTATGTTATATTTTATGTATACATATTTATAAGCAGTAAAATTAATACATATATAAACATATATTATTAAAACATATCATTTCATAGTATAGTTATAAAATGTATTAGGGAAACTAGGTGGTGCCTAGTGTCAGACCTGGAGTCAGGAAGACTCATCTACCTGAGTTCAAATCTAGCCTCAGACACTTACCAGCTACACAACACTGGGTAAATAACTTAACCCTGTTTGCATCAATTTCCTCATTAGTAAAATGAGCTGGAGAAGGAAATGGCAAACCACTCCAGAATCTTTTGGAGTAGGTAGGTGGCACAATGAATAGAGTGCTGAGCCTGGAGACAGGAAGAATTAAATTCGAATCCAACTTCAGACATTTACTAACTGTAATTGGAATATAGCGTAAATAGAATCTATCTATGGATATAGATTTATAGGTATAAACAGTGGGTATGAATGAGGCAGAAATTCAGATCTTGCTGCTGATATTCACTGTCTCTTTAAGTTGCCAAACTGGATTGATGGGGTGAGTTTCCTCACAGCAAATTCCACATACCAATAAAGATAGAGTTAAAAAATTTATCACCAACACAACTAGGCTCTTCTGAGGACACAAAGAATAGAGTTAACATCTTCCTCTCAATGGGCTTTCTACTTTTATGTGGGAGATAAAACCCACATATAACAATATAAACAACAATATAAGTCAGTATATGTTTTTTGTGGATGAGTGAAACATATAGTAGCAATTACACCGGCAATGAAGAGGACAAAGTGATCTCTGTGGGATGAGCAAGTCCTGGAAAGTTTTTATGGGAGAGATAGGCCTGGATATAGAACCTGAACTGGGCCTCAAAGGATTGATAAGACATAGATAAACAGAGAAAAGAGTAGGGGGGCGGGTAGGTGGCACAGTGAATAGAGCACTGATGCTGGAGTCAGGAGAATCTGAGTTCAAATCCAGCCTCAGACACTTAACACTTACTAGCCGTGTGACCTTGGACAAGTCACTTAACTCCAATTGCCCTACCTTCCCCCCTCCAAAAAAAAAAAGCAAAAAACAGTTATATATATATATAAAGAAAAGAGTAGGAAGGCATTCCAGGTGAGAGAAAGTAATGAATAATAGTTTCTTCTGCCCTTCTTGGAAGTGGTGTCAAACTCAAACAGAAATGGAACCCTGAAGACTTAAAAAACATAAATAACATTATCCATGGTTTATATGGCAATCAAAAATCCCTGCATGCTATAAAGTGGAAATAATACAGGGCAATCATAGAAAACTTATGAATACATAAAACAAAGCATTATTGAGAGAATCCACAGATGATCACTGGAAATAAACTCTACATTTCTAATTCCAAGATGTATAGTAGTTCAAATGTATCATTTCAATGATTACACATTTTGCAAACAGCCAGGAAAATAAGATCTTAAAAATAAAGGAAGGGAGTCAAGGGGGGCGGAGCCAAGATGGCGGAGTAGAAACAGCATTTCCAATGTGCTCTGCCCCACACAAATTTCAAACAATGTGAAAGAGAGCTCCTAACAACTTCTGGAGCCACAGCACCCACAGAACGGCACAGAGAAGCTAACCTCCTGCTGAGGACAGCCCAGCAGCCCTGCAGGGAGCAGCCAGTGCATCGCTCTGAGAGCAGGCAGCACAGGGCGCTGGGAACCGACAGCGCAGCCCGCAGAGCGAGCCCAGGTCCGCGGTTTTAGCCCCAGGACGGCCAGGCCTTCAGCCGGCTGGTGGAACCCCAGAATACCAGCAATTGTGTCGATTCCAGAATTATCAGCACAGATATGCCTAGGACAAAGTGAGAGGTTAGTGCCCTATGGACTTTGGGACCAGTATTTGGGGAACACGTGGCTTCCTCCCCTGGGGGCAAAAAGCTGCTGAAGAAACAGCTGCACAGAAGCCATTTTGCAGCATCAGCAGTGGCTCTAGCTCCTGGTCTGTGAACTGTAGGAAGATCCAGCAATCAGTTTGGGGGTTAATCGCTTTTGCTTTAAACTGCCTGGATCTGGATTGTGGTCTGGGGGGGAAGTTTGGGGTGGGTATCCAACTTGCCAGAGTGGGTGGAGGCTTTACAGAGGCCACCCAACTGGCGGAAGTTGTGAAGACCCCACGTTTGGGCGGAAGCTCCCCTGTCTGGTGGCAGAGTCCTACTGTGGCAACAACTAATCAAGTAATTAAGTGGCAATATGCCTAGGCAAACGAAACAAAATAAACAGAAAAGTTCAACATTGGACTCCTATTTTAGGGGCAAAGAGGCTCAGAGCATGGAGGAGGACTGTGAGGTCAGAACTCCTGCACCAAAAGCCCCAAATGAAAATACAAGCTGGCTACAGGCCATAGAGGACCTTAAGAAGCAGATAAGAGAAGTGGGGAAAATTTGGGAAGAGAAATGAAAAAGATGCAAGAAAAGTATGAAATGACAGTCAACAGCCTGACTGAGGAAAATAACACCTAAAAAAATAGACTAACTCAAATGGCAAAAGAGGCTCAGAAAGGCAATGAGGAGAAGAATGCCTTAAAAAGCTAAATTTGCCAGATGGAAAAAGAATCTCAAAAGCTCACTGAGGAGATTCATTCCTTCAGAGTTAGACTGGAGCAAATGGAAGCTAATGACTTTATGAGAAATCAAGATGCTGTTAAGCAGATCCAAACAAATGAAAGATTAGAAGGCAATGTGAAATATCTCATGGGAAAAACCACTGACCTGGAGAATAGATCCAGGAGAGACAATTTAAAAATTATTGACTACCTGAAAGCCATGATCAAGGAAAGAACCTAGAAATCACCCTTCAAGAAATTCTCAAGGAAAATTGCCCTGATGTTTTAGATCCAGAGGGCAAAATAGAGGTTGAAAGAATCCACCGATCACCTCCTGAAAAAAGATCCCAAAAAGAAAACTCCCAGGAATATTATAGCCAGGTTCCAGAATCCCCAGATCAAGGAGAAAATACTACAAGCAGCCAGGAAGAAACAATTTCAATATTGTGAAACACAATCAGAATAGCCCAGGACCTGGCAGCTTCTACACTGAGGGATCGAAGGGCATGGAATATGATATTCCAGAGGGCAAAAGAGCTGGGAATGAACCTAAGGGTCACCTACCCAGCAAAACTGAGTATTTTGTTTCAGGGGAAAATATGGTCATTCAGTGGAATAGAGGACTTTCAAGCATTCTTGATGAAAAAACCAGAGTTGAATAGAAAATTTGACTTTCAGACACAAGAAGCAAGAGATGCTTGAGAAGGTAATCAAGGAAAAGAAATCAAAAGGAACTTATCAAAGTTGGACTATTTACATTCCTACATGGAAAAACAATAATTGTGTTTGATGAAACCTTTCTCATTATGAAAATAATTGAAGAAGGGTACATGGCATATGTTCACAGGTATACATGGATAGAGGGCACAGGTTGAATTTGATGGGAAGGGATGATTATTATTATTTTTTTTTTGGAGGGCAATTGGGGTTGGGTGACTTGCCCAGGTTCACGTGGCTGGGTTTTTGTTTGTGTGTT